>OZ030396.1:24931777-25193681 GCA_964023965.1 Melinopterus prodromus
CACAGGTTTTTTTGAATAGGGGATTAAAAGAGAGTTTTTGCGATATTCTAAAACGATTCTTTTTGGGTTGTCGGGGCTCCAGTGTCAATTAGGCTGACCATGTTATTCCTTCAATTATTTTGTCAGTAAATGTAGACTGCCCTAAGGTATTAAAATTACAAAAGGCATCAACATGATAGCAATACAATAAAAGCGGATCAAACATACCAAATAACAGTCGCAACTTTTACTATCGGTCGAAAAAGTATTGAACCCTGGTTTTGAAGGGTCATAAGTCGTAACCCTAAAGCAACTAACAAACAAATTTGAAATAAAGTTTGTTATTCTTCCAAATAATTTCTACATAACATAACTTTCAAAATAATTTGCCTGCGGGCAACAAGAGCACGAGACAACTGAAAAATTTACCCGATTTTATCAGTTTTAAAGAAACACTCGTCATTTCGACTTTTTCCCAACTGGCAAAAAAAAATTCAAACTTTGCCCCTAATGTAAGTTAACTTAACAACCAGGCTATAGATTGGATTTTGTGCATTAGTAAATTTCTATAAAGGCAGCAAACAATGCTATTAAAAAACAAATATCTTAGTAACGATAAGGACGAAAAGAATCGTCTTATTTTACTTAATACGTATATTGGAATAGCATCACAATTGAGTTGTTAGTTAAGGGGACCATTAGCGAGCGAAAAGCAACAGCCGATTAGCTGTTTTTGGTAATTATATTACATTAATAGTTATTGTTTTATATGAATGTACATATCTTTATGAAAACATAACAATTTTTAAATGAAAAAATATTCCAAATTGCCACCCAAGGCATCTCATAATATCATATGTATACAAGTAGGTATATAAATCTTCAGGTAGTTATTTATATACGTACGAAAGTACACGTCAATTGGTGTCCTAACAGTTGAAGTAGTCAAGATTGGACATCATTTCTTTACTATTTCAGACAAAAGCTTTAACTGCACAATAGACAAGTAGAAAGATGTGTAATAAATCGCGATTTGTCAAAATACACATTAGCATCTTAAGTCGTAAAAAAACTTAAAAAATGGAGGGTTTCTATGAAAGGTGCTTTCGATTGTTTAATATCCAGCAATAAGCGATAAAAGGTCATTTCATGACACGAAACCTGCTACGAAATACGTGCAGATTTTTTATTTATCGCAACGGACAAATTTGTACTATTTAATTGTAGAAAATACAATAATTAAAGTATTTTTACTATTGTCATAAAATTTAAACTGCACGGTTTTGAAATATGGTCAAACTTATTAATTTGAGTTGTGATCCTTACCGGTTTTATATAGGTACTGATTAACACTTTCTTATTTAAAATTTAATTAGGAAATACAGTTAAAATATTGTTGACGTTGGTACGTCATCGAGCAAACTGATAAAAAGTTGTTTACATAGAGAAAAAAAACAGCAACATCTATGAACATTATCGTGATCAACCAATGTTTTCATAAGAAATAATATAAAAACAATTAAAATAATACATTTTCCCAAAAGTTAATAACAATACGTCTGCTATTTTATAAATACCAAAATTTTAAAAGACCACCATAGGAACAAAAATACAACATAGATTAAACTCCGGCTACTCAGTGGATAACCGGTTCTTAATTGTCGCAAACGGTGATCGATTTAAAAATCGCAATAAAACGCATATAAAATACTGTGCGAACGGCTTAAAATGGTCTTCATGATATATGGAAATAAAAGAGGGGTTAAACGCATGTTTTTTGTTTAGTCATTGCTGAGTTATAAGCAAACACAGGGCGCAATGCTTTTGCAACCGGTAGTAGTCATAAATTGCCAATATTTACAACAAATTAACAAAATTAAAACGGCTAAACAAGTTAACAAACTACCAAACAATTAACATTATACCAAAATGATACAAAACATGAGTGTAACATGAAATACGCAATACATGAAAGCGACAATTAAAGAAAAATAACTCGCTGATATCAGTCGCACCTATGGTAGTATTACCTAATTCGGTTGAGTTATTACAACCTACATTTAAAGAAAAGCTGAAGATATCAACTCAAACTTTCAGTATCCCATCGCAAGTTCATGGCAGCATTTCTTTTCAATAATGCGTTTTTTGCTTCGCAATAATGGTGCTGTGTAGCAGAAAAAATTAATTTAACATTTAAATACAATGGAACAGTTTAATTTACCACCTAACCGGCAACCGCAGTATGTTGATACATTGCATTAAACGAACGCTGAGGTCAGTCGAAAACACCGTGTACGGCCGATACTATTCTATCTCAACACCGTACAAATGAGGGTGAAACAAACAAAACCGGTTTAGACACCAGTTACCGATGATGCCAAATCAACTGGGGGTCGTATCATCGATGGCTTGGTATGAAGGTATACGCCGTCAGTATACACGTTGCAGCGCCACCCGCGGCGACGGTCAAGCACGGAACTAAAGTATACGAATTTGCTCCACATATTCATATTTATGGCGTCCTCCAAAAATTTGTCTATGGTTCATGTTCACGCTTACGATCACATTTAGCACAGTTTGGCGATACTTTTTTTGGCGTTACGTTTGGCGGAAACTGGTTTAATCGGTTTAAATATACTATATAGGGAATATGACGTAAATAGAATCCAAGTGAGAAGTAATTTTTAAAATTAATTAAAAGGATACGGTCTCAGCCCGGATTCGAACCGGGGCCTTCTTCCTTGCCGGGGAATTGCCCCGGACCTGAGACCGTATCCTTTTAATTAATTTTAAAAATTACTTCTCACTTGGATTCTATTTACGTCATATTCCCTATATAGTATATTTAAACCGATTAAACCAGTTTCCTACTTTCCACTAGCAAGATTTGCGATAAACTTGACATACCACGAACCAATTTCCACCAGTGTCCAATAGATGTCATGATAATAGTAGTTAGACAGCAACCCGTACTGTTACTATAGTTTGAAATGACGAATTAAATCTATATCCTGTACAGGGCTCAGTAGTTCAGCGGTAGAGCAATTCCCCGGCAAGGAAGAAGGCCCCGGTTCGAATCCGGGCTGAGACCGTATCCTTTTAATTAATTTTAAAAATTACTTCTCACTTGGATTCTATTTACGTCATATTCCCTATATAGTATATTTAAACCGATTAAACCAGTTTCCTACTTTCCACTAGCAAGATTTGCGATAAACTTGACATACCACGAACCAATTTCCACCAGTGTCCAACAGATGTCATGATAATAGTAGTTAGACAGCAACCCGTACTGTTACTATAGTTTGAAATGACGAATTAAATCTATATCCTGTACAGGGCTCAGTAGTTCAGCGGTAGAGCAATTCCCCGGCAAGGAAGAAGGCCCCGGTTCGAATCCGGGCTGAGACCGTATCCTTTTAATTAATTTTAAAAATTACTTCTCACTTGGATTCTATTTACGTCATATTCCCTATATAGTATATTTAAACCGATTAAACCAGTTTCCTACTTTCCACTAGCAAGATTTGCGATAAACTTGACATACCACGAACCAATTTCCACCAGTGTCCAATAGATGTCATGATAATAGTAGTTAGACAGCAACCCGTACTGTTACTATAGTTTGAAATGACGAATTAAATCTATATCCTGTACAGGGCTCAGTAGTTCAGCGGTAGAGCAATTCCCCGGCAAGGAAGAAGGCCCCGGTTCGAATCCGGGCTGAGACCGTATCCTTTTAATTAATTTTAAAAATTACTTCTCACTTGGATTCTATTTACGTTATATTCCCTATATAGTATATTTAAACCGATTAAACCAGTTTCCTACTTTCCACTAGCAAGATTTGCGATAAACTTGACATACCACGAACCAATTTCCACCAGTGTCCAATAGATGTCATGATAATAGTAGTTAGACAGCAACCCGTACTGTTACTATAGTTTGAAATGACGAATTAAATCTATATCCTGTACAGGGCTCAGTAGTTCAGCGGTAGAGCAATTCCCCGGCAAGGAAGAAGGCCCCGGTTCGAATCCGGGCTGAGACCGTATCCTTTTAATTAATTTTAAAAATTACTTCTCACTTGGATTCTATTTACGTCATATTCCCTATATATATATATATATATATATATATATATATATATATATATATATATATTATATTATTTAGGCGAAATATTGAAAATTAAAAAAAACTAAAAACTTTGCCGTTTTCCCAAATATTTACCTTGTTACATATATATATATATATATATATATATATAGGGAATATGACGTAAATAGAATCCAAGTGAGAAGTAATTTTTAAAATTAATTAAAAGGATACGGTCTATATATATATATATATATATATATATATAACAAACGGAGGATTAGTCGGGTATGTCGATCCAAATAAAATAGTTAGGTGATTACCTTAATCTTTGCTATATTTCGAACAACAATGCATTCTTCTACAGGCAAAACTAAAAAAAAACAATAAAAGCAACACATAATTCACCAATCATCATCTATCATTAATGTACTTACATTTTGTATCACAATAGACTGCCTAAGGTAACATACAACATCACGAAACAATACATTCAATGCGGTACATCCAATCAAAGATACGAGAACAATAATTGTCTCCAAAACACATTTACAATAAACATTTTAAAAACATCTTGCAACGTCCGACAGTGACGGTGACCGAAACGTTCAATAGTCAAACTCAAGCATACGTGTAGGGGGTTAGTTTATATTATTATTTTTTACGTTCAAATACACATACCTACATGCGCAGCGACAACAACAGCCAAGAACAAAGTGCTAGAAAACCAAGCTATCGGTAGAATGCCTCGCATTAATCATAGTTTGTTTTTTATTTCTATCCATGTCCATAATATAAGAATAGATGTTACTGAGGCCATCAAGATCAGTTCTAAAATTTACGCTCTTCTCAGCCGAATTAATGTGGTACATTTCAAGAAATAACCTATTTTTGTAGTTCTTTTCGGAATCCAATATCTTGATATTCTCAAAGTCAAACGAGTGGTTTTTATCAATGCAGTGGGATGCCAAAGCACACCTAATCTTACCCGTGCGACAATCACTCTTGTGTAAACTTACTCGATTTTTTAGCCACTGTGCAGTCACCCCAACATACTCTCCATCACAATCTTTACAGTTAATCTTATAGATAATATTAGATCTGTAACACTGTGGATCGTAATCTTTTATTCTAGTGAAGAAAGTATCAATCTTGCTAGGGTAATGATGGGCAATACTAGAGCTTTCAGGTAGAAAAGACGTTAAGATGGATTTCAATCCGTGTGTCAAACCCGGTATCATTGTAATTTTTTTGAAATTAATAATTCTCTGCCTCGGCTCATCAAAAATACTCGCACTGGGTCGACTGGAGTAGGTGGAGTACAGAATCTTGTTAAGCAATCCGTTAGGAAAACCATTGTTCAAAAATACTTCCTTTAAGTAATTTAAAGCAGAACCGTGAAAAGCACCATCACACATATTCAAAATTCTGTTCTTCATCGCGACGACAGTGTTAACCTTCTGATTGAAAGTATGGCCCGAAAAGAAGTTTATATAGCGGCCAGAGTAGCTCGGCTTATTGTACCAGTCAATACTAACAACACCCTGACACCCACGAATAACTTTACAGTCCAAAAACGGCAAATAGTTATTGTTTTCCAACTCAAAAGTAAACTGCAAACGAGGACTGAAAGCATTAAAGGTAGCCAACACGTACCCAGTCATCTCCAGCGGAACACAAGTGATCATGTCATCCACGAATTTAAAGATAAACGGTAAGGGAAAACTCAACAAGGGAATTACACTGTCCAAAACATAGTCCATCACCATGGTGGCTAAAATTGGGCTAATGGGGGAACCCATCGGTGTACCAAAAGTTTGCAGATAAACCCGATCCCGGAACGAAAAGTAGGCGTTCGAAAAAAGAAACCGTAATACACTGAGAAATGATGCGAGAGTAAACTGACAATTTGGCTCGATTAAATCCCACTTCTCCTCCACCACCTTATAAATGAGATCAAAGGGGATATTAGTGAATAGGCTGACAACATCCAGCGACATCAATCTATACCCGTCCGGAATCTTAATACGTCTGATCCTGTCCACAAAGTCAAAGCTATCTTTAATATTATAGTCAGTAACGCTGCCCAAAGAGGTCGTCAAAATATCAGCAATAAACCTTGATAGTCTGTATGTACTTGATCCGTTAGCAGATATTATAGGTCTTAAAGGGACATCGTTCTTATGGATTTTTGGCAGAAAATAAGCCTTACTGAGTACCGAATTCTTAGTGTTCAAGCACTTCACATCCTCGTCAGTAATATCTTTGTTCCTCCGTAATGAGTTTAACAAATCATTTAATTTAGACTGTATTCGCTGTAAAGGGTTCTTAGCTACACTAACATAGGTGTTGTCATCACTCAACATTTGTAGGGCCTTTTGAATGTACGGATCTCTGTCCATGACTACCGTTACAGAGCCCTTATCAGCCCTAGTTATTACAATATCGGGATTCTGTCTAATGTAAGCTGTTGTTTTCCGACTCAAAACACTAAGGTAATTATCAAGCCAAGACCCCACCCTATCACTAACCATAAAATTTGTTATATTATTAGTGACCCTAGCTCTCAAAGTATCCTTATCAACATCAACGCAGTCAGTCAAAATACTCTCCACCTCCATCAATAACCTACTCGCTGGAGATGACTGGGTACGTGTTGGCTACCTTTAATGCTTTCAGTCCTCGTTTGCAGTTTACTTTTGAGTTGGAAAACAATAACTATTTGCCGTTTTTGGACTGTAAAGTTATTCGTGGGTGTAAGGGTGTTGTTAGTATTGACTGGTACAATAAGCCGAGCTACTCTGGCCGCTATATAAACTTCTTTTCGGGCCATACTTTCAATCAGAAGGTTAACACTGTCGTCGCGATGAAGAACAGAATTTTGAATATGTGTGATGGTGCTTTTCACGGTTCTGCTTTAAATTACTTAAAGGAAGTATTTTTGAACAATGGTTTTCCTAACGGATTGCTTAACAAGATTCTGTACTCCACCTACTCCAGTCGACCCAGTGCGAGTATTTTTGATGAGCCGAGGCAGAGAATTATTAATTTCAAAAAAATTACAATGATACCGGGTTTGACACACGGATTGAAATCCATCTTAACGCCTTTTCTACCTGAAAGCTCTAGTATTGCCCATCATTACCCTAGCAAGATTGATACTTTCTTCACTAGAATAAAAGATTACGATCCACAGTGTTACAGATCTAATATTATCTATAAGATTAACTGTAAAGATTGTGATGGAGAGTATGTTGGGGTGACTGCACAGTGGCTAAAAAATCGAGTAAGTTTACACAAGAGTGATTGTCGCACGGGTAAGATTAGGTGTGCTTTGGCATCCCACTGCATTGATAAAAACCACTCGTTTGACTTTGAGAATATCAAGATATTGGATTCCGAAAAGAACTACAAAAATAGGTTATTTCTTGAAATGTACCACATTAATTCGGCTGAGAAGAGCGTAAATTTTAGAACTGATCTTGATGGCCTCAGTAACATCTATTCTTATATTATGGACATGGATAGAAATAAAAAACAAACTATGATTAATGCGAGGCATTCTACCGATAGCTTGGTTTTCTAGCACTTTGTTCTTGGCTGTTGTTGTCGCTGCGCATGTAGGTATGTGTATTTGAACGTAAAAAATAATAATATAAACTAACCCCCTACACGTATGCTTGAGTTTGACTATTGAACGTTTCGGTCACCGTCACTGTCGGACGTTGCAAGATGTTTTTAAAATGTTTATTGTAAATGTGTTTTGGAGACAATTATTGTTCTCGTATCTTTGATTGGATGTACCGCATTGAATGTATTGTTTCGTGATGTTGTATGTTACCTTAGGCAGTCTATTGTGATACAAAATGTAAGTACATTAATGATAGATGATGATTGGTGAATTATGTGTTGCTTTTATTGTTTTTTTTTAGTTTTGCCTGTAGAAGAATGCATTGTTGTTCGAAATATAGCAAAGATTAAGGTAATCACCTAACAATTTTATTTGGATCGACATACCCGACTAATCCTCCGTTTGTTGAATATACTTTCGATCGAAGAATTTTAATTATTGTATATATATATATATACATATGGTTGCTACGGTGTGGGCTCCAACGCGTATGACAGAGTATACGTTATCACCTCATATATAACGTTGATGGCTCCAAAATCGGAGGTGACAACGTATCGCCTTGTTTTCAACGGAAATGTGGTCTAGGTGGGTCAGGGAGCCCAAATCCAAAAAATGCGTCGGAGCCGATAACGTCCATTATATATGTACGGACAAGTCATGTTAGTTCAAGCGTAGATCACGAGCGCTAGTGTCGCCCATACTAGATACGGCCGCTACGAAGTCACCTCCGCATATATGACCCCGTGTTTGGGATCGTACAACGTACGCTGTGACATCCGAAAAACGCTGGCAACGTTGTGGAGGTGATAGCGCAAGAAACATATATTATGTGAGTATTTTCATATTTATTTCTGCTCTCGGACGCAGTTGGGTTGTGCATGGTATGCGAGATACAAAGGTTTTTGGTTCAAATCCCGGCCATGGCTGAATTTTTTTATTTCATAATTACATCCCGCTTGTTTTTATCGTTTGTTATTTATTTTGAATGGCATAGGCTGCTTTATGTCAACTATTCTAGTGTACGGACATTGCAAATATTATTTGAAATAAAACTAAATAAATTATTTGCGGTGCTATTACATCAGTAAATTCCACATACCTTTTCTTGTGTTCACCACAACTCTTATTGAATCAAGTACTCAAGTAGACATATTAAAAAGATGATGCGGGAATTTTTAGTTAATACGAGTAAATATTACATACAGTTTTTTTTTTAAATTTGAGACATGAAAAGACATCGACATGAAAATGTTTACTGTTCGCAGTTATGTATCATACAAAAATGTGTAACAGTAGCCAAAGTTTCCCCGGGTACCTGGGTTTTTAGCTTATTTATTGTTTTTTATAATCTCCAATAAATACCCTATTGTCACAGTAAACTGTAGTGGTAGGCCTGAATAGTACATCACCTAGTTTAGTTTATTGATCATCATTGGAGATATTAATTGAGGTAACAAGCTACAGTCGCGGAAAGATGTATGTTCGACTCCCATTTTTCTTAGAGCGAAATACTTCAAAACCTACACAACAAATTCTGAATATATACAGGGTGTCTCAACAGTGCCATTTTGGAAGATTCTGCCTCAGTTAATGAAGATATTTTAAAACTGATTTCACTCATATATACACAAAGCCGAGGAGCACATTGTAAAACTATTAGCGTGTATACAGGCTGTTCCATAACATGGTACCAACGTAAACTTATGTTTTGTTAAATTGAACAACCTATATTTCGGCACAATTTTTAATTCCTTGCAAAATTTTACGACAATGAAAAATAACATAACATACTGTAAACTTTACACTTTTTGATTTATTTCTAAGAAAGATTGTATATATCAATACCGGTGCTTAATTTTATTGCTCTGCCATATCCAAATTGTGTACCGGTTGGTCATAATATGCAACAAACTATCGCAAACAGGTTTTCCTAAGAAAGATATTTTTTTTTAATGGGAGACCCTGTATTGAATGAATTTTTTGAAATCTATGCATCGTTCTGCACAAAAAGTACTAGCACACACCAGTGCTAAAATAAACAATTGTATTGTTATCGTACACACAGACCGATCGATAATTTTGCGTCAAATTCAGAGTTGGGCATCACTCAGCTAACCCGAGATGAGTAACACTCATGATTAATGAAATCACTCGTCACTTATTACTCGTCAATCATAAATCTAAGAATCACTTATCACTAATTTATCGTAGAAACAAGTGTTTCTATTTTGACTGCCGGTAGCGACTGCATGATATTGTTTTAAAAATATGAAAAAGAAAATACAATGTATTAGCAAAGTAAACCCACATTACGGTAAATGTAATGTGTGTATACTTTGTTTTAATTGATCCAGGTTTATCTTATGATAAATATGCATTTTTAAAGGCAATAAATATTTACCTTAATAAACGATTTATATTTTTGCTTTAACTAAAGTGAATTGAACTCATGTCCTAAATGAATCTAAATTTTTTTTTTATTTTGTTCAAACACAGAGTGTTTGTGGCATAACACCTAGTCAATGACTAACAAGTTATTTTCACTTAACCTAGACTGATAATATAATGAGTATTTATACAAGTTTGCCCATTGGCCCAAGTTGTTTTAGTCTGACAGTTTTTACCACTCAAGTAGACGGCGGTTGTTTTCACTTACACTTGTTTTCATTTTTCACATACTGTGAATACACTACGGGTGCTCTGCTTTTAATCACTCCCTCACTAGTTCGAATGGTTTAGTTCTTTTCAGCCGACGCACTAGCGCACTGTTGTCTAGCAGCTGGATGGCTTCAAAGTTGTCGTGGTGTAGTAGACGATCCTCGTGCTTCTTAGCAAATTTTGATATTTCGCTAGTTACCATTTCCATGCGGAGGTCCCGATGAAGACTGGTGTTTTTGATGTACCATGGTGCACCAACAATGGACCTTAGTACTTTATTTTGGAACCTCTGAATGAGGTTGATATTGGACTGCCTTAGTGCACCCCCATAACTGTATTCCATACACCCATACTGGCTTTAATAATTGCTTGTATAGTAGGAGCTTATTTTGCACTGACAGGGCTGACCTCCGTCCCATTAGCCAATACATTTTGCGGAATTTTAGGTCGAGTTCGTTCCGCTTTTTCTTGACATGTACTTTCCATCTAAGCTTGGCATCCAGTGTCATGCCAAGGTATTTCGCTGTATCCGCGTATGGAATATCGTTCCCATTAATGGTTACTGGAATATAGTTAACTCTCTTATTGGTGTAGTTTACATGCGTGGATTTTCCTTCATTTAGTTTGATGCGCCATTTCTTTGTCCAAAGGTTGATTTTGTTTGCAGGTATCTGTAATTTTTCAGTTGCTTCTTCGACACTGTCACTAATCGCCAAAATAGCCATGTGGTCTGCAAATGTTGCCACTGTGGTTTCTCCCGGAACAGGAATATCATAAGTATACAGTAGGTACAAAAGAGGTCCCAATACACTTCCTTGTGGTACTCCGGCATTGATATTGCGTAGCGAGGAGTATTCGTCATCCTGTTTCACCCTGAAGTGGCGATCTTTCAGGTATAATTTTAACAGTTCTGTAAATTCACTAGGAAGCTGCTGTTCCAGTTTCACGAAGAGTCCATCATGCCACACCTTATCGAAAGCCTGAGCCACGTCTAAAAATATTGCTCAGCAAATTTTCTTTTCCTCAAGAGCCTTTTCTATAACATCGGCAATTCGGTGTACCTGGTCGATTGTTGAATGTCGAGCTCGAAAGCCGAATTGATGTGATGGAATAGTTTGATTTTTCTCAAGAATTGGGTATATTCTCTTGATAAGTAATTTTTCAAACAGTTTTGAAATGGTTGGTAACAAAGATATAGGTCTGTAGGAGGCTACATCATTTGGCGGTTTACCGGGTTTGGGTATCATGATGACCTCAGCCACTTTCCAGAATGAGGGCACATATCTTAACCTAAGTGCAGCGTTGAACAAATTTAACATCTTTAAAATGAATCTAAATGCATTAATAATAATTGTTTTGAATTCTATCCGATTCTATGGTGATCCACTTATTAAGGGTACATTCTGGTGATCCATTTTCAAAAATGACTTATTATTTTATTGCTTATTCTGATTGCACAACATTTAAAGAATACATTGACTGTAAAACTGTCAGAAAATAATTCGAAAAACTAACGATTCTATAGCCAAAAGTCGAACGGCTCATCGAAGCCGATTATATCACGATTATCGGAAACTTTTTTAACCATCTCCGATACGTACATCTTTCAATATTAGTCACAAATTATTTTCTATAGTGTACCCACATTTCACCTCTTTAAAATGACGTACCATTGGTTAATAGTTAATTTTTCGAATTTCTTTGTGACGTTATTTAACATGTGTATTCTTTAAATGTTGTGCAATCTAAATACGCGATGAGAAATCATTAATTTTTGAAAATGTTACACCAATGTACCATTAAATGTGATTTGGGATATACGTTGAATGTGTACGAATCTAACCTGTCATAAAATTTTTGATATAATTAAAAACGACCATTAAATATTTCAAGCATTTCATCTATATTATCTTCTGGTACCGCGGTTATGATATCATCAACAAACTAAATTTAATAACATTTGTATTGGATAACAATTATTTTTCATTTAGGGATAATTACTATGTGCAGATTTTTGGTTGTGCGATGGGGTCGAAACTGAGTCCAATCTTGTCTCAATATATTATGGATGCATTGCTCGATGAATGTTTACCCAAGCTCTCATTTGAGGTGCCATTTGTGAAAAAGTTTGTTGATGATATCATAACCGCGGTACCATAAGATAATATAGATGAAATGCTTGAAATATTTAATGGTTACGACCAAAATATAAAATTCACAATAGAAAAAGAAGATACCAATAACGGAGTACCATTCCTAGATACAAAGGTCATTAGAGATATAGAAGGTAATTTAAAACTAGATTGGTACCAAAAAGCAACCTCATCTAATAGGTACATCAACTTTTACTCGCAACACTCAGTGGGAGTGAAGGTGAACTTTATTAAGCAAATAAAAAAGAGAATAATAGCAATCAGTAATGAAGAATATAGGGCAAAAAAATTGAGAGGGTTGGAGCAGGTTTTGATGCATAACTCGTACCCAAGAGCGCTGGTCACTAATTTGTTGTACAGAACATCAAATCACGACAAAAACGAAACAGACAGGAATACTCACCTACCAGAAAATATAAATACATTAAACAACAAAAAATACCAGTCAATTTTAGACATTACAAATTTAACAAATAAAATTATAAAAATCTTTAAACAAGAAAACATCATAATTGCGAAACGAAGTATAAAAAGTATTAACAATATTTTTAGTAGGTTGAAAGATAAGACACCAACTCTCATGCAGTCTAATGTGATTTGTGAGTTGAAATGTCTGGATTGTCAAAAATATTACATAGGCCAAACAAGTCAATTATTAAAGAACAGAATTGCAGGACATAAAAGTGACAGCAAAAACAACTTACAGAGATGTAGTCTGGCAATATATGTAAATGAAAACCAGCACAAAATCGATTATAACGAAGCAAAAGTGTTAAATATGGAGCCTAACTATTACAAAAGATCTTTTTTGGAAATGTATCACATACATAATAGAAAAGAATCAATAAACAAAAAGTCTGACATTAAAAATTTAGGCGGTATTTACACTTTTCTTCTGCAACATAAAAATAACAATAGATACGATAGTGACAGTTTATTCGACGACGCAATCACTTTTTGAAAGTACGATATTTAAAAATACAGAATGACCGGGGTGGGACTATTGGTAACACGTTGATGGAAGGGAAAAAAAACAGTACACATGTCATGAAATGGAGTATGCTGTGGTGTGTTCGGAATCCGAATTATTATATAAATATTAACAGGATTGACAAAAGAGTTTTAATGATTGTGACAGTGTAGTTATGTTAGTGTGGTTGAGACGACGCACAATTATTTGTACCTCACATCATGTAAGTTTTTGTTCACCATTTTGTAATTGTTAGTTTTAATTTGTTTGTATGTACAATTTGTAGTGCCCTGATGAAGGCGGTAGAAATAAAATACGCCGAAAGCTTGGCTAAATGAGAAAAGAGTAGTAGAGTTATTATCTCCCGTCGAATTCCCCTTATCGAGAATATCTTCAGTATATATATATATATCTCCGTTTCTATTATATATATCTCGGTTCCAAAAATGTGAAACGGAGATCTAGCCCCAATATGTGTCACGACGGGTTTGTTTAATTCGAAAACTCGGATTGCAAGTCCTGAAGTGACAAATAAAACCTATAAATTTCCATCGCCTCTGTAGCTCAACTGGGAGAGCTTTCAACCGGCAATTGGAGGGTTCCTGGTTCAAATCCAGGCGGAGGTGTTTTTTCCAAAAATTATCCTCACCTGGGTTAATTATCATTCGCTTCTTTAGTTGATTCTATATATATATATATATATATATATATATATATATATATATATATATATATATATATATATATATATATATATATATATATATATATATATATATATATATATATATATATATATATAATAAAACAATTGTGTGGGGAATCCAGCAACAATAATGGAAAAACGTCAAGTTTTGTAGAACGTTCTTTATTATTTCAACCAATATTTCGCAGTGTGATTACACGCTTCATCAGGGTCATCTGAAGGACACAAAAAAAGTATAAAAACAAGTTCATAATGCTAAATTAAATTCTACTTACAATTTGAACGATAATGAGAAAGAATAACAATAGCTGGTGACGAAGGTGATGCTCTATAAACCACGGTATCTCGTTTCGTTGCTGTCTATCACGGTGGTGCAGTAACAATTTAATAACGTCATTTCAGTATGAAATGGCGCTGGCAACTATTGAAGACAAGAGCCAGTATTGCAAAGCCAGTTTTTTTTAACAACATGAATGTGGTGACAGACAACCTCGAAAAGACGACTTTGATATAATATAAGTAAGTTGAAATTATGAATAAATGTGAAGAATACAAAACTATAAAATTTTTTTTGAAAATTGTAGGAACGATATAAATGATTTTAAACAGCTGATTATAGTGCTAAAGGCGAATTGTTTGAAATAGATACATTGGTGTTGGTTCGACCCAAACTGAGAATATAAGAATAACCTATATTCAGGTTGTTTATGTCCGATCTGAAATTCATATTATTCGGCGTATTATTAATTTCCACCATCTCCAAAAATTCTCTGCTTTTACGACCGCTAACCGTCCGTCTGACACCCACCCCATCAAAATTCGGTTCATGTTTATTAGTGTGCATATGTGATGCAAGTGCACATCTATTTTTTTTAGTTCTAATGTCACTTTTATGTAACGTTAGTCTCATCTTTAACCAGGTGGAAGTCTGACCAACGTACAACAGTTTGCAGTCATTACAGGGGATGGTGTAGATCACATTGGATTTAAATTCCAAAAGTGTCTCATCTTTAGTTTTAGTAAAATAATTTCCTAAAGGGTGATAATTATAAAAAGCTATTCTGATATTGTCACTCGCAAAAACGCCAGATATCCTGGATGCAATCTGTGGTATATAAGGAAACTTGAAATATTTTAAAACAGGGGTAAAACAGGCTCAGGTGTTACTGCAATAATTTGAACTTGAGTATTAAATAAAATTTTGTTTATTAATGATTTTGGATAACCGTTGTTTAAAAATAATTTAGAGAGGATGCTCAAGTTTTTTTGCAAGAGGGAGGGGTGGCTTATCCTTGTCACTCTATTCTTCATACCCTTGATCATATTGATTTTGTGGCCCCTGGTGTGGTTCGAAAAATAATTTAAAAATCTACCTGAATTTGAAGGTTTTCTGTACCAGTCTATTATAATTTGATTGTTGTTATTCCTAATTACTTTAGTGTCCAAAAAAGGCACCCCCCTTTCTTGCTCTTATTCAATAGTAAACTGAATATTAGGGTGAAAAGAGTTGAAGATTTCAGTCACTGAGCCCACCTCCTGGTCTGGTAGTGCACATATTATGTCATCTGCATATTTTTTAATAAATGAAAATTGAAAAGGCAAAACTGCAAGAATGTTATCTAGACAAAAATCCATTATTATTTTAGCCAAAATGGGACTAATGGGCGAGCCCATTGCTACCCCATCTGTTTGTGAATAGATTTGATTATTAAATGAAAAGTAACTATTAGTCGTGATAAAATTTATAAGTCTGAAAAAAGAAGCTTTGCTTAGCTGTGTGTACTCTGATATAGAATTCCAATCTCTATCCAAAATATAATAAACCAATTCAATGGGAATGTTCGTGAATAATGAAACTACATCAAGTGAGATCACCACGTGGTCCTCGGGCAATTGAAAATTCTGAAATGAACCAACAAACTCAAAAGAGTCCCGAACATCGTAATTACTGTCGGCGACTCAAAAAAACTTGAGCATCCTCTCTAAATTATTTTTAAACAACGGTTATCCAAAATCATTAATAAACAAAATTTTATTTAATACTCAAGTTCAAATTATTGCAGTAACACCTGAGCCTACCCCTGTTTTAAAATATTTCAAGTTTCCTTATATACCACAGATTGCATCCAGGATATCTGGCGTTTTTGCGAGTGACAATATCAGAATAGCTTTTTATAATTATCACCCTTTAGGAAATTATTTTACTAAAACTAAAGATGAGACACTTTTGGAATTTAAATCCAATGTGATCTACACCATCCCCTGTAATGACTGTGAACTGTTGTACGTTGGTCAGACTTCCACCTGGTTAAAGATGAGATTAACGTTACATAAAAGTGACATTAGAACTAAAAAAAATAGATGTGCACTTGCATCACATATGCACACTAATAAACATGAACCGAATTTTGATGGGGTGGGTGTCAGACGGACGGTTAGCGGTCGTAAAAGCAGAGAATTTTTGGAGATGGTGGAAATTAATAATACGCCGAATAATATGAATTTCAGATCGGACATAAACAACCTGAATATAGGTTATTCTTATATTCTCAGTTTGGGTCGAACCAACACCAATGTATCTATTTCAAACAATTCGCCTTTAGCACTATAATCAGCTGTTTAAAATCATTTATATCGTTCCTACAATTTTCAAAAAATTTTTTATAGTTTTGTATTCTTCACATTTATTCATAATTTCAACTTAGTTATATTATATCAAAGTCGTCTTTTCGAGGTTGTCTGTCACCACATTCATGTTGTTAAAAAAAACTGGCTTTGCAATACTGGCTCTTGTCTTCAATAGTTGCTAGCGCCATTTCATACTGAAATGACGTTATTAAATTGTTACTGCACCACCGTGATAGACAGCAACGAAACGAGATACCGTGGTTTATAGAGCATCACCTTCGTCACCAGCTATTGTTATTCTTTCTCATTATCGTTCAAATTGTAAGTAGAATTTAATTTAGCATTATGAACTTGTTTTTATACTTTTTTTTGTGTCCTTCAGATGACCCTGATGAAGCGTGTAATCACACTGCGAAATATTGGTTGAAATAATAAAGAACGTTCTACAAAACTTGACGTTTTTCCATTATTGTTGCTGGATTCCCCACACAATTGTTTTACATTGTTGTCACCAACGGCAAAGACTCCTTGTCTTTATATATATATATATATATATATATATATATATATATATATATATATATATATATATATATATATATATATATATATATATATATATAGGAAACTGGTTTAATCGGTTTAAATATACTATATAGGGAATATGACGTAAATAGAATCCAAGTGAGAAGTAATTTTTAAAATTAATTAAAAGGATACGGTCTCAGCCCGGATTCGAACCGGGGCCTTCTTCCTTGCCGGGGAATTGCTCTACCGCTGAACTACTGAGCCCTGTACAGGATATAGACTTTAATTCGTCATTTCAAACGATAGTAACAGTACGGGTTGCTGTCTAACTACAATTATCATGACATCTATTGGACACTGGTGGAAATTGGTTCATGGTATGTCAAGGTTTATCGTAAATCTTGCTAGTGGAAAGTAGGAAACTGGTTTAATCGGTTTAAATATACTATATAGGGAATATGACGTAAATAGAATCCATGTGAGAAGTAATTTTTAAAATTAATTAAAAGGATACGGTCTCAGCCCGGATTCGAACCGGGGCCTTCTTCCTTGCCGGGGAATTGCTCTACCGCTGAACTACTGAGCCCTGTACAGGATATAGATTTTAATTCGTCACTTCAAACGATAGTAACAGAACGGGTTGCTGTCTAACTACTATTATCATGACATCTATTGGACACTGGTGGAAATTGGTTCATGGTATGTCAAGGTTTATCGCAAATCTTGCTAGTGGAAAGTAGGAAACTGGTTTAATCGGTTTAAATATACTATATAGGGAATATGACGTAAATAGAATCCAAGTGAGAAGTAATTTTTAAAATTAATTAAAAGGATACGGTCTCAGCCCGGATTCGAACCGGGGCGTTCTTCCTTGCCGGGGAATTGCTCTACCGCTGAACTACTGAGCCCTGTACAGTATATAGATTTTAATTCGTCATTTCAAACGATAGTAACAGTACGGGTTGCTGTCTAAGTACTATTATCATGACATCTATTGGACACTGGTGGAAATTGGTTCATGGTATGTCATATTCCCTATATAGTATATTTAAACCGATTAAACCAGTTTCCTACTTTCCACTAGCAAGATTTGCGATAAACCTTGACATACCATGAACCAATTTCCACCAGTGTCCAATAGATGTCATGATAATAGTAGTTAGACAGCAACCCGTACTGTTACTATCGTTTGAAATGACGAATTAAAATCTATATCCTGTACAGGGCTCAGTAATTCAGCGGTAGAGCAATTCCTCGGCAAGGAAGAAGGCCCCGGTTCGAATCCGGGCTGAGACCGTATCCTTTTAATTAATTTTAAAAATTACTTCTCACTTGGATTCTATTTACGTCATAGTCCCTATATTATATATGTATATATATATATATATAATATATATATATATATATATATATATATATGTAAAAAGTAAAATAAACTTTATTTGCAACGTTTCGACAGACTCACATCTGCCATTATCCACGCCGCAGAGGAGCGACAGACACTAGTTCGAGTTCTGAAGAGGAATGGATACAGCAACAATTCCATTAATAGCGCCTTAAGATCCCAAGAACATACTGACAAACAGAGTGATGACCAGTTAACACGACGGGTTCGCTTACCTTATATCAAAGGCACCACTGACAGGATCTCCAGAGAGTTGAGAAGACATGGTATTCAAACGATCTTCACAACAGCGACGTGTATAGGTTCGTTTCTACCTCGACCCAAGGATATTATCAATTTGGAAAATCAGGGTGTATACGAAATTAGCTGCGGAGAGTGCAATAAATCGTATGTCGGCCAGACGAACCGACGTGTGAGTGCGCGGATAGAAGAGCATAAATTGGCTGTGAGGCATAAATTGGTAGCAAATTCTTTGGCGGCTCATAGAATTGAAACTGGGCATGAGATTAATTTTGACAGTGCAAAGATAATTTCGAAAGACAATATACAAGCGGTTCGGGTGGTACGTGAGGCAATAGAAATTGCAAAAAGGCCGAACAACTTAAATAAGCGTGATGACGCGCTAAATTTATCGTGTGTTTGGAAGCCGCTGCTAGAGGAAGTACGTTACGACCCTATATGTCATAGAACACTGAGGCACCGTGAAGATACACGGTTGGTGAATTCGACGGGCAATGGCAGGGCTGCTTCATCAGTTACCATGACTGGACCCATGACACGCAGTCGCGCTCGTGCGACTATGGCAACCGTCATAGAGGAATAGAAGGCGAATGCATGTGACACTAGTTTGTTTGACATAGTTTAAAGTTTTGTAGTTAGTTTTAAACGCTGGATAATGGCAGATGTGAGTCTGTCGAAACGTTGCAAATAAAGTTTATTTTCTACACGAGATGACCGAAAACTTTTTACATATACATAACGATCGTGAAAATCTAAAGTTAAATATATATATATATATATATATATATATATATATATATATATATATATATATATATATATTATTTATCAATTAGAACTTTAGCCTTGTCGATATATTGAAAAATGCACAACTTTCGTTAAAAAAATTGTTTATTTATTGGGGTTAGAGGCTCACTTTAGAATGTTTACACGTTCACATTAAAATAAACATTAAAACAACATATTAAAAACGTATTGATCTGACGTTTCGATGCGAACCGCACCTTGGTCACAGAAATACTGAAAATTGTCGTGATATAAAAATACAGGTACATGAAACAGCAATTGAGTACATACAAGCGACACGAATCAAAAGAAACTGCCATATGTGAAAATAAAACTGGTTTACATATTATTAATTTTATAACTATTTTAAATTTTATTCTAGTATTAATTTGTACGATTTTGATAGGTTGATGTCGGATCTATCATTCACTGCTTTTTTATTTTTTAATTTTTTAAAATTTCTATAGTTTCCGCTACACATCTTGCTTTCATATTATTTTCTTTATGTAGCACTTTCACTTCTTTGAAATTAAAATGATGTCCGGTTTCGTCCTGATGTTTTTTTAGAGCTGTTATGTTTTTCGCATATTTGTGTCCTTTAAGCCTTTCTTCGAGTAGTTGTTCTGTTTGCCCTATATATACTTCTTCACAGTTGCAACAAGGAATTTCATAAACACAATGTGATTGTTTGAGTAGTGGTATTGGGGCCTTCAATTTTGTGTACATATTTGACAAATTATTCGTGTTCTTGTGCGCTATCTTTATATTAAATCTTTATATATATATATATATATATATATATATATATATATATATATATATATATATATATATATATACAGGGTCCTGCAACTAAGCTTCCGTCTTCTGTAGCTCACTTACTCATTAAGCTAAGAGTTTGACATTTTGCAGGCTTACCCTGTACTTCAAGGTACAATTCAAGAAATTATTTTTTATTATACAGGCTGTTCCAAAAATGTGCGACGCCATGGTAATATATTTTTTTAAATTGCATGCTATACATTTTTCTACACATTTGGATGCCTTTTATGGTTGCCTACATAGCACCAAAATTTTATTGAAATCGGTTGAATGAACGCAGCGGAAAAAAATAAAAACCAAAAAAAATTGATTTTGCATCGTAGGCTTTAAAAATCAATAAAAACCACAAAATGCACCTCGTTAATAAAATTTTGCGACGTGCTTATTAAGTTAGATGTAATAGTCTCGTTAACCAAGTGACATTGATCCAAATTATACAGGGTGACCAAAATCGAGTGTCAAACTTGTCAAACTTCAAAGCGCGCTATTGTTCTTATTTTAAATTGGAACCCATATTTTTTTTTAGGTGAAACGATGCGGAATTAAAGAATAAATATTGTTTCTGAATACAACCCCATCACAATTCCCAATATTTTAAAAGTTATTCGCCAAAAACTCATTTTTCAACGTTTCCAACGGCAATTTTAGGTAATAAATATCGTACGTGGCGTTGAAAAACAATTTATTACATAAAATATAACGCAGAGAGGTATTTTAGATTTTACTGTACTTAATTAAGTAGTTATTCAATTGCTAAATTTACTGCAAAATTTACCTATAGCCACATTTCCGTCCTTACCGCTATAGGTAAATTATGCAGTAAATTTAGCATTTGAATACCTACTTAATTAAGTACACTCAAATCTAAAATACGTCTATTATTTTTTATGAAATAAATTGTTTTTCAAAGCCACGTAAGATATTTATTATCTAAAATTGCCGTTGGAAACGTTGAAAAATGAGTTTTTGGCGAATAAGTTTTAAAATATTGGGAATTGTTATGGGGTTGTATTTAGAAACAATGTTTATTTTTTAATTCTGCATCATTTCGCATAAAAAAATTTATGGGTTCCAATTTAAAATAAGAACAATAACACGCTTTGAAGTTTAACAAGTTTGACACTCGATTTTGGTCAGCCTGTATAATTTGGATCAATGTCACTTGGTTAACGAGACTATTACATCTAACTTAATAAGCACGTCGCAAAATTTTATTAACGAGGTGCATTTTGTGGTTTTTATTGATTTTTAAAGCCTACGATGCAAAATCATTTTTTTTTTGTTTTTATTTTTTTTCCGCTGCGGTCACTCAACCGATTTCAATAAAATTTTGGTGCTATGTAGGCAACCATAAAAGGCTTCCAAATGTGTAGAAAAATGTATAGCATGCAATTTAAAAAAATATACTACCATGGCGTTGCACATTTTTGGAACACCCTGTATAATAAAAAAATAATTTCTTGAATTGTACCTTGAAGTACAGGGTAACCTTGCAAAATGTCAAACTCTTAGCTTAATGAGTAAGTGACCTACAGAAGACGGGAGCTTAGTTGCAGGACCCTGTATATATATATATATATATACATCCTGCTATACATGTGGCGTCCTTTCAAAAAACATGCTTATGGCGTCTACCAGAAGGAGTCGTGTATACAATATTTTTGTTCAAATATACTGTTTCCTATGACTTTCAGTGGTAGGTGACCACAATTGTTTCTTGATTTTCAATCACATACTTTCATTTTGCAATGCATGTGGCGTCCTTTCAAATCGCCGATTATCTGGACTCCGTCCGTGTATAGACTCACTTCATTGCGCCGCGTATATGGCGTCCACAGTGTATGTTACTTTCAAGCCGCAATGTATGCAACAGCCGACAGTGTTGCCGCACAAATAGTATGTCTAAACGGTTTTAATAAGCCTGGTACAAGGTCAAACGATTCATGACCTGCGACGCGCTTGTCTCTCCTCGACTTCGAGTAGAAATTAGTCGTGCATTCGTTCTCGTTGAAAACCGATAAGATACTTGTAACACATTGCTTTTTGGTAAAAAATATATAAACATATTTTGTAATATGTAGATTACGAACACAGGGAGTGTTACCTAATGATCTTTTTAAACGTTATTTTGATAACTAATTATTATTGTTGAAATAAAACAAGATCTCTTTTTCTTTGCACAGTTTTTAATTTTATCGAGACATGTTTCGATGTCTAGGCATTATTCCAATCCCGGGATCCCGGTATCCCGTTAAATATTGAACTTCTTCGGGATCCCGGGATTATAAAGCAAAATACCGGGATCACGAAAAAGTTCAATCTAAATTATTTTCTTGTTTTTTTATTGGTGAAATGTGGGCACTGAATGAAACTTCAATCTATAACAGCACCCTGCTGATTAGATTAATTATCAAGCATAAGTTGTTCATTTACATCAACATGTTGCTATGATAGGAGGAACAGATATTGCAAGAAGTAGATATACTTGAATATGGAGGCAAAAATAAACCTGTCAGCTAGGTTAAGTCCGTTTAGTTACCTAGGCTGTATGTAAAACAGAAACAATGTTCCGATTTGCAAGTTTCTTCCAGTTTAAGGATTTTTCTTTAAACTAAAAAACAAAATATTTAGGTACGTTTCTCTGTCATGCTTCAAAACACCTCCAGTTTGTGAGCTGTCATAGCGGTAATATTGTCATTTTTTAAATTTTTTATTGCACAATTATCGAATTTTTCGCTATTTTAGTAACAAGTTTTGTCAAAAAGTGCACTTAGATAAAATGTATTTTTAAAATGTTGGTTGGGCTTTTGAACTATATTTAACAAAACCGAAAGACATACAAGTAAGATTAAAATCCATAAAATCCATAGTGATGTGTTTAATTAAGTTAATGAAAACAACTCTTCCTTGATGCACGTGTTTATTGTATACTTACTTTCCTAAGTATACATACAAGTAATATTCATTTTGTTCATGACTAGAAATTGGATATTTAATATTTTAAGGAGTTGTAAGAAGTACTAAATATTTCATCAATTTTTAACAATAAATAGCACTTTACTTTAAGACTCGTTAACGGGTATAAAATCCATTATACGTATTTTTTTGTAAGCAATGATTGTTTTATTTAAAATGCAAGCAGTTTGTCTATTTGCATAAGCAGCCATGACGTATGAATTCTAAAGTTTTCCAATTTTGTCTTAAAGAAGAAAACAAAAAAATCATCAAAATGTTTATTGTCGTTAATATGAAAATTTAAATTAAATTTGACTCTTACTGTTACTTATTTCTTTTGCCGTGACAATTCTTTAAACATTTTACGAAAAACGTAAAATTTTTGAGCTAATTTAAGATGGAAGAGCAAGTTATTATCTATTAGAGTTTAAATTTTGTTTATTATTGATGTCAATACGCACACTTTGACACCTTTTAAACAGACAGTTTTGGTTTTCTACTTGTAAGGTAAAATTTGAAAACGTTGATCATGTTTCGGGGTAAAAGATATTGTCCAATCAAGTATATTTTAGGTGTAGTGTATTTACTGACTGGATTTGGTAACTTTTGTTATTCCTGGCGTTTTGATGCGGCAAGTTTTGTTTCCGTGAATCTCGGGATCCCCGGATTACAGAACTTTTAATCCCGAAATCCCGGGATCATTATATTTTTCCGGGATTGGGAGCCCTAGTACTCTACGAGACATCATCTTCACTCGGTAATCTACAAAATTTCGAATCCTAAGATAAATATGTCATCCTTTGTTACTTTATATTATTAGCTTTCACATACAAAATAGTAATTATTATTGCTGTTATTGTTTATATGTAAAACTACTGTCTGAATAGGGGATTAAAGAAGAGTTTTTGCGATATTCTAATAACCGATAGATTTCGGAAACCGTTATCATTAAAATTATTAAACCGAAAAACGATACTTTTTGGGTTGTCGGGGCTCCAGTGTCAATTAGCTGACCATGTTATTCATTCAATTATTTTGTCAGTAAATGTAGCCTGCCTAAGGTATTAAAATTACAAAAGGCACCAACATGATAGCAATACAATAACAGCTGATCAAACATACCAAATAACAGTCGCAACTTTTACTATCGGTCGAAAAAGTATTGAACCCTGGGTTTGAAGGGTCATAAGTGGTAACCCTAAAGCAACTAACAAACAAATTTGAAATAAAGTTTGTTATTCTTCCAAATAATTTCTACATAACATAACTTTCAAAATAATTTGCCTGCGGGCAACAAGAGCAAGAGACAACTAAAAAAAATTACCCGATTTTATCAATTTTAAAGAAACGCTCGTCATTTCGACTTTTTTCCCAGCTGTCTTTAGATTGGATTTTGTGCATTAGTAAATTGCTATAAAGGCAGCAAACAATGTTATTAAAAAACAAATATCGTAGTAACGATAAGGACGAAAAGAATCGTCTTATTTTACTTAATACGTATATTGGAATAGCATCACAATTGAGTTGTTAGTTAAGGGGACCATTAGCGAGCGAAAAACAACAGCCGATTAGCTGTTTTTGGTAATTATATTACATTAATTGTTATTGTTTTATATAAATGTACATATCTTTATGAAAACATCAGAATTTTTAAATGAAAAAATATTCCAAATTGCCACCCAAGGCAGCTGATAATATTATCATATGTATACAACTAGGTATACTAGGTATACTAGGTATCAATTGGTGTCCTAACGGTTGAAGTAGTCAAGATTGGACATCAATTCTTTACAATTTCAGACAAAAGCTTTAACTGCACAATGGACAAGTAGAAAGATGTGTAACTAATTGCGATTTGTCAAAATACACATTAGCATCATAAGTCGTAAAAAAACTTAAAAAATGGAGGGTTTCTATGAAACGTGCTTTCGATTGTTTAGTATCCATCAATAAGCAATAAAAGTTCATTTCATAACACGAAACCTGCTACGAAATACGTGCAGATTTTTTATTTATCGCAACGGTCAAATTTGTACTATTTAATTGTAGCAAATACAATAATTAAAGTATTTTTACGATTGTTATAAAATTTAAACTGCACGGTTTTGAAATATGGTCAAACTTATTAATTTGTGTTGTGATCCTTACCGGTTTTATATAGGTACTGATTAACACTTTCTTATTTAAAATTTAATTAGGAAATACAGTTAAAATATTGTTGACGTTGGTACGTCATCGAGCAAACTGATAAAAAGTTGTTTACATAGAAAAATAAACAGCAACATCTATGGACATTATCGTGGTCAACCAATGTTTTGATAAGAAATAATATAAAAACAATTAAACTAATTCATTTTCCCAAAAATTAATAACGTCTGCTATTTTAAAAATACCAAAATTTTAAAAGACCGACATAAGAACAAAAATACAACATAGATTAAACTCCGGCTACTCAGTGGATAACCGGTTCTTAATTGTCGCAAACGGTGATCGATTTAAAAATCGCAATAAAACGCATATAAAATACTGTGCGAACGACTTAAAATGGTCTTCATGATATATGGAAATCAAAACGCATGTTTTTCGTTTAGTCATTGCTGAGTTATAATATAAGCATTCAAACACAGGGCGCAATGATTTTGCAACCGGTAGTAGTCATAAATTGCCAATATTTACAACAATTTAACAAAATTAAAACGGCTAAACAAGTTAACAGACTACCAAACAATTAACATTATACCAAAATGATACAAAACATGAGTGTAACATGAAATACGCAATACATGAAAGCGACAATTAAAGAAAAATAACTCGCTGATATCAGTCGCACCTATGGTAGTATTACTTAATTCGGTTGAGTTATTACAACCTACATTAATAAAAAGCTGAAAATATTAACTCAAACTTACAGTATTCGATCGCAAGCTCATGGCAGCGGAGATATTTTTTGCAATAATGCGTTTTTTGCATCGCAATAATGGTGCTGTGTACTAGAAAAAATTAATTTAACATTTAAATAAAATCGAACAGTTTAATTTACCACCTAAATATACCACCTAACCAGCAACCGCACTATGTTGATACATTGCATTAAGCGAACGCTGAGGTCAGTCGAAAACACCGTGTACGGCCGATACTATTCTATCTCAACACCGTACAAATGAGGGTGAAACAAACAAAACCGGTTTAGACACCTGTTACCGATGATGCCAAATCAACTGGGGGTCGTATCATCGATGGCTTGGTATGAAGGTATACGCCGTCAGTATACACGTTGCAGCGCCACCCGCGGCGACGGTCAAGCACGGAACTAAAGTATACGAATTTGCTCCAGATATTCATATTTATGGCGTCCTCCAAAAATTTGCCTATGGTTCATGTTCACGCTTACTATCACATTTAGCACAGTTTAGCGATATGGCGCCCGTATACGGGCGCCATATCGAAACCGGGCGCCACATGTAATGGAATAGGTCAATTGAAGGGCGCCGTATGTATAGCAGGATGTATATATATATATATATATATATATATATATATATATATATATATATATATATATATATATATAGAAATTATAATGACTGTACTTTATTAAAATAGTAGAAGATTAATGGGAAAACAGTCTGTATATTTTCTTTATTTTTTCTTTGCTAATATTTCGGATGAATTTGCATCCTTCGTCAGAGCTCGGAAATATCACTATAAACTATATAACATTATGAAACATGTAAAAAACTCTTGTCAAACAAATTTGTTTGACAAGAGTTTTTTACATGTTTCATAATGTTATATAGTTTATAGTGATATTTCCGAGCTCTGACGAAGGATGCAAATTCATCCGAAATATTAGCAAAGAAAAAATAAAGAAAATATACAGACTGTTTTCCCATTAATCTTCTACTATTTTTATATATATATATATATATATATATATGTCAAAAGATCAACACTTTGGTGGCCATGAGGAATAGGGTAGTTTATATTAGTGATCTGTCTTTTGTTGGTGACAACTCGCGGGAATTGAGTGAGATGTTCATTAACAATGGGTATCCTGGAGCGCTTGTTCGGAGGTTAATTTTTAATAGTCCCTTCCGAGATCACGGAATGGATGATGGTTGTACTGTTCCCTCTGTAAAATATAAGAAACTTTTTCAAATTGAAAATCTGTCATTGAGATTGGTTCATTTGTTCAGGAATGATGATTTCCGTGTAGTTGTTAGTAATAATAAGAATATAGGTAGTATCTTCTCAAAAATCAAAGACAATACCCCTCATTTTTTAAAGTCTAATGTCATTTATAGTATTCCGTGTGGTGGTTGTCCTATGAAATACTATGGTCAAACCAGTCAATGGCTCAAATCGCGGTTAGCTTTACACAAAAGCGATTTAAAGTTAGGGAAAAAGAACTGTGCTGTTGCACAACACGCGCCTGAGATGGACCATAGTATGAAATGGGAGGATACCAAAATTGTCGCGGTGGAAGATAATTATAAATCTAGGTTATTCTTGGAAATGTACCATATTCAGCTTAACATGAGGAGTAGTTTAAATTTTAAATCTGACACTAATCAACTTAGTAATATTTATTCGTTTTTAATAAATAATAATTTCAAATGATAACGCGATGGGGTTGGTGGTTATGTTGGTGGCCTTGCCATGTCTGTATTCAGTGTGGACTGGTCATTCAGTCTATTTTTACTTTTGTATTGTGAACACATGTATCGTTCTGTGGTTTATTTTGTGGTTGGTTTTTCCTGTTTATTGTAATGATTATCGATCTCGTTAGTGTGAGGTGACATGATTTATCCGAGGATGTTCTCGTTTTGCAAGCTTATTTGATACTCTAATTGTAAGTAGAAACTTTTTTGTCCGCTATTTGTAAATTTGACGTTTCACTAATTTAGCCCGTGTTTTGTGCTTTTATTAGCTTGTTCCTGAGGAAGTCTTAAATTAAAGACGAAAATTCGAACTAGATAAAAGGAGTTTTAGTTACATCGCCTAATTGACCGAATTCCCACGTTACTTGTGTCTGGAATTGTTACAAAGTCACGGTCGTTATTTCATTTATACGATATATATATATATATATAAATTGTACGAAGTTCGTCGATCGAAAAATTCTCAAAAAATTCGGTATATATTGGTCGGGTATGTCGATCAATTAAATTGTCCCTAGGTAATTACTTTTACATTTGCTATATTTCGAATCACAATGGATTCTTCTACAGGCAAACTGCAAATAAAATATATAAAACTAAAACAATGTCAATCATCCATAAAAACACTTACAATCTGTATTACAGTAGATATGACAAAGAGGCGACATCGATTCCTGGATACAAAACATTCATTTAATTCACCACCAGGCAAACGGCATCATACACAGACATTACGTACAATCACACCACTTTAAAATTCACAACAAATGAATACACGTCTTCATGTCACGCTCAGCTGTCTCGGTCTAAAGACACGTCAGAATGTAAGTAACATTGTAGTACCATGTGCATAAAATGTTGAATCTCACCCAGAACAGGAAACATCAAAAAACCAAACTGTTATCAATGCTACGTTCACTAAAATTCTTTCCAGTATCTAAGCTCAAAATGTAAGAATAAATATTACTTAGTCCCTCAAGATCAGTTTTGAAATTTATGCTATTGTTAGTTAAATTGATATGATACATTTCTAAAAATAGCCGGTTGTTATAATTTATTTCGGAATCTAAGATTTTAATATTTTCAAAGTCAAAGGAATGGTCGTTTTTAATACAATGTGAAGCCAGAGCACATCTTGTTTTTCTTGTGCGGCAGTCACTTTTATGTAAGGCAACTCTGTTTTTTAGCCATTGTTTCGTCATACCAACATATTCTCCGTCACAATCTTTGCAACTAATCCTATATATGACATTTGATCTATAACACAGTGGGTCCCGATCTTTAATTCTAGTGAAGAAGGTCCCGATCTTATTAGGGTAATGTTGTGCAATCCTAAGGTTTTTAGGTAGAGAGGGTGCCATAATAGCTTTCAAACCATGAGTCAATCCAGGTACCATGGTAATTTTCTTATAATTAGTGACTATCTGCCGAGGTTCATCAAAAATACTAGCAACATGTGTATTTGTGTATGTGGAAAACAGAATCCTATTCAACAGGTTTTTTGGAAAGCCATTGCTAAGAAAAATGTTCCATAGTTTCTTAAGTGCTGTAGTTTGGAAAGAGTTGCTACAGATCCTGAGAATTCTGTTTTTCATCGTGCACACAGTATTGACTTTTTGGTTATATGTATGGCCAGAGTAGAAATTAATATAACGCCCCGAATATGTCTGTATAGACCGAGACAGCTGAGCGTGACATGAAGACGTGTATTCATTTGTTGTGAATTTTAAAGTGGTGTGATTGTACGTAATGTCTGTGTATGATGCCGTTTGCCTGGTGGTGAATTAAATGAATGTTTTGTATCCAGGAATCGATGTCGCCTCTTTGTCATATCTACTGTAATACAGATTGTAAGTGTTTTTATGGATGATTGACATTGTTTTAGTTTTATATATTTTATTTGCAGTTTGCCTGTAGAAGAATCCATTGTGATTCGAAATATAGCAAATGTAAAAGTAATTACCTAGGGACAATTTAATTGATCGACATACCCGACCAATATATACCGAAATTTTTATATATATATATATATATATATATATATACATCCTGCTATACATGTGGCGTCCTTTCAAAAAACATGCTTATGGCGTCTACTAGAAGGAGTCGTGTATACAATATTTTCGTTCAAATATACTGTTTCCTATGACTTTCAGTGGTAGGTGACCACATTTGTTTCTTGATTTTCAATCACATACTTTCATTTTGCAATGCATGTGGCGTCCTTTCAAATCGCCGATTATCTGGACTCCGTCCGTGTATAGGTTCACTTCATTGCGCCGCGTATATGGCGTCCACAGTGTATGTTACTTTCAAGCCGCAATGTATGCAACAGCCGACAGTGTTGCCGCAGAAATAGTATGTCTAAACGGTTTTAATGAGCCTGGTACAAGGTCAAACGATTCATGACCTGCGACGCGCTTTGCTCCCCTCGACTTCGAGTAGAAATTAGTCGTAAATTCGTTCGCGTTGAAAACCAATAAGATACTTGTAACACATTGCTTTTTGGTACAAAATACACAAACATATTTTGTAATATGTAGATTACGAACACAGGGAGTGTTACCTAATGATCTTTTTAAACGTTATTTTGATAACTAATTATTATTGTTGAAATAAAACAAGATCTCTTGTTCTTTGAACAGTTTTTAATTTTATCGAGACGTGTTTCGATGCCTAGGCATTATTCCAATCCCGGGATCCCGGGATCCCGGTATCCCGGTAAATATTGAACTTGCTCGGGATCCCGGGATTATAAATCAAAATACCGGGATCACGAAAAAGTTCAATCTAAATTATTTTCTTATTTTTTTATTGGTGAAATGTGGGCGCTGATTGAAACTTCAATCTATAACAGCACCCTTTCTGATTAGATTAAGTATCAATAAGTATCATAATAAAGATACCAATGAATATATTTAACTGTAAAATGAAACCCAAATTGTACCAAAAATAATTTGCTATTAATTTATTAATAAGTTGTTATTAATCTTTCGATGGTTCACTCCAATCGAACGAACGATGTCATTTCTTGTTCCGATTTGCAAGTTTCTTCCAGTTTAAGGATTTTCTTTTAAACTAAAAAACAAGATATTTAGGTACGTTTCTCTGTCCTGGTTCAACACCTCGAATTTGTGATGAGCTGTCATAGCGGTAATATTGTCATTTTTTAAATTTTTTATTGCACAATTATCGAATTTTTCGCTTTTTTAGTAACAAGTTTTGTCAAAAAGTGCACTTAGATAAAATGTATTTTTAAAATGTGGGTTGGGCTTTTGAACTATATTTAACAAAACCGAAAGACATACAAGTAATATTCATTTTATTCATGACAAGAAATTGGATTTTTAATATTTTAAGAAGTTGTAAGAAGTTGCACTAAATATTTCATCAATTTTTTACAAAAAATAGCACTTTACTTGAAGACGGGTATAAAAGTCATTATACGTATTTTTTTTGTAAGCAATGATTGTTTTATTTAAAATGCAAGCAGTTTGTCTATTTGCATAATAAGCAGCCATGACGTATGAATTCTAAAAATTTTCCAATTTTGTCTTAAAGAAGGAAATAAAAAATCATCAAAATATTTATTGTCGTTAATATGAAAATTTAAATTAAATTTGACTCTTACTGTTACTTATTTCTTTTGCCGTGACAATTCTTTAAACATTTTACAGAAAACGTAATTTTTTTGAGCTAATTTAAGATGGAAGAGCAAGTTATTATCTATTAGAATTTAAATTTTGTTTATTATTGATGTCAATACGCACACTTTGAAACCTTTTAACAGACAGTTTTGGTTTTCTAGTTGTAAGGTAAAATTTGAAAACGTTGATCATGTTTCGGGGTAAAAGATATTGTCCAATCAAGTATATTTTAGGTGTAGTGTATTTACTGACTGGATTTGGTAACTTTTGGCATTCCAGGCGTTTTGTTCCGGTAAGTTTTGTTTCCGTGAATCTCGGGATCCCCGGATTACAGAACCTTTAATCCCGAAATCCCGGGATCATTATATTTTTTCGGGATTGAGAGCCCTACTACTCTACGAGGTATCATCTTCAGTCGGTAATCTACAAAGTTTCGTATCCTAAGATAAATATTTCATCATTTGTTACTTTATGTTATTAGCTTTCACATACAAAATACTAATTATTATTGCTGTTATTTTTTATATGTAAAACTACTGTCCTGATTATCTCACAGGTTTTTTTGAATAGTAGATTAAAAAAGAGTTTTTGCGATATTCTAAAAAACGATAGATTTCGGAAACCGTTATCATTAAAATTATTAAACCGAAAAACGATACTTTTTGGGTTGTCGGGGCTCCAGTGTCAATTAGCTGATCATGTTATTCATTTAATTATTTTATCAGTAAATGTAGACTGCTTAAGGTATTAAAATTACAAAAGGCATCAACATGATAGCAATACAATAAAATCCGCTTTTATAGTCAAACATACCAAATAACAGTCGCAACTTTTACTATCGTTCGAAAAAGTATTGAACACTGGTTTTGAAGGGTCATAAGTCGTAACCCTAAAGCAACTAACAAACAAATTTGAAATAAAGTTTGTTATTCTTCCAAATAATTTCTACATAACATAACTTTCAAAATAATTTGCCTGCGGGCTACAAGAGCACGAGACAACTGAATAAATGTACCCGATTTTATCAATTTTAAAGAAACGCTCGTCATTTCGACTTTTTTTTCCAGCTGGTCGAAAAAAATTCAATCTTTGCCCCTAATGTAAGTTAACGTAACAACCCGTCTATAGATTGGATTTTGTGCATTAGTAAATTTCTATAAAGGCAGCAAACAATGTTATTAAAAAACAAATATCTTAGTAACGATAAGGACGTATATTGGAATAGCATCACAATTGAGTTCTTAGTTAAGGGGACCATTAGCGAGCGAAAAGCAACAGCCGATTAGCTGTTTTTTGGTAATTATATTACATTAATAGTTATTGTTTTATAAGAATGTACACAACTTTATGAAAACATAACAATTTTTAAATGAAAAAATATTCCAAATTGCCACCCAAGTCAGCTCATAATATTATCTTATGTATACAAGTAGGTATATAAATCTTCAGGTGATTATTTATATATGTACGTAAGTACACGTCAATTGGTGTCCTAACAGTTGAAGTAGTCAAGATTGGACATCATTTCTTTACTATTTCAGACAAAAGCTTTAACTGCACAATAGACAAGTAGAAAGATGTGTAATAAATTGCGATTTGTCAAAATACACATTAGCATCATAAGTCGTAAAAAAACGCCAAAATGGAGGGTTTCTATGAAACGTGCTTTCGATTGTTTAATATCCATCAATAAGCAATAAAAGTTCATTTCATGACAGGAAACCTGCTACGAAATACGTGCAGATTTTTTATTTATCGCAACGGACAAATATGTACTATTTAATTGTAGAAAATACAATAATTAAACTATTTTTACTATTGTTATAAAATTTAAACTGCACGGTTTTGAAATATGGTCAAACTTATTAATTTGTGTTGTGATCCTTACCGGTTTTATATAGGTACTGATTAACACTTTCTTATTTAAAATTTAATTAGGAAATACAGTTAAAATATTGTTGACGTTGGTACGTCATTGAGCAAACTGATAAAAAGTTGTTTACATAGAGAAAAAAAAACAGTAACATCTATAAACATTATCGTGATTAACCAATGTTTTCATAAGAAATAATATGAAAACAATTAAAATAATACATTTTCCCAAAAATTAATAACAATACGTCTGCTATTTTAAAAGTGCCAAAATTTTAAAATACCGACATAAGAACAAAAATACAACATAGATTAAACTCCGGCTACTCAGTGAATAACCGGTTCTTAATTGTCGCAAACGGTGATTGATTTAAAAATCGCAATAAAACGCATATAAAATACTGTGCGAACGGCTTAAAATGGTCTTCATGATATATGGAAATAAAAGGGGGGTTAAACGCATGTTTTTTGTTTAGTCATTGCTGAATTATAAGCATTCAAACACAGGACGCAATGCTTTTGCAACCGGTAGTAGTCATAAATTGCCAATATTTACAACAATTTAACAAAATTAAAACGGCTAAACAAGTTAACAAACTACCGAACAATTAACATTATACCAAAATGATACAAAACATGAGTGTAACATGAAATACGCAATACATGAAAGCGACAATTAAAGAAAAATAACACGCTGATATCAGTCCCACCTATGGTAGTATTACTTAATTCGGTTGAGTTATTGCAACCTAGATTTAATAAAAAGCTGAAGATTATTAACTCAAACTTTCAGTAGCCGATCGCAAGCTCATGGCAGCGGAGATATTTTTTTCAATAATGCGTTTTTTGCTTCGCAATAATGGTGCTGTGTACAAGAAAAAATTAATGTAACAATTAAATAAAATCGAATAGTTTAATTTACCACCTAAATACACCACCTAACCGGCAACCGCACTATGTTGATACATTGCATTAAACGAACGCTGAGGTCAGTCGAAAACACCGTGTACGGCCGATACTATTCTATCTCAACACCGTACAAATGAGGGTGAAACAAACATAACCGGTTTAGATACCAGTTACCGATGATGCCAAATCAACTGGGGGTCGTATCATCGATGGCTTGGTATGAAGGTATACGCCGTCAGTATACACGTTGCAGCGCCACCCGCGGCGACGGTCAAGCACTGAACTAAAGTATACGAATTTGCTCCACATATTCATATTTATGGCGTCCTCCAAAAATTTGCCTGTGGTTCATGTTCACGCTTACGATCACATTTAGCACAGTTTGGCGATATGGCGCCCGTATACGGGCGCCATATCGAAACCGGGCGCCACATGTAATGGAATCGGTCAATTGAAGGACGCCGTATGTATAGCAGGATGTATATATATATATATATATATATATATATATATATATATATATATGTATATATATATATATATATATATATATATATATATATAAAGGAAGTGAATTCTCGCAGAAATCTGCATACATTAATATGAACATTGGAAATAGTTAATACTAGATGGCGGTAGTTTTTAAGTTCAAAAACTACAGCCACGCCTGGACCACGTGACCTATGACATTCAGTAGGTTTATTAATAAACCTACTGAATGTCATAGGTCACGTTAGTCTAATTGATAAAACGTCGGACCGGCAATCCGTATATCTGGGTTCGAATCCCAGGCGTGGCTGTAGTTTTTGAACTTAAAAACTACCGCCATCTAGTATTAACTATTTCCAATGTTTATATATATATATATATATATATATATATATATATATATATATATATATATATATATATATATATATATATATATATATATACATCCTGCTATACATGTGGCGTCCTTTCAAAAAACATGCTTATGGCGTCTACCAGAAGGAGTCGTGTATACAATATTTTCGTTCAAATATACTGTTTCCTATGACTTTCAGTGGTAGGTGACCACATTTGTTTCTTGATTTTCAATCACATACTTTCATTTTGCAATGCATGTGGCGTCCTTTCAAATCGCCTATTATCTGGACTCCGTCCGTGTATAGGTTCACTTCATTGCGCCGCGTATATGGCGTCCACAGTGTATGTTACTTTCAAGCTGCAATGCATGCAACAGCCGACAGTGTTGCCGCAGAAATAGTATGTCTAAACGGTTTTAATGAGCCTGGTACAAGGTCAAACGACACATGACCTGCGACGCGCTTGTCTCCCCTCGACTTTGAGTAGACACTAGTCGTGAATTCGTTCTCGTTGAAAACCAATAAGATTGTAACACATTGCTTTTTGGTAAAAAATATATAAACATATTTTGTAATATGTAGATTACGAACACAGGGAGTGTTACCTAATGATCTTTTAAACGTTATTTTGATAACTAATTTTATTGTTGAAATAAAACAAGATCTCTTGTTCTTTGCGCAGTTTTTAATTTTATCGAGACATGTTTCGATGCCTAGGCATTATTCCAATCCCGGGATCCCGGTATCCCGTTAAATATTGAACTTGTTCGGGATCCCGGGATTATAAATCAAAATACCGGGATCACAATAAAGTTCAATCTAAATTATTTTCTTATTTTTTTATTGGTGAAATGTGGGCACTGAATGAAACCTCAATCTATAACAGCACCCTTTCTGATTAGATTAATTATCAAGCATAAGTTGTTCATTTACACCAATATGTTGCTATGATATGAGGAACAGATATTGCAAGAAGTAGATATACTTGAATATGGAGGCAAAAATAAACCTGTTCAGCTTGGTTAAGTCCGTTTAGTTACCTAGGCTGTATGTAAAACAGCAACAAAAACATAAACATAAAAAACAAATAAAATTAGTGGCTAATTACTTTCCTGTATTCAATGATGTACTACATAATATAAAATTAGTAAATACCAAATAGGTATAAAAAACAGCGAACAAAAAATTAAAATACATAAGTATAAAATAAAGTACCAATTAGTATATTTAACTGTAAGATGAAACCCAAATTGAGCCAAAAATAATTTGCTATTAATCGTTGTTATTAATCTTTCGATGGTTCACTCCAATCGAACGAACGATGGCATTTCTTGTTCCGATTTGCAAGTTTCTTCCAGTTTAAGGATTTTACTTTAAACTAAAAAACAAAATATTTAAGTACGTTTCTCTGTCATGGTTCAAAACACCTCGAGTTTGTGATGATGTCATAGCGGTAATATTGTCATTATTTAAATTTTTGATTGCTCAATTATCGAATTTTTCGCCTTTTTAGTAACAAGTTTTGTCAAAAAGTGCACTTAGATAAAATGTATTTTTAAAATGTGGGTTGGGCTTTTGAACTATATTTAACAAAACCGAAAGACATACAAGTAATATTCATTTTATTCATGACAAGAAATTGAATATTTAATATTTTAAGAAGTTGTAAGAAGTTGCACTAAATATTTAATCAATTTTTAACAATAAATAGCACTTTAGTTGAAGACGCGTTAACGGGTATAAAAGTCATTATACGTATTTTTTTGTAAGCAATGATTGTTTTATTTAAAATGCAAGCAGTTTGTCTATTTGCATAATAAGCAGCCATGACGTATGAATTCTAAAGTTTTCCAATTTTGTCTTAAAGAAGAAAACAAAAAATCATAAAAATATTTATTGTCGTTAATACGAAAATTTAAATTAAATTTGACTCTTACTGTTACTTATTTCTTTTGCCGTGACAATTCTTTCAACAATTTACGGAAAACGTAAAATTTTTGAGCTAATTTAAGATGGAGGAGCAAGTTATTATCTATTAGAGTTTAAATTTTGTTTATTATTGATGTCAATACGCACACTTTGACACCTTCTAAACAGACAGTTTTGGTTTTCTACTTGTAAGGTAAAATTTGAAAACGTTGATCGTATTTCGGGGTAAAAGATATTGTCTAATCAAGTATATTTTAGGCGTAGTGTATTTACTGACTGGATTTGGTAACTTTTGGCATTCCAGGCGTTTTGATCCGGCAAGTTTTGTTTCCGTGAATCTCGGAATCCCCGGATTACAGAACCTTAAATCCCGAAATCCCTTGCTCATTATATTTTTCCGGGATTGGGAGCCCTACTACTCTACGAGACATCATCTTCAGTCGGTAATCTACAAAATTTCGTATCCTAAGATAAATATTTCATCATTTGTTACTTTATGTTATTAGCTTTCACATAGAAAATAGAAATTATTATTGCTGTTATTTTTTATACGTAAAACTACTGTCCTGATTATCTCACAGGTTTTTTTGAATAGGGGATTAAAGAAGAGTTTTTGTGATATTCTAAAAACCGATAGATTTCGGAAACCGTTATCATTAAAATTATTATACCGAAAAACGATAGTTTTTGGGATGTCGGGGCTCCAGTGTCAATTAGCTGACCATGTTATTCATTCAATTATTTTGTCAGTAAACGTAGACTGCCTAAGGTATTAAAATTACAAAAGGCATCAACATGATAGCAATACAATAAAAGCGGATGGCCAGATGGCCAAAAAAACAAGCTTTGCCCCTATGGTAAGTTAACTTAACAACCAGTCTATAGATTTGATTTTGTGCATTAGTAAATTTCTATAAAGGCAGCAAACAATGTTATTAAAAAAACAAATATCATATAATAAGGACGAAAAGAATCGTCTTATTTTACTTAATACGTATATTGGAATAGCATCACAATTGAGTTGTTAGTTAAGGAGACCATTAGCGAGCGAAAAACAACAGCCGATTAGCTGTTTTTGGTAATTATATTACATTAATAGTTATTGTTTAAATGAATGTCTATATCTTTATGAAAACATAACAATTTTTAAATAAAAAAAGTATTCCAAATTGCCACCCAAGGCAGCTCATAATATTATCATATGTATACAAGTAGGTATATAAATCTTCAGGTAATTATTTATATACGTACGTAAGTACACGTCAATTGCTGTCCTAACAGTTGAAGTAGTCAAGATTGGACATCATTTCTTTACTATTTCAGACAAAAGCTTTAACTGCACAATAGACAAGTAGAAAGATGTGTAATAAATTGCGATTTGTCAAAATACACATTAGCATCATATGTCGTAAAAAGAACTTAAAAGATGGAGGGTTTCTATGAAACGTGCTTTAGATTGTTTAATATCCATCAATAAGCAATAAAAGTTCATTTCATGACACGAAACCTGCTACGAAATACGTGCAGATTTTTTATTCATCGCAACGGACAAATTTGTACGTACTATTTAATTGTAGAAAATACAATAATTAAAGTATTTTTACTATTGTTATAAAATTTAAACTGCACGGTTTTGGTCAAACTTTAATTTATTAATTTGTGTTGTGATCCTTACCGGTTTTATATAGGTACTGATTAACACTTTCTTATTTAAAATTTAATTAGGAAATACAGTTAAAATATTGTTGACGTTGGTCCGTCATCGAGCAAACTGATAAGTTGTTTACATAGAGAAAAAAGACAGCAACATCTATGAGCATTATCGTGATGAACCAATGTTTTCATAAGAAATAATATAAAAACAATTAAAATAATACATTTTCCCAAAAATTAAAAACAATACGTCTGCTATTTTAAAAATACCAAAATTTTAAAAGACCGACGTAAGAACAAAAATACAACATAGATTAAACTCCGGCTACTGAGTGGATAACTGGTTCTTAATTGTCGCAAACGGTGAACGATTTAAAAATCGCAATAAAACGCATATAAAATACTGTGCGAACGGCTTAAAATGGTCTTCATGATATATGGAAATAAAAGGGGGGTTAAACGCATGTTTTTTGTTTAGTCATTGATGAGTTATAAGCATTCAAACACAGGGCGCAATGCTTTTGCAACCGGTAGTAGTCATAAATTGCCAATATTTACAACAATTTAACAAAATTAAAACGGCTAAACACGTTAACAAACTACCAAACAATTAACATTATACCAAAATGATACAAAACATGAGTGTAACATGAAATACGCAATACATGAAAGCGACAATTAAAGAAAAATAACTCGCTAATATCAGTCGCACCTATGGTAGTATTACTTAATTCGGTTGAGTTATTACAACCTACATTTAATAGAAAGCTGAAGATATTAACTCAAACTTTCAGTGTCCGATCGCAAGCTCATGGCAGCGGAGACATTTTTTTCAATAATGCGTTTTTTGCTTCGCAATAATGGTGCTGTGTACTAGAAAAAATTAATTTAACATTTAAATAAAATCGAACAGTTTAATTTACCACCTAAATATACCACCTAACCGGCAACCGCACTATGTTGATACATTGCATTAAACGAACGCTGAGGTCAGTCGAAAACACCGTGTACGGCCGATACTATTCTATCTCAACACCGTACAAATGAGGGTGAAACAAACAAAACCGGTTTAGACACCAGTTACCGATGATGCCAAATCAACTGGGGGTCGTATCATCGATGGCTTGGTATGAAGGTATACGCCGTCAGTATACACGTTGCAGCGCCACCCGCGGCGACGGTCAAGCACGGAACTAAAGTATACGAATTTGCTCCACATATTCATATCTATGGCGTCCTCCAAAAATTTGCCTATGGTTCATGTTCACGCTTACGATCACATTTAGCACAGTTTAGCGATATGGAGCCCGTATACGGGCGCCATATCGAAACCGGGCGCCACATGTAATGGAATGGGTCAATTGAAGGACGCCGTATGTATAGCAGGATGTATATATATATATATATATATATATATATATAATATTATCTATCACTTAGTGATTTAGCCTTGTCAATATATTAAAAAATACACAATTTTCGTTCAAAAATTGTTTATTAAATTGGGGTTAGAGGCTTTGATTAAAATGTTTACACGTTCACATTAAATTAAACAGTAAAACAACATATTAAAAACTTGATCTGACGTTTCGATGCGAACCGCACCTTGGTCACAGAAGTACTGAAAAATTGTCGTGATCTAAAAGTACAGGTACATAAAACAGCAACTGAGTACATACAAGCAACACAAACCATGAAAATCTGCCATAAGGGAAAATAAAACGGGTTTATCTAGGTATATAATATTCAATTTTACATTAGTTTGAATTTCACTCGAGTATTAATTTGTAACACTTTTTCGCATTTTGTGTCCTTTTAGTCTTTCTTTAGTCCTTAGTCTTTAGTCTTTAGTCCTTTAGTCTTTCTCAAACAGAACAACTACTCGAAGAAAGACTAAAAGGACACAAATATGCGAAAAACATAACAGCTCTAAAAAAACATCAAGAAGAAACCGGACATCAGTTTAATTTCAAAAACGTGAAAGTGCTACATAATGAAAGAAATATGAAAGCAAGATGTGTAGTGGAAACTATAGAAATTTTAAAGAATAAAAAAGCAGTGAATGATAGATCCGACATCAACCTATCAAAGTGTTACAAATTAATACTCGAGTGAAATTCAAACTAATGTAAAATTGAATATTATATACCTAGATAAACCCGTTTTATTTTCCCTTATGGCAGATTTTCATGGTTTGTGTTGCTTGTATGTACTCAGTTGCTGTTTTATGTACCTGTACTTTTAGATCACGACAATTTTTCAGTACTTCTGTGACCAAGGTGCGGTTCGCATCGAAACGTCAGATCAAGTTTTTAATATGTTGTTTTACTGTTTAATTTAATGTGAACGTGTAAACATTTTAATCAAAGCCTCTAACCCCAATTTAATAAACAATTTTTGAACGAAAATTGTGTATTTTTTAATATATATATATATATATACAGGGTGTTTCAGAAATAACGGCTAACCTTCAAGGAGCATATCCGCCAAGGACAGAGAAGCAATTTTGGTCAAATAACCTATAGTATATTTCAAACTTTTAAGTACCAACAAAATTGTATTGAAGAAATCGCCTAAGGCCTGTCCTGGTGCATAGCCGTGCGCTCATGACTGAAATACTATTGCAAACAACCACGGCGAACAACAAACAGTTACGAACATTTATCAATTGAAGTGAAACATAGAGAGATTAGTACGTACCTAATCCAGATGTGATGCAGATTTAAAAACACTGTGATTGCAAAGCGAAATCCGTCGAATAAAAATCGATTTAACACAGCAATTGCGTTTCACAGCCGATCAAAGTTATGTCGCATTCTAGCCATACAATCCATCCGTGTCTGGTACTACACAAATCACTACACAAACACACCCCATTAAGATCCCACAGTCAAAAAGATTCTTATTGTTAATAAACCAATAAACAGCTGATCACTCTTGTACATGACCTACGAATGTAGGTCATTGTCGCTCTGAGCGAGAAAGGCCGGAGTGGGGAGAGGCCCATATGTTGCCGCCGGCATTGATTTGTCACCAGTTGCACCACAACTGTGGCGGAGTGTAGTCCTGTTTCTTTCTCTGAACAGGGGCGGACTCCGTCTTCCTTTATTAATTTTCTCAAGAATGCGTTAAGTTAGACCACACGTTATTTGACAAAATATGCTTATTACGGCCTTGGGCATATGCACCTTGAAGGTTAGCCGTTATTTCTGAAACACCCTGTATATATAGAATCAAAATATTGTAGTTCCCAATTTGTAGTTCCCAATTTGTAGTTCCCTTGAAAAATTAAAGTCAGTATTTATGAATAATAGTTTCCCTTTAAAATTAGTGAACAAGCTCCTGTTCTCATCCAACAGTTTTACTAGAAGCTAGAAGTATTTTTGATGAACCATTGCAAACCAAACCCAGCTTTCTTAAACTAACTTTTATCCCCGGAATTGCTTACTGATGTCACTGATGAACACGCCTTAAAAGGATTGCCTATGCTGTTAACTAAAGATGCCGCAATTTGGTGGCAAGGGGTCAAGGAGTCAGCATGTTCATGGAATGACGCTCTCGAAAAATTACGTTCTATGTATGGTAATGTAAAATCAGCATACAAATTATTTCAGGAAGTACTTTCGAATCCGCAAGGTGAGCAGACAAGTGATTCGTTTCTTTGCAATGCAAGATTAATTTTGGCGAAACTCCCGTATAAATTAGACGATAACATTAAAGTAGATATGGTTTACGGTTTGATCAACAGAAAAATCAGGAAACGCGTTCCCCGCGAAAACATAGAGTCTTATGAAGATTTAATTTCAAATGCTCGAGATGCTGAAATTTCCATTGCAGAGTATGCAGAAAGCAAACAACCGACGGGCACAGAGAGTGCGTTATCCACACCACCTTTCGGAACACACTCTAAAGTGACGACCGCTGATAGCGCTGTGACATATCATCCAAACCCCCGATGTGGCTATTGCAAAAACTTCGGACATGAGATGAACATTTGTAGAAAACTTCTAGCAAAAGATAAAAATGACGCGAGTACTAACACATCTGCACTTACTAACCACAGTTTACGATGTTATGGTTGCGATGAACCAGGAGTGCTTCGTGCTAAGTGCCCAAACTGCAATAAAGGTAAAAAGGACACCGTTAAGATTGCAACTGCAGAATTTTGGCGGATGACGTGTTCAATGCCAGATTTGGACTCAAGACCACTTCTTCCGTTGAAAATAAACGGTAAAACTGGTGTAGGATTTGCAGATTCAGGGGCCCAAATCAGTATTGCCGGTTGTCAACTTTACAAATTGTTACAAGGTATGTGTTGCACATTTATTCCGACAAAGCTGAGAATAACTTACGCTGATGGTCACATGACTACAGAGGATATTCTGGAAACCACTGTTGATGTACATTTTGGGAAGCGTTGCATTCAGCAAAAGTTTGTAATTCTTCCAAAGGTTACGCAAAACCACACCTTGCTAGGAGTAGATTTTTTAAAGAAGGCTAATATTGCAATAAATGTACCACATGGTAGTTGGTATTTCGCTGATGAACCAACAATTGATTTTCCTTTTGTAAACACAAACGTATTACCTCAAATATCTGCAAAGCAAATAGACGAAGTTGCATCGAATGGACTTCCAGCAATATCCTTAAAGCTTAGAGGTGATGAAGGTATCAAGTTAAATAGCAATGAAAGAATGCGATTGAACGTACTATTAGAAGAATTCAAAGATGTGTTTGCTCCAGGGGGAGTCGCAACACCTTATGCAGAACGTATCAACACTCAAGACTGTTCTCCAATAGCAGTGCCGCCTTATAGGTTATCACCTGTAAAGAAGGGTATCCTTTCAAAAGAAATTGAGAACATGCTTGAGCAGAATATCATCGAAGAATGTGAGTCTCCATGGTCCACACCTGTCGTGTTAGTTCCGAAGAAAGATGGCTCCACACGCGTGTGTGTGTGGATTATAGAAAACTGAATTCAGTTACGGTAAGCGATAATTATCCCCTTCCGCGAATAGATGACTTGCTACATCTCGCGAAACAAACGTTGTTCATGACTACAACAGATCTTAAATCTGGATATTGGCAAGTTCGCGTACGCGAAGAGGATAGAGATAAAACTGCGTTCACTACGCCGTTTGGAACTTACCATTTTCTTAGAATGCCGTTTGGCTTAAAGAATTCTGGGGCAACATTTCAAAGACTCATGGACAGGTTTCGTTCTGGATTAAAAAATATGACCGTGTTGTGCTACATAGACGACATAATTATTATTTCTGAAAGCTTTGATGAACATATGAAAGATTTACGTGCAGTATTTGAACGCTTGAACAAATTTGCTCTGCGCGCCAACCGCAAAAAGTGCGTCATGGTTCGAGAAGAAGTAAAATTCCTTGGACATATATTAACCGCTGATGGGATCAAGGCTGATCCAGATAAGGTGAAGGCAATTACAGACATGAAACCACCAGGAAACCTGAAAAATTTGAGAACCTTCATACAAACATGTTCCTGGTATAGGAAATTTATTAAGGACTTCTCTCATGTAGCCAAGCCATTGACAGATTTGACAAAGAAAAATGCGACATGGAAATGGGAATCTATGCAACAAGAAGCTTATGACAAGCTTAAAGAATTGTTGACTACCACTCCTATACTTAGACAAGCGGAGGAGGGTATAAATTTTGTACTTCGAACAGACGCTAGTTCTTATGCTATTGGTGCTGTTTTACTCCAGGGTGTAGGCAAAGACGAGCGCCCTATTGAATACGCTAGTCGTTTGTTGACCGCTGCGGAGAAAAATTATTCGACAACCGAACGGGAGGCTTTGGCAGTTGTTTGGGAAATGGGAAAATTCCGTGGATACGTAGAAGGATCAAAAGTTTTGGTAGGAACCGATCATCAACCTCTACGTTGGCTTATGTCCCTTAAGTCACCATCTGGAAGACTTGCTAGATGGGCGTTGATTCTACAACACTACGACTTAGATGTGATATATACTCCAGGAAAGGCAAATATTGTCGCAGATACGTTGTCGAGACCACCATGTGAAACAACCGCTTGCACGGTTATTGTTGACGTACCAAGAAGGAATACAACCGAAGTTAGACAAGATCAATTAACTGATCCAGAAATAGGAAAGATAAGTCGAGCATTTGAAGACCAAACTTCGGATCTACCGAATTGGACAGAACGAGGATATATTATGACAGATGGGGTTTTGTACCGGTTTGCTCCAGACTTAGAATCCGTACAGCCCCAACTTGTTGTGCCAGCAGATGGAAGAAAACGAGTGTTGTATGAATATCACGATGCCCCAACTGCCGGACATTATGGATTTGGACCATAGGATCGCTAATCGCTACTTTTGGCTAGGAATGCGAAAACAAATTTCAGACCACGTGGCAAAATGCGTGGACTGCCAGCGTTACAAGCCCAGCAACGGTAAACCTGCTGGATTGCTGCGAACGCCAACTACTTCACAAAGATTTGAGGTTATTGCCATTGATTTATTTGTCCCATTACTTATTACACCAAATGGGCACCGATGGGTGCTTGTTGTGGAAGACTTAGCATCGCGATGGGTAGAATTATTTCCATTAGCGGATGCCACCGCCGAATGTTGTGCCAAGATATTAGTTAATGAAATTGTTTTAAGATACGGGACACCAAGGAAAATGATTTCTGATAATGGAGTGCAATTTGTCAGTGCTGTTATGCAGAAAATAACATACTGTTTGGGAATCAAACAATCGTTCATTCCATTGTATCATCCAGAAGCTAATCCCGTAGAAAAGAAGAATATAGATATAAAGGCACAACTAGCAACATTGGTAGGCAGAAAGCACTCTGACTGGGCAGACAAACTACCTATGGTGAGATTTGCCATGAACACAGCAGTGTGTAAGTCAACAGGACAATCTCCTGCCTTCCTAACATTTGCTAGACAACTGAGAACACCAGACGACGTTATTCGGGACTTAACAGCGATTGTTGATGAAGAAAACTTTGTTCCTCAAGTAACGCCATATCTGCGAAAATTAGCCGACGTGTTAACAGAAGCACGATACCTAACTGAAAGAGAGCAAGATAAGAAGAAAAAGTATGCGGATAACAAGCGTCGTGATGCGCCGACTTACAAATGCGGAGACTTGGTGATGGTTAAAACACATTTTCTAAGTAGTTCCAAGGACGGAACTTGTGCTAAATTTGAACCAAAAAGGAATGGCCCATACGTAATAAAAGAAATAAGATCCCAAACAAGTTACGAAATAGCTACTCTGGAAGAACCCGATAATTCCATTGGTTGTTATCATACATCCGATTTGACGCCGTATAAGATAAGTAGTGCGAAGAAACTGCCTAAACCGACTCACCCATTGCGTAGAAGAGGTCGGCCACAAGGTAGTCTCCGTAAATCCTGCTCCACCAACGAGGACGTTTTGGCGGACCAGAGGGGGAGTATATAAGGAAATTATATCCATTACTAGGGTAACAGAATTGGATGACGGTGAGAAGTTTGACAAGAGAGATTACGACTGAACCTGTAATTAGTAATGTTAGCTGTTTTGTTAAAAAGTATATACACGCAATAAAATAATTGGAAGAAACTAGCTACGTATCCTTCAAATAAAACAGCAACGCTACAATATATATATATATATATATATATATATATATATATCTCCGTTTCACATTTTTGGAACCGACACTACACATTATCATTATCATATATATATATATATATATATATATATATATATATATATATATATATATATATATATATATATATATATATATATATATATCAATGTCTATCAAGGTCTATCAATGCGGTGCCCGGTATTAAATTGCGCATACGTGGCCAGTACATATTAGGACCGTCGACAGATGGCCCTTTTGTAGCTTAAAGTGCGCGGTCGGCATTACCTCGGCCTTTAGCCGGAAATATTCGGAATCAGTAACGTCGAACCAGTGACAGCCCATAGATAACATTACATGTGGCAGCTCACTAACGCAAACCACTGACATAGATAACTTTATACATATGGCAGCTGGTGGCAGCACTGTGGCACCCTATGGATCCAATCCAGCCAATCAAATCCACGAACTTGACTCATGCGTAGTGTGTCCAGAGGCACTACGTCGGATGAGATAGAGATATATGTCGGAACGGTACTGTTGGAACGCCTGCTGTTACTAACATTCTTTATATTATGTTGTACGTATATGATATTATCAAAGTATCTGTGGTTTCCTGGCTAACTTGTTTAATTTTAATGCAGACACGATCGATCTCGATCAAATGGAATCTCATGCATCTAAGCTATTAATTTTATATATTGTATGATAAAGTCATGGGCCTGGCCACATCAGATTTTTACGATCTGAAATAAAACGTGTCCATCAAAATATATGGCAAACGTTACTTAGGCACTTAAGCACTTAGAGATGATTAGAATGTGCGGAGAAACAAAAATTGTTGGACCATGTTAGCATCATCTTAGCTATCGTTTGCCACACTGTCCATGTCTAAGCTAACCCCCAATTACATTTCTATATTGGTGATTCTCCAAAAATGATTATTTTGCATATAACAAATTTTGCATGAATAGAAAACAATATGGCAGCATAATTCCAAAACCTATAAATACACAAATACATTCAAAAGGAAAATGAATTAGTGGAACAAAATATTTCAGCATCTGTGATGAAGAGATGGATCTGTCTTTAAAAAGTGATCCTTCATGGAAAAATAAATTTTAATGCCGTTTACTCAGGCGAATATGCTGGTAAAGTATCGAGAAAGGTGAGAAATACAGTTCGCAAAACTGGAATAGATATAACTAACTAATCGAACTAAGAACACCCACAACTAGTTGCTGTGTTGCGTAATTATCTACAAAAAAACGGTGAAATGCTATGCGTGTCTAAACTAAATGTCCAACAACTGTTTAAAACAGATGAGATAGACGTTTCGTATGTCGAATATGAAGCTAACAGATGAATAACAACTATATTGATCTCTGCAATCAAGATTTATTATCGTGGAAAACATTGATATCAGTTTGATAAAGAGACTGATGTTTTTGAGCAGGGATCTGGCAATATTAAAATATATTTGTTTTCTCATATTGTTTTTTCATAAGTTTAAAACTAGAAAACAGTTAACATTAAATTTTATGTTTCACCCTAGGTCCGATGTCTGCAGGCTATACCCGCATCGTTTAGATGGAGGTCGTGGTTTGCAGCAATTGGAAAATATTTATGATTTGGAAATGTTAAATTTAGGAAATTTTATAAAGGCCAACAAGGAGGATAAAGTTATTAAACAATTAATTAGGGATACTTCTGGTAAGTCAATAATTAGTAAACATAAACTAATTTTAGAAAAATTTCAGGTCGAAGAACTAGAAAATTATGGAAATAAAACTTCGGTGGCGAGTTTAAAGCGGGAGATTAAGTTAAGAATGAATTGGAAAATGAGGGAGGATTATGTTAGTAAGCCAATGCATGGTCAATTTCTAAGAATTGTGGAGGCTGATGGCAAATCAAAGTCTGGGTCTTTATCTTGGCTTTGCCATGGGAACATTAAGGCTGAAACGGAATCCTCTATTGTTGCGGCGCAAGATCAGGCAATTCGTACCAGATATCATGAACAGAAGATTATGAAAGTTGCTCATGATGGGAGTTGTAGATTGTGTCATCAGGCTCCGGAACATGTCTACCACTTATTGGCGGCTTGTCCAGTCTTAGCTGAGTCGCATTACATTGCTAGGCATGATAGGGTGGGAACATATATACATTATAATTTATGTTCCCAACTAGGTTTAGCAATGGATGTGTCTCGGTGGTATGACCACATCCCATCTCCTGTTGTGAGTAATGATCATATTACCATATTATGGAACATGCCTGTTGTCACTGTTAGAATGCTTGATGCTAATAAGCCAGATATCGTGGTAAAGGATTTCCAGAGGAAGGTGTGCACGTTCATAGAAATCTCGGTACCTGCTGATGCGAATGTTGTAAGGAAGGAGCATGAAAAACAACTTAAATATAAGGATCTCGCAATAGAAGTTGGACGTATGTGGGGAATGAAAGTGAACATTGTTCCGGTGATTGTAGGTGCATTGGGAGCAGTTAGTCTAAATTATAGTAAACATGTTAAAGAGTTGCCGTGCAAAATTTCCCCCTGGGAAATTCAAGAAATTGCGGTTTTGGGAAGCGCGAATATTTTGAGAAGAGTTTTATCATAAAGAACCCTAAATTTGCTGCTTAATATTTCATCTTTACCTTCTTTTAATGTATATTGTCTATTAATAAATGTGTGTCTGTGTGTGTGTGTGTGTGTGTGTGTGTGTGTGTGTGAGTGTGTGTGTGTTTTTAATGACCTTTGCACAAGGCTGCAAGGGTTTTCTGCAGTTTTCCTTTGCTTTGCAAAGAAAAATGAAATTTTTCTTTGCAAAGCATAAATGGCCTTGTGTTTTTCAAAATTGGGTAGAGCTGCAGTGATACCCGCAAAGGGAGTACCCTAGGCTTCAGCGAAGCTCGGTACTACCAATTTGCCCTGATCCTCTTTATTACTTTTCAAAATTATTAGTGTAAGTGTTATTAGTGTATTTATATGTTATATCTAAATTATATTATCTAGGTTTCAAATATTTAATGAGATGTATCAGAGATTTTCAATAAATAATAATAATAATAAGAGTTGCCGTGCAAAATTTCGCCCTGGGAAATTCAAGAATCTGCGGTTTTGGGAAGCGCGGATATTTTGAGGAGAGTTTTATCATAAAGAACCCTAAATTTGCTACTTAATATTTCATCTTTACCTTCTTTTAACGTATATTGTCTATTAATAAATGTGTGTGTGTGTGTGTGTTTTTAATGTCTTTTGCACAAGGCTGCAAGGGTTTTCTGCAGTTTTCCTTTGCTTTAGCATAAATGGCCTTGTATTTTTCAAAATTGGGTAGAGCTGTAGTGATACCCGCAAAGGGAGTACCCTAGGCTTCGGCGAAGCTCGGTACTTCCAATTTGCCCTGATCCTCTTTATTACATTTCAAAATTATTAGTGTAATTTTAGTATTTATATGTTGTATCTAAATTATATTATCCAGGTTTCAAATATTTAATGAGATGTATCAGAGATTTTCAATAAATAATAATAATAATAATAATAATCCACGCCTTAACATCCCCCAACAGCTTTCGCCACTACGGGGGCATCGGCAGGCCCGAATTATCATTATTATGGCCCGCGTCTGTGGCACGTCTTAAGTTGTTTGGCTTTCAGCATTCGCCGTGGAGTAAAGGAAAACCACAGAAAAACCTTTACTCTGAAAGCAGGGCGTTGGATCACCCATAACCGTTCTAGTTCTAAATATTTTCAAAATGTTTGCATCGTTCTGCACTCACCACCATTCCTTTAGCAGTACTATTTCTTTAGAGTATCATGATACAATCTTCTAACATTAAAAATCCACTATTATATTATAGAATTATGTTATATGGATTTTACTCAGCCTGAGTTTTATGAGCAAAAAAAAAACAATTTTTGTTAACGAAATTTTCTGCCCTGGAAAATCATTTCTGGAGAATTACCAACATCCCAAAAAGTGATGATTAGATTAACTACGATTTATGAATTTGACAATTCTCAGTGTCATACATTGGTCTTTATTAGGTTTATTATCCACTTACGCATTTTAACAAATGGCTGCTTGAATTCATCCGCAAGGTTCACGTTACTTTTATAAATCTGGTAGTTAAACGAATCAACTTTGCCTCTCGCTCGCTTAACAGATACCATCTTCCATAGGCGACAGCCCTTCTTGTATAGAGTATTTTCATACTTGGCCATGTGTTCTTTTAAAGTCTCTTGCAACGGCTTGTTCTCGAAGGGATGACTCCGGTATATCTCCATGAATGTATTGTAAGATATCTGCATCACCTCAACAGAAGTGTGGGCACGAACGGTAACAAACGACTTGACTCGGTGCAACAGTTCCAAAGGAGCAAGTACATCGCCGCGCTTTCGTATCATCACGGTACCTCGTTCTCGATCACCTGGTAACGTCGAAATGCTGGTACAGTAACCTCTCACGATCACGTACACAGTCATCGCTATATATTCCGGGTTTATAAATTGGGTACCAGGTGGTAATACGGAGATCCTCATATGGTTGATGAAATAACTAAAAATAGAACCGTGTATTATTTGTATTGAAGTGAATCTTGAAGTCCAAAACAAAAAGGCTAAAAATCCGAAATACGATAAATCCTAGGATTGTCGCGTTCAACTTAGGATTCCTTTTTATGATAAATAACAGAGTTGGTTTTTCCTTTAGTTGATTTTATTTGCACTTATGGCTACCAGGTTTCGAACATCGCGTTCGTGTTCAAGGCCATGCTACATGGAAAAATAAAGAATGAGGCCACAGTACTAATTATAAAATGCAAAAGCAATAAAGAGCAAATGTACAGTTGAAATACAAAACACAAGATATACAGGGTCCTGCAACTAAGCTCCCGTCTTCTGTAGCTCACTTACTCATTAAGCTAAGAGTTTGACATTTTGCAGGCTTACCCTGTACTTCAAGGTACAATTCAAGAAATTATTTTTTATTATACAGGGTGTTCCAAAAATGTGCAACGCCATGGTAATATATTTTTTTAAATTGCATGCTATACATTTTTCTACACATTTGGAAGCCTTTTATGGTTGCCTACATATCACCAAAATTTTATTGAAATCGGTTGAGTGACCGCAGCGGAAAAAAATAAAAACAAGAAAAAATTGATTTTGCATCGTAGGCTTTAAAAATCAATAAAAACCACAAAATGCACCTCGTTAATAAAATTTTGCGACGTGCTTATTAAGTTAGATGTAATAGTCTCGTTAACCAAGTGGCATTGATCCAAATCATACAGGGTGACCAAAATCGAGTGTCAAACTTGTCAAACTTCAAAGCGCGCTATTGTTCTCCATAATTTTTTTTAGGTAAAACGATGCGGAATTAAAGAATAAATATTGTTTCTGAATACAACCCCATCACAATTCCCAATATTTTAAAAGTTATTCACCAAAAACTCATTTTTCAACGTTTCCAACGGCAATTTTAGGTAATAAATATCGTACGTGGCGTTGAAAAACAATTTATTACATAAAATATAACGCAGAGAGGTATTTTAGATTTTACTGTACTTAATTAAGTAGTTATTCAATTGCTAAATTTACTGCAAAATTTACCTATAGCCACATTTCCGTCCTTACCGCTATGGGTAAATTATGCAGTAAATTTAGCATTTGAATAACTACTTAATTAAGTACACTCAAATCTAAAATACGTCTATTATTTTTTATGAAATAAATTGTTTTTCAAAGTCGCGTACGATATTTATTATCTAAAATTGCCGTTGGAAACGTTGAAAAATGAGTTTTTGGCGAATAACTTTTAAAATATTGGGAATTGTGATGGGGTTGTATTTAGAAACAATGTTTATTTTTAATTCTGCATCATTTCACATAAAAAAAATTATGGGTTCTAATTTAAAATAAGAACAATAACACGCTTGACACTCGATTTTGGTCACCCTATATAATTTGGATTAATGTCACTTGGTTAACGAGACTATTACATCTAACTTAATAAGCACGTCGCAAAATTTTATTGACGAGGTGCATTTTGTGGTTTTTATTGATTTTTAAAGCCTACGATGCAAAATAAATTTTTTTTGGTTTTTATTTTTTTCCGCTGCGGTGACTCAACCGATTTCAATAAAATTTTGGTGATATGTAGGCAACCATAAAAGGCTTCCAAATGTGTAGAAAAATGTATAGCATGCAATTTAAAAAAATATTTTACCATGGCGTTGCACATTTTTGGAACACCCTGTATAATAAAAAATAATTTCTTGAATTGTACCTTGAAGTACAGGGTAAGCCTGGAAAATGTCAAACTCTTAGCTTAATGAGTAAGTGAGCTACAGAAGACGGGAGCTTAGTTGCAGGACCCTGTATACAATAAAAGCAATACATGCCTTTAGTGAGTCTCATATGTTTCAAATAAAAAGGTAAAGACATCACTGCGCCTCTACATTGTTATCACTATATAAAATAAATTAAATAAAATTAAAAATTACCGTCAGTCTACATCGAGTTGAAGTCGTCACGTGTCTCGGGATTGGGGTTAGATAGATAGATATATTTATTCAAAAAACAATAATGGTGTCGAATTCACAGTTTTATATTACATGACATAACCCTAATACTACATCAATTCACCATACGACATATTCCATATACATACACCTAAAACAACGCCTCAAACATAACCACAAAAAAACTTAAATTTAAAAAACCGCTGTCGTCTGTCAAAAGGTGTCGTTAAAAAATTCACTCAGCGAATAATATACTCGGTTCCTAAGCTCGGTACCACGCAACGCGAGTGAGAATATTCGGGATGACTCGGCTATCCTAACGTCGGTCGGCAATTTATTAAGTATACGAGGCCCCACAAACAAGAAACTTGCGCCGATTTGGTTGTTTGTTGGAATCGCAGAGCGGGCCAAGGCTCTTTGCCGTGTGTTGTATGTATGCACATCTGATCCTGAAACAGCACCACTAGCACCCAAATCGCAAACATAGACCGCGCACAAGTAGATGTAGTTATTAACTACTGTAGGGATGTTCAAGGCAAGAAAAGCTTGACGACAGGAGTCACGTGTGCCAACTCGAGCTAATGTCCTAACTGTCTTCTTCTGGAGGAGAAGCACTCTGTTTAGAGTAGTATTATTACCCCACATGAAAAGGCCGTATCTTGCGACTGAGTCAAAATAGGCGAAGTAAGCCGACAACAGAGCGCTCGCACCGCATACATGTTTTAGGCGACGGAGCGCAAAATTCGCCCGGTTCAACTTCCTCACAACTACACTCAGCTGATCCTGCCACGCCAACTTATTGTCGATTGACACACCCAACAAAACAGCCGAAGACACTGGTTCAATCCCGCCAGCCAGATTCCCCAACGGGAGACTACATCGATGTCAACCCGACCGGGAAGCACCACTATCGATGTTTTATCGACGTTTATCCGCAGCTTGTTTGTTTCAAACCAGTCCACAAGCTGTCCGAGGGTATGATGGATCCCCCTCGTAGCTCGTCTTCAGTGCTGGCGCCCACGCAAGCGCTAGTGTCATTTGCATACAAAATAAGTGGCGACGCTATGCTTGATTGGATATCGTTTATGAATATCGAGAAGAGAACGGGCGAGATAATAGAACCCTGGGGGACTCCACTCGGCACCGAGGTCAACTTTGATTGAACAAACTTCCCCGTCTTCCGGCTTCGTATTCCCACTTGCTGGCTCCAGTTAAAAACTTCCTAACCCAGTTAAAAAGGAAGCGATCAAACTCAGCATGTTGCCCCTAATTCCGTAGTAGTACAGCTTCTCTAACAGGATTCTGTGGTCCACCAGATCGAAGGCCTTTGATAAGTCACAGCTCACGATGGCCACCTCACGTCCTACATTAAGATGGCCGTAAACCATTGCCATCAGTGCTGCCAGCGCAGTTTGTGTCGATCTGCCCTCACGAAATCCGTGCTGTGAGTGACTTACAAAGTTGTACTTATTTAAGTAATTATTCAGGCGCGATTTAATGGCATGCTCAAAGACCTTAGATAGAGCTGGAAGTATTGCTATCGGTCTGTAGTTCTTTATGTCGTCCTTGTACGACTTCTTGTGAACGGGAATTATTACTGCTGTCTTGAAGCAAGCGGGAAATTGTCCAGATGCAAATGCCTTATTAATCAAACATGCTATCGGGCTGCTCAGGATCTTTGCGCTAAATTTAAGGACGCGCACGGGAAGTTCATCGGTTCCCACTGCCGACGTCATCCTTAGTGAATTTAAAATACGTTCGATTTCAATCGCATCTACCGGTTGTAACAAAACTCCGTTCGTTATAAAGAAATGCATGTTTATTTTGTTAGTAATAAGTTTTTATGATTGTATAACTTTTTACTTGTGTGCATTTATTTTGGAGAATCCTGTTTTTGTATATTTTTGAACTCATCTGAACGTTCGTTATGTAATTGGTCCCGAGACTGGTTTGATAAGTGATTCTCGTATAGTGTTTTTGAGCCGCCCGGACGGACTTGTTTTCGTGAATAGTGGGGGTCGTTTTGACGGTATAAAAGGCCGGCCAGTTCCCTCTGGAGATCAGTCTATTTTCGTTGGCCCCTTGTTGCTGATAAAATAGCTCTGAGATCTCGTCGTTGGCCCTTTGTATGCTGATACGAGCCCTTAAGGTATTATGTGATGGCCCTTTGCATGCTGTTCATAATACGTCGAACTGCTTACCTCTGCTGGCCGTAGTTGGCGAGGTAGTTTTCCAGATATATGTATTCCGACGTATATATATATATATTCCGACGTCACCGAATTGGGAATATTTTCCCGTCCCGTTAACCTGTCTCCTGTATTAATATTAGTTTAAATAATACCCGTATCCCGCCGCCGAAGTAAAATATAACCGCAACCCGTCATTTCCAGTAAATGGTATTTTCCTGATTTATGTAAATGACTAATGGTGAAGAATACATTTATTACTTTATTAAATCACCGTATTTTATTCCGACGAACCCAGGACCTACGAGCTACCTATTAAAGGGTTAAATATTGATATATTTATTGTGTAACGCTTCCACATTGCACCAGAGAACGAGGTGCGTTACACGGTGTCAAAAAGAAAGAGTCATTGACTGTCCAATCTTGTCTTAAAAGCCGGGTCCAGTAGTCTCCGTCTTGCTGAGCCCGGATTATCGGTGTCTGTCTGTGCACCGATGCAAAGTGGTCACTAAAATGATTGGTGATGTTTTGCAAGTCTGACACACCCACACCATTCCCAAAAAACTGCTCCGGAAGAATTTCAGCCTTACCGACACTCAACTCCCCCCTCACGACCTGCCTAATCGTTTTGATCTGATTCTCAGAGTTGAGAATTAGGTTATCAAGATAATTTCTCTTTGCCAGTTTCACAACACTCCTAAGTACGAGTGAGTATCGCAAAAAGTATTGTCGCAATGTTGGATCCGGATATAATCGTAAGATGTTAAAAATTGATCGCTTGCACTTAGCAGATATTTTAATACCCTTTGTAATCCATGGGCTTCTCGTGTTTTTGCCAACGAATGATTTGGAGGGGAAGCTTTCAAGGAATGCTGGGTGTACAATATCATAGAAGGCTGTCATACCACCGTCAATTCTCTCCGCCTCAAATACAGGATTCCACGATGCTAATTGGATACGCTCGTTAAACATTTCGAGACGCTGTTTGGAAAATAATCGTCCAATATGCACTGCACCCACAGTGGGCCGGCCGACCAGTGGCATCACAGCAATCAGCAAATTATGACCAGAAAAGTCAATCATATGGTTCTCCGTGGTTACATGTTGCTCTATTCGCTGATTCAGAAAAACATTGTCAATGCAGGTATACGATAAGGCCGTCACCCTAGAGGGTTCCTTAATTACCGGACACAGGTCAAACGACTCAAACGTTTCCAGCATCCTCTTCACTCGCGGGTCCTGCCGCAATAAATTTAAATTAAAGTCGCCACAGATCATTGCGGTGTCATAGTTGAAACTAAGCTGCAGGAAGCTCTCTAACGAGCAGAGGAATTGATCAACTTCGTAAGCTGGTACTCTATATATCTCGGCCACTAGGCTATTGCCAATTGTGATGGCGCAACACTCGAAGGAGCTTTGGACGATGTACGATTCGCAGTCAACAATTTCAAAACTGATATCCTCTTTCACAAAAATTGCCGAGCCACCCCTTTGCATTACTTCTCTACAGTAGCATGTAGCAAGTTTATAACCGTGCAGACTTAGCATAACAATTTCCCGATCGCGCAGCCAATGCTCGGCCAGACAGACGACATCGGCATTACATTCATCAAGAAATATCTCTAGGTCAGCAATTTTGTTTTGAAGTCCTTGAATGTTACAATGAATCACAATAATTTTATCACGATTTACGATACAGTGCGGTCGAGCGAGATTATCGCTAAAAAACATTATCGGTAGTTTCGGCAGTGACAATTGGTACCTCCCTCAAATTAGGTCTGGCGTTTAAGTGAGTTACCGACTTAGTTTTATTGTAGTCAATATACTGCACAACGTTTGTGATGTAACGGCACACATTAATTTTCCCTCTATTAGTGAGGTGGACGCCGTTTCGTTGAACGCTTTTATTATCGAGAGTACAATTAATTTCACAAAAAGACACAGACTGATCGCAACGCAGACGACGATAAGAGTTGTACAAACTTACATTAAAATCATAGATTTGTTCGTTTAAATTAAGTGAGCGACTTGAAAACTGCACGGTACAAATAATGACGTTTCTTCGTGCCAGCGCAGAAATAAATTCAAAGACGCCACGCTCGTCCAATCGCGACCGTCGTAACACATCATTGGTGCCTCCCAGTAGCGCGACGTAATCCTTATCTCCGTAATCACGTGTGAGGTTTTTGCTATCACTGATGACATCAAGCATGCATGCGCTTGGTTTAAATAGAACCTCTACATCGAATGCATATCCGGCCTGAGAAATGAGTTTAGTGGCCATTCCCTTCCCTGGCTATCGACCAGAAGCATCATACGGGGTCTCCGAGTCCGGCCGTTCGGCAACTCAGTTCCCGAAGCATTGACACCATCGCTACCACCTTTGGCAGGACGCCCGCCAGAGGCCGTCTGGTCGCCTGTCTCCCAGTTTTCTCTTACTTTGGCCGATGACATGCGGTCTATTATTGCTCTGAGATTAAGAACAGCCGCATCTTTAGTTTCTATCTTAGCGCACAGACATTGAATTTGTACTTCAAGATCCTGGATCTCCTTCTTCAGATCCTCGATATGCTCGGTGGCCGCCGCAAGCTTGTTTCTGAGAACAGCAACTATCTCTGTCGCTTCACCTTTAGAATCTTCCTCCACCTCATGCACTACGGTGGTACAGGAATTATCTGCATTGGATTCCGCAGATTTGTTCACCGACGTCACTCTAGGCCGGAGTTGCCTCGACGTTACACCCGTATTCGGCATGCCGCGGGTATAACAAAATAAATCAAAGCAAAATATAAAACAGAGGATAAAGATCAGGACTAACAGGATCACGCACTTCACGCCAACAGTGCCCGTTGCAGCGACTTTAAAACACAGAAAGGATCGGGCCACGGACAGGAAGGGCCGACTCAGTACAATTACTAGTCAGTTATTAGAAATTGATAAGTGTTTTAAGGATAAAAATAAACAGCACATCATAAAATGGTCGAAAATTGTTTAAAATACAACTGGAACCTGCGTACGGACCTGACCATCGACGTATACTCGCCGTGTTCGCGTGAAAAACCAGTCCCTCAGCGCGCCAAAATATCCGCTCTGGTGACGAATCGGTTAGGAATCACTGCAGAAAACACCACAAACAATCGACTACACTCCGCACAACAGGCACATGGGTTTGCCCACTGGTTACTGCATTGTCTGATGTCAATCTCTAAATTATACAAGTTCTTAAAACCAAAAATTAATTGAGATTCACACTGGTGGTCACCACTGAACGTGTACCAGCATTCAAGTTGCAAGCAATATATTTTATGTTTAGTCATGTTGTAATAATAGTTATTTATGTACCAAGGGCATTACACGAATGTTCATGCCCCGCGAGTGACCGTTTAAAAAGCTCGACTGGATAGGCCCGACCGGTTTTTAAGTCGCCCAAGTGTATAAACAGTTGCGTAAATAGCAGGTGTGCAAGGTGTGCGGCACACACGGGCCCACGAGCCAGGGGGGCCCATTTGAGTTGTCCGTGTGTTTGAATAGTCTTGCGACAATAATAAGATCGTCGGCTTAAAAGCAAAACTCACTAACTAAAATCTAAAAATTTCGAAACTCTGACTTTAAGAAGGAATACCAATAAATATGGTAGAGGTTTCTAGTAGAGATTTTATGAATTTTAGATAACTTAGAATACTTATTGGTTGCCTTCTCGTATAATATAAGCATTTGGCTACGATTATATCCTGTTTCAATAAAATGTAACAAAATATAAGTTTTTATTCAATGATATTAGTTAGTGACTTTACCTTTAAGCAAACGATATGTTGGTATATATCACAATTCTTCTAAAAAAATTTGCTGAGGACTCGTCTGAACACGAGATACGGCTTTGGCGTAAAAAAAAATCTAAGCAGTTTCTCGGGTCTTGGGCTGCAATAAGATGCAAGTATAACGTCGATACATGAACTCGAGCATTTTAAAAAGTAGGCAGGTACTTACTTCAAGGCTCACTCTAAACTCGATGCCATATATATTGTTATATACAGAACAAAAACAATTGTAATAACACAATTTTATTAGAATCTACAAACCAAATAAACTTTTAATTACAACAAAAGAGAAAATAACTTTAAAAACTGATTAGTCAGAATATATAAATTATTAAGTACTAAAAACAATTATAATAATAAACTTGTTCTATTTCCAAACAACATATAAATATAATGCTTATAAAAATAATACCAATGTTAACTCATTTGACATCATATTATATAACACATCTAGGAATGTACATTTTTATTAACAAACAAAATAAAATAATAAATATAAATGTATAAACATGTGGTATTATAATGATAAATAAAAGATAAATTATTTGTTATTAGTGTTGATTATTATTGATTCAAATTGCGATTCCTTTTGCTTCTAAAGACGCAAATGTTTTAATCAACTTTTCCACATTCAGTTCATGAGCTCTTTTGTTTTCTAATCCTAACACAGCTAAGCTGGACAAACGAGTCTGTTTCATGGTATTTCGTAAGTACGTTTTAACTATTTTGAGTTTTGAGAATGTCCTTTCAGCACTGGCGGTGGAAACGGGAATAGTTAAAAATAAAATAATTGCTGTGCTTATTTCTGAAAACGTAGTCCACAAGATAGAATATTGAATTAATAACAATTGGGCTAAGTCATATACATTATACAGTATTTGTGTTTTCTATTTTGTTTTTGAACGTATTCAAATTTAAGCTCTATATTCCGCAATTTTGCTACGAAATTGATAAATTATTTTTTTTTGTAGTTACGTTTACAAATATTTAGGAAAATCAATTCCTAGGTGATGTGAAGTTTAGTGAATGAGTGAAGCTTCCAAAAATTTCTGTACCTAGAGTGATGAGAATGAGATATAGTCCAGGCAATAGAGCAGAAAATGACTGAGTTCGTGACAAAAATACTAGCAGGAAGCCGACGGTCCCAGGTCACGTGTAACAGTCCGCACAAGTATTGTGATGTGTTTCCTACTCGCAAATATAATTTCTTAATTTGTTACAAACAAAAAGCCTAAAAAGTTTCGTTTTTCGCTTGTAAAAACTGAACCGTTGGAGCAATCGTGATGCTTTCAAGAGACGAATTGTAAAGAATGAAAACACGAAAAAAATGAACCCTACACGGAGTCGATCAATTAATATTAACGGAGGAAATTCGGAAAAACCGGAAGAATCTACATTTTTAAAAAATTCATAACTCCGTCATTTTCAAATCTGTAGCGGAGGCTTTTCGCCTGAAAGTAGCGATTGATGGGTACTTTTGCGATTATTTGACGTTATTTGTTTATAACAAATTAAGAAATGATATTTTAGAGTAGGAAACTTCAAAATACAACTAAGGACTGTTCCACGTGACCTAGGACCGTCGGCTACCAGCTAGTATTTTTGTCACGCAATAATCTCTATTGCCTGGTCTAATAATCTAAGGTATAAAAGAAACGTATAATAAATCTTGTTAGTGCCCAGCCAAATCAGGGTTTAAGGGTTTCAAAGTATTTTAAATTTTGATGTCTTACAATGGTGTTGTTCCTCCGTTTGAATAATATTAATAAATAATTTGACGTTATCAAGTGACATGCATATCTACGGAGTTGAATAATAGACCAGGGTCTATAAATTTGAAACAAAAAAAAGTAGTATGAAACCCATTGGAGAAGGAAGAGAATATAACAAAAATGAAAGGAAAAATAATTTACGGGCGATCTGAGGTCGGGAAGTTGAAGAGGGTGAGTTTGTCTTGGCTTCCGGCAAAACTACAAGTCCTATGGAAAAAGGTTAAATCGCAAAGTTTAGGTAATGAAAAGATCTACAACTTTTGTATTTACACTTTTTTCACATAACCTCAAAATTTATGTGAAAAATTCAAATTACCAAGTTTTAGAATTATTAATTTTTATCTTTTACAAAAAAAATTTCTTTCACGAAATTTAGTGAAAACATCCCTTTTTATGTCCCAACCGCACAATAATTTTTTGATTGAAAATATTTATTTTTTCGTCTTATTTTGACTTAATATCGAAAAAGCAGCCTAATTTTTAATCGAAAATTCTTACGTCAAAATATCTCCTTTTTTAAAAAGGTCGGTGGGCTTTTTGTTCGTTGAAACCTCTACTTTCTGATGGTGTAAAAAAAGTATTCATTACTATGGTAAATCTTCTGAAAAAATGCAAAGAATTGGAAAAAATTCGAATCCGAATTTTTTTATTCGTTATGTATAATTTTGAACTATCTATTAAAATTTATACTTTAATTACTCGAAAAACGGAAGATTTCATGTTACATTGATAAACAGAAAAATTACCAATCCATAATATATGAAGATTGCAAAAAATATGCGAAAATAGTTGTGCTAAATATAATTAAAGGTAGGATTTAAAGGGTACTTCATCTAAAAAATGTGTCTGCTGCTATTTTTTTCAGTAAAAAAGTTAATTTATTAAATTCTATTTATATTTGTTAGTATCCATTACTTTTTGTCTCTTTGATGGCATGTCTTCATCGTTAGATTCGATAAACCATCCAGATTCTAGTAGATCTTCGAAGTCTTCAAGACCATCACCGTCTTCGTCTCCAATATTAGTTCCAGTCTGCGTTGGTTCTTCGTCCACAATTTCATCTGAATCACTAAGTTCTTCGTAGCTTTTTTCTTCTACATTGGGGCATTTTTTAAAACAATGACAATTTAAGCATAAATTTGTGCATTTGAAACCATTTTTTCGGCAGGCACATTCTAAACTTCTACATCTAGTTGCACAGCTGCAACATGTCGTTTTAAGCAATAGTTTCGGAATTAATTCCTTTTCTGTGAATTTGGGCATAATGCCACGTTGGTGTTGCTTCCAGCCCCAATCCGTTGCTGTCAGTTCGTTTTACCCAGCCAAGTTTGAAGCTGATAATATGCCCTGTATTGTAACAATGTTGTTCTGCTGCACCTTCTGTGGGTGGGAGATTTGTCAATATGAAAGATGATTTAATTTTTGCCAATTGATATTTTTGAAATCTGAATTGATTCAGTGTTATATTATCATTTTTACATTTATAAATAGATTTGATTAATTGTATTCCATTTTTTTCGATATCTTTTTTGTTTGCATCTTTTTTCAAAAAAATATTGGCCAAATTTGACAAATTTTTATCATCTAATAATGAATTTACGATACTTTTCTTTCCTTTTCCTGCAAATCCAGATGTTGTATCGCAACCAGAAAAACAATGCAGCGATGCAACGATGTTTTTGAAGGATTTATACTTGAAACTATTAGACGTAAAAAATAGATCTTTTATATTTCCAGAACCTGGCTTATGAAAATAAATGTCATGATTATTTCAATTTAATTGATTCAAAATTACCAAAAGATCAATATCTTGACCCACAACAATGACAGTTTTATTAGTATCTCAGGCAATAAATAGGCATCTACGTATATAATTGAAAGAAGATTCTACAACTTTCTTATAATATTGTAGATGTGTTATTAAATATTAACTTTATTAACTTATTTGGTTGTTAATTATAGTAGTAAATTTCGACTTGCAATTTTTTGTTTATCAATGTAAACATGGAATCTTATGTTTTTCGAGTAATTAAAGTATAAATTTTAATAAAAAGCTCAAAATTATACATTAAGATTTAAAAAAATCGGATTCGAATTTTTACATTTCTTTGCATTTTTTGATAACCTTTACTATAGTAATGGATATTTTTGACAACATCAGAAAGTAGAGATTTCAAAGAACAAAAAGCCCACCGACTTTTTCAAAAAAGGAGAAGTTTTGACGTGAGAATTTTCGATTGAAAATTAGGCTGCTTTTTCGATATTAAGTCAAAATAAGATGAAAAATAAATATTTTAAATCAAAAAAATTACAGTGTATTGGAATATAAAAAGGGACGCTTTGACCGAATTTCGTGAAAGAATTATTTTTTTTGCAAAAGATAAAAATAAAAGCCAAAAACTTTCTTATTTGATTTTTTCACATAAATTTTGAGGTGTAGATCGTTTTATTACCCACAACTTTGCCATTTAACTTTTCCATAGGACTTGTAGTTTTGCCGAAAATCGAGATAAACCGTAAAGAGATACAGATCGCCCGTAAATTATTTTTCCTTTAATTTTTGTTATATTCTCTTCCTTTTCCAATGGGTTTCATTCTACCATTATTTTTTTCACTTTTTAAAATTTTCAAGGGCTTCAGGACCTGTAATAATACAAACAATTCGCAGTTGAGTGACAATACAGACAATTAATTGTCAAACTTATAACCTTAATCACCAATAATTGACATTGCCGAGTGACAGTACAGACAATTAATTGTCACACTTATAACCTTAATCGCGAATAATTGACATTGATGACTTAAAATTTACAATTTGAATGACAAATATTTGATATATTTTAAATATAAAAATAGCAACCCTTATGCCCGCGCGGGCGTTAAGAATCCTTAACGCCCTCGCGGGCGTTAAGAAGCAGTTTTTGCCCCGGTATCTAAGATGCAAAATGTCACTTTATGATCATGTCGGACATATATATTTCTTCGTTGAAAAACGTATATTAAAATGTATTAGCTCTATGTACTACTTTATCGCGTATATAATCTAGTTACCTGAGTACCAGAGCCCGTGTCGAGTGGACGGAGTGGTGACGGGAGAGAACTGAATGAGTGCGAGTTCTATTATCCTTTCTCGGTGGGGTATGGTACCCTTATAGACCAGGCAATACAGCAGAAAATGACTGTGTTCGCGACAAAAATAGTACCTGGAAGCCGACAGTCCCAGGTCACGTGGAACAGTCCGTAGATGTATTGTGATGTGTTTTTGACACGCAAATATCATTACTTATATTGTTACAAAGAAAAAAAAAACTCAAAAAATCGTGCTTCTTTTCTTTTCTCGCTTGTAAAAGCTGAACCGATTGCGCATTGCGCTCGTTCTATAATCGGCAAATCTACACTACTTAAATGTGCTATGTTAGTGATAAGAGAACAATTAAGATCTACATAATAATGATAATTAAAGATTTATTGCACAAGAAATAGAAAAAAAAACTTTAATAAAAGAGAAACACGCCATGAAGTTGTTTGCTAGTAATCTGATTGATGTGGACCAAAAATAAAACGTGATGGTTTATGTTATACTAAAAACTCGAAAAAAATAGTATATTTTAAAATCTTTTAAATTGATTAGAGGCTATTGCTAAATGTTGTTATCTTTTAATGTTGCGTTGAGGAGGGAAAATTGGGAGGTTCTAAGGTTCTGAGGTTCTGAGGTTTTGTGCATATGGATGTTTCGAAAGATGTTGGTAAACGTGCACCCAGTCTAGAACAAGGAGCGAGGTTCTGAGTTTCTGAGGTTCTGAGGTTTTGAGAGTTGTTGGTAAACATTCACTCATTTTTGTGGAGTTTCTAGAATCGACGAATCTAAAGCAAAAGACATATAATTTTGAGGTTTTGAGTTGTTCATAGTTTGAGGTTTTGAGGTTCTGTAAGAACCTCCCCCACACCATCTTGCATTCCTATATAAACTAGAAGGGGATGGCTACTGGTACTTGTGTGAGTGTATGTGAAAGAAAGGAAATAATCCAAATTCAGTAAGTAGTTAATAAAATTAATTTTTATGTAAAATAAATTCATTTAAATTTTTTAGTGTCGCATACGAGATTCCGAAAATGTCTTCAAACAGAGTCAATGGTTCCGAGAAGAATTCTGTTCGAAGAATTGTTCGCCCCTCGAAAACATCAAATCTTCCAAATACATTTTCGGAATCTACTAGAACTTGCGAAGAAATAGACCAGTCACAGACTCTTGACAACCCCTTCAATGGAAATTCAACAATGTTTTCTCAAAACAGTTTGAGAGAAAGTGATGCTCGATGGGTGGTTCGCCAATCAACATCAAATGTTCTAAATACACCTTCCGAATCTGCTAGATCGGACCATAATACATCTTTTGAATCTCCAACATCAGCTTGCGACGACATGGTCACTGGACAGTCAAAGTCCATGGACGTAGTGTTTCCTCAAAGTAGTTTGAGAGCAAGTGATCTAATATCAATGACATCAAACGATGTTTCAAAGGCCAGGAATGAAAATTCATTAATTGGAAGTAATGGGAGAATCTATTCCGCAAGTAATACAAAATACGTAAGTAAGTCATACAAAATGTGTTTCCATGGGATTGTGTGCGGTATTATATTTTGAACCCATTGTGCGAATAATGGGAAAAGGGCAATGCATTAGTTTAACCCAAAGTGAGTCGAAACACCTGTTGTTCTACAAAACTACGTTAATGGGATTTTTTCGGGTAACGTAACGACGCCAGTGCAAGTAGCAGGAATACGAATTTCAAGCGAATGGATTCAACAGACCAAGAAAGGGTTAAAAATAGAGCGCGGTCCTGAATTTGTTTATCTAGCAAATGATTCAGTGCACCAGTTATGGAAAGTGACTGATATAATAAACTCACGATTGCAGTTGCTGAAGAATTTAGATTACAGGCAGTACTATCATAGTGTCATTGAGATGATGAATAACATGACAGGTGATGTACTATCGTGGCCATATATTATGTCCCTTCTTTTGACGTCCATTTTCTCAGATACCTAGGGGCGAAAAAATTTGAAAAAATTCTGGTGGTGTCCTTGTTTAATATGCTACAACTCATAAAAATTAGAAAGCTGTATGTGTTGGCGTTTTCCCGATTTTTCCAAATTAAGAAGAATTGGCGCTGCTTTTGCCACGTAAATTTTATTCGTTTAACTTTAGCAATTAATTACTCCGGAAATAATACATATATTTGAACGAATTGAAAAGTAAAATCACCTGCGGAATGCTAGCTTTCAATGTGCATTTTTGTAAAATCATTGGATTAGTGCTTGACCCACAAAAAGCTATATTATGCAATGCCAGCAATTCCTTTATGAGAAGAGCTAGAATAATGAAATATAGACTATAGGCTACCCACAAATTCGTAGGTTTAAAGTTTATTACATAATCATGGTTTATCTTGCATTTTCCCTACAAAAGATCGAGTTGAAGCATCTCATGATTGCTGCAGTTGACGCGGCGCTCTACGGTCCGAGGGGGCGAGCGGGGCAAGGGATCGACAGCGACGTAAGTAGTGTTTACGGACACAATACATAAAACGACACGGCGATTATGCCTCGCCAAAGAAATTTGGATATCCGGCAGCAGATTACCGAATTAAAAAATAATGGCAAAATAAGTCAATAAGATAACAGAACCACGAACAGGCGGAAGTCCCATGGGAATTCTTAGCAATTTAAATCGGGTTTCGGGTTTAGCATTTAAAATTAATTAGTGATCTGCAAAATATTCTATGTGTCTACAAATTTACGATGCAAAATTTGTAAAAGTTTTTTGATATTTTTAAGTTTTATACGCTCAGAGCTGACGTTTGTAATATATGTAATATATCAAGAGTTGTATTTATTTTATATTGTTTCTGCATGTATTTAAATATTATTAATAAATAAGCTGTTGAAACTGTTATAATAGTTATATATTTATATAACAAAATCGGGCATACTATTTAAATATTTTTAGGTTTATCAAGCATGCTTAATTTAGTATTCAGCACTAATCGGAAAATCTGCTAATTCCATATTATTAGATTTATCCGCTTCCATCAAAATCTTGTTTACAACCTTATTGTATAAAAACTGAAGAAACAATAAACGCCAATCGATAGGAGAGATTTCTCTCGTACCGGGTCACATATAGGTTTCCGAGAAAATGGACGTCAAAAGAAGGGACATAATATATGGCCACGATAGTACATGAAAATGTTTATAGCATAATGAATGGTACATTAACAGAACAAAGCTGCATTACCAGAGAATTATTACTGTATGGTTTGGATAGAATATTGTTAGACCGAGATTTTCGCAGTTTAATGAAAATGTAAAACCAATTGAAATCTGAATTAATAAGCATGCCAATGAAAAGGGTTGTAATATGTGAGCGTAACAATATCGGTCATCATATGATTACTTGGTCATACGCTTATAGACAATCGAGAATAAGTGACTGGAAACAGAACTTATTGGATGAAATTAGATTTAAGAACCGTATTGGAAAAATTGGAATAATGTTGCAACCATATTTAGATGATAAGGATAGAATTAGAATATATAATGATCGATTTTGTAGTGGAATTGTGGATTGCGCAAAAAATAATAAAATTACAATTGTGAGGAGTTTTAATATAAAACGATGATTTGGAAAGTTATTAAATATTGAAGACGTCATAAATTTGTTTCATTGTGATACTGACTTATTAGAAGTAAAGTCGGTCAGAAAAGTAAAAAGGATATATTATAAATGAAAGAATTTATCAAAAATTGTACTAGTTCTCGACGGACACACATACGAAAAGGTTGTGGTATCCTAAATAAGTTAATTGATAAGTTACCAATCGAACACCATATCCCCGAATACAATTATTGTGGTCCAGGAACAAAGCTGAAAAAAAGACTAGCTCAGGTGATAAGGGCGTAAATGCATTAGACGAAGCGTGCAAAAAGCACGATATTGCATACAGTGCAACGTCTGAGTTACGTAGGAGACACGAAGCCGATATGGAGTTGTATGAAGATGCAAAAAGTCGACCGAAAAGTAAAGATTCCGGATTTGGTGAGAAGCTCACGGCGCGTACAGTTGCAGCCATGTTGAAAGCTAAAACTACTTTTGGAATGGGAATTAAGAAACGTCGTAGTAGAGGAAACGTAGAAAGTCGAAAGCTATAAAACGGAGTGGTGCGTCATCCTTTGGTGGTGCAATGAGGGTAGCGCGTTGTGCAATTAATCGTGCCCATGCTAAAGGTTTGCTAGAAAACGCGAAGGTAGCGTATAATGCTTTAAAGGCTAATAGAAAAAAATAATGATGCCACGAACAAGAGTGATTCCAGTTCCTAAAACTGGAGGCTTTCATCCCCTACTACCATTATTTGCCGCTTTAGGAGCTCTTGGGTCACTTGGAGGCGGTGCAGCCGCCATTGCAAAATCTGTGAATGAAGCAAAAGCAGCTAGGGAGCAAATAAAAGAAGCTGAACGACATAATCGGGCAATGGAATCCAGCGCAATCGGTAAAGTATATTATGTTAATGCATACAAAAAAGATGCCGCTGGTGGATTCTATATAAAACCCTCTAAGCAGGGTTATGGAATGTTGCCTGGTAACGATTTAAAAAACTATGTTACCTCACCATCCTTTAACTAATATTGAGTTAGAGCAATATTCCAAAAAGTAAAAAATTCCTAATTTTCGAGGGGTGTACATGCGAAATAAACTTCCGAAAACGATATGGAAAAATGAAACATGGATTGTTAATATCGATGATAAAGACGGTAACGGTACACATTGGGTTGCGTATCAAAAAAAAGATGACAACATCGACTACTTGATAGTTTTGGAGATTTAACCGCTGGAGGTGCAACGTTATTTATTATCATCAATTATAATTACTAGAGATTTGGCAACAGCAACAGATGTAAATTGCATATGCGTCGAGGTCGTTATCTGATAGAGAGAAAAGTTTTTCTCAGATTGAAAAGGAGGCACTGGCGATAATTTATGGTGTGTTAAAATTTAATCAGTACCTATTTGCACGAAAATTGAAGTTATTAACTGATCATAAGCCACTATTAACAATTATTGGGGAAAAAAGAGGCATACCGGAATTTACGGCAAATCGTTTGAGAAGATGGGCTGTGATACTCTCAAATTATCAATACGAAATAGTATATGTACCTTCAAATTGGAACATGGCCGATACTTTGTCAAGATTGCCATGTGAGAATAAAATTCGTGATATGGAAGATGTGGAAGTAAATTATTTTTATTTTTTTAACAAGATTTCCGAGTTAACTGTAAATTTTAAAAATATAGTAGATGAAACAATGCAAGATGAAATCTTAAAAACGGTTATAGAATATGTAAAGAAGGGTTGGTCATCGGTTTGTAAGGACAATAATTTGAAATCATTCATTAAGCGTCATGAATTATGTATAAATGATAATGCGTTATTTTGGAACCACAGAATTGTTGTTCCGAGTAAATTACAGCCAATAGTTTTGGAGCAATTGCACTCGACACATTTAGGGATTAGTAAAATGAAGGAACTGGCGAGATCATATTTCTGGTGGCCAGGTTGTGGAAAAACGTGGAAAAATTAACAAAAAACTGCGAGTTGTGCAGTAGTATTTGTCGACATACCTAAATCTAAATCCTAAATCCTAATATCCACCTAAAAATTCATTAAAGGTTTGGCCATGGTCTGAGAATCAATGGGAAAGGTTGCATATGGATTTTTTAGGTCCTATTCAGGGAAAATATTATTTAGTTGTCGTAGACGCATGTACTAAGTGGTTAGAAGTATTCAAATCCTCCACATTATGTCCAAAATTTGTAATAACAGCTTTGCGAAGCTTATTTGCTCGTTTTGGGTTACCCAAATATATAATATCAGATAATGCCAGAAATTTTACATCAGCCGAATTTCAGGAATTCATTAGAAAAAATGGCATTAAACATGTTACTTCACCTCCAAACCATCAACAATCGAGCGGCGCAGCTGAGAATTCAGTAAAAAATACCTTTAAGAAAGCAATTTTATGTGACGCAGATTTAGATTTGAGTTTGTATAGATTTCTTTTTGATTACCGAAACACAGTCCACTGTACCACTGGAGTTAGCCCCGCACAGTTAATGTTCGGTCGTTCATTGAGAACTATATTTGATTTAATGCTACCGGAACGGAAAAATGTGATATCTAAAAATATGGAAATGGTAAAAACCCGAATTGTTAAAAAGCAGGAGGATCAAGTTAGGAATTTTGGGGGGAGAAAGAATGTAAAATTTTATAGGGGAGAGAGAATATTATTAACTAGGGATTGTAGAAATGTTTCAAAAGTAAAATGGATGATTGGTATAGCGAAGGCAATAATCGGAAATTGTGTGTACTTGGTTGAGATTCCAGAGTTAGGCATGATTTGGAAACATCACGCTAACCAACTTAGAAAAACATTGCAGTCATTGCCTGGCTCTGCAGTCTCAGCCAAAACCGATGAAATTGTAGAGGGAACCAATAAATGTGTTAAGGTCGATGATATAGCGCTGAATGAGAATATTGAAAACGTTAGAGAATTAAGACGTCGGAGTCAGTTATAACCGCCGGATCGTTTAGAATATTAGTTTAGTTGTTTTTGATACTTGTAATAATTGTAATTATTTTAGTAATGATTGTAAACATTTCGAAGGGGGAGAGATGTTATGTATTGGTTATAGTGTTGTTGTGCCCAAGCGTCAACAATGGATGTTTCAGTTGTATGTTGTATGTGTTAGTCGAGAATAAATAGTTGAATCGAACAGGTGTTTTATTAGTACATGTGAGTAACTACGTCGCAATGTTTAGGCAAATGAAGAAAGGTAAATAAGGTTCGTTCCAGTTGCCAATATACCAAATGTGATGCGTGTAATGAATTTGTAAATAAGCGAAATTATCCAGCACATTAACGCAGCAACGCTCACAAGAACAATGCATTTGTCATAATGGACGATGGAATTGAACGACTTTCTGGAGCTTTTGGAGATAAATTAATAAGTTACCGAGTTAATCATACAGAACCCATGATTGACATTAATGAGTTTGCATATGCAATCCGACCGAAATGTATATCACTAATTCAAAACTTGATAGATTTACATAGAAGTGTTATAGTTAATTTTGAATGTTTCGGACTATATTACCTCTCCAATAAGGAGGATGCGGAAATAAAGTACATTCAATACAAAGAACAAAATTCTGTTTGTACAAATCTATTTGTCGCGGCGAAATCTGCATATTATATTGGTTGCTTTCCGACCGGGGTTAATTTGGGCATATTCCTTGTGCCCCCCCCTCTTTGACCTAGGCCTTAGTTTTCCGGTTTTCCCACCACTCCGACGGAAGAAGAAGGAAATGCCATATAGTATTCAGAAAGAGTTTGAACGAGCTTGATCACCCCAAAACCCGATTAAAGAAGGATTTGCCCGCGTGTAAACGCCCCATAAGTGTCTTAAGTGAACAGAGTTTGCGCATCTTGGCGCCCATTAATATTTTGTGTGTTATTCATTGTCGTGCAACAGTGCACCCCAGCATTGTCTTAGAGAAGAAATCCACCCGAATTGACGCAACGTGTGCCTGCGAATATCCATCTGACCAAAAGCACCTAGAGGACGTCGGTTAAGTGGTTTGTCACGGTGTCATTTTGCGAATTCGTATTAAGCAGGCTAGGTTTGAATATCCGCGCGCGGGTTGCCAGTCGAGAAGGCGAGCATGTAGGGTTGCGGGCGCCTTAGGCGCATTTCGGTCCATTTATTGGAATATTTACGAGTTTATTCGAACTTCGCACATCTTGTATAGGCTCCGCCCACCTGTTTGCGTTTTGCCACCGTATGACTTAATTACTGTTTGGATTTGGTCTAACCGGTTGTATTGCAGTGTCCCGGTATTTATTCCATCTTTTCCCTCTTCAGTTGTATTTAAGAATCGTCTACTTTAGCATCCGGTCTCGGAAGTTGGTTTCCCTGCTTTTCTTCACTTCCGCCATTTTCGTGGTTGATGTGACGGAGGGACGCTTCCTTGCGCTCTTGACTTGCAACCGCCCTGGGAGTCTGACGTGTGTGTAGAGATTGGCTGAAGGAAAGCCATCCTTTTTAATACTGTGCATCGGTGCTTGTTGTGCCACGCGTGCTGCGGATTAATTGCTCAGGTGTTGGAGGCTGAAGAATCCGATTTGTTGTGATTTGTGGCCGGATTTCGAACGCATGTTGCGGATTTTGCGATACTTTCTTTATCAGCGGATCGTGGGCCCATTGTACGGGTGAGTTCCCTTTGATTTGGTTGAATTGAGTTTGGAGGTTAGGTCTTCCCGCAGGGACCTCGCTTACGGGCGAGTCGTGCGTTGGCGTGCACGCGGTTCCCGAGCTGTGTCTGATACTCCCGACCCCATATCAGACTCACCTTTCTCCCCCCCCTTCTCTCCTCAGGGATTACCCTCGGATATTCGTGCGTTGGCGTGCACGGGGTTCCCGAGCTCCCTGCTGGGACATGCCGTCACAGTGGGGTCCCCTCTCTTCCTCAGGGATATTACTTCAGGGCTTTGTCTCTACCTCACCGCACCCTGGCCAGTAGGGTAAAAATGGCAACCCCCCCCCCCCCCCCCATACAGGCCAAGCCTCGGATATGTCCGGCGGCCAAACAGTGCCCGGCCAAACCCTCGAGAGGGAGAGTCGACCTCGCGAGTTCACATTGACTCACCCATACCAGGCCATGCTAGCCATGGCAGCGGGGACGCTGTTTTCAGCTCGAGCACCAAAACCCCCCGCTCCCCAACAAGCAGGAACATCCCCCAAACAAGACTGGAGTTCGACTGCGGAAATAAAGAGGACAGAGTTTCGCCCGCTACGAAAAAGAAAAAGGCACGGAAGTTCTCAATACCTATGGCTGGACTAGAAATCTCCCTGTCCGCATATTCTTCTGACGAAAACCCGGAGAAGGAAAAACGACCAGGCAGCAGCAGCGAGGATACAACTGGAAGAAGGTATTCGGATGGGAGCTACCAGGATGATTTCGGAGACTTCAACAGCACGGTGTATGACCTCACAGAGGACGGTGAAACAACAGTGCTGGCATGTAGCACCCCCACCCGGGAAACAGAACGAAGGGAGCTCAAGGTGACGCTAGTAACACCCATGAGTAACACCCCCACGGACGGAGAAGGAAAAAAGGCAGTGACAACCGACAACACCCCGGAACCCGCAAGCAGCACCCCGAACCCTCAAAAAGAGTCTGACCAGAACACGGCGAGAACGAAGAAAAGGACGCAAACGGAGATAAATTCTGACCAGGCCAGTCCTGAACAGCGAAAGAAAACGCGAGACGACACTAAGGAGCTGGACAGTATCCTGCAGGAGATCTTTAAGAAGGCCCTCAAACTGGAGGAGACAATCATCCAGAACACCCCAAAGCGGACAAGGATGCAATCCACGACCTCAGGTACCTGACTACGAAGGCAGAAAAGCTGCACGATTAAGTGAAGTACCACAAGCTCCACATTGATAAAGAGCAAGCATCAATGAACGCAGGCCAGCCAACCTACAATGCGGCGACAGCTCAAACTAAGACGGACCGACTAATCATGAGGACCATGGCCACGCAAACTTGCGAGCTCCAGACCGACAACAGCGCCCTCAACGCCAGCGTCATCCACAGCACACAGAAAACGCTCGAAAATTTTAATAACCTAGAGGAACGGCCGTGGGAGAACAAATCCTTCGCAAATACTGAAGTGAAAGCCGGAAATCCGTTCAAAAACGATGCTGAGCAACGCATAGCGATGCTGTGCGAAGAAGGCAACCTCGCGAACAACCCGGCCATTAGAGCTTACGCGGAAGAAAACCCCCACATCGGTAACCACCTTATAGGGAAGGAGATAAGGGAGGGACAATGTACCCAAATCTCAACAAGTACACTCATCCACCAAGATGAAGGAGACGAGGATAGCATCACCCGCACGATAATGGCCATAGGAATAGGTAGCTACAAACTAGGTGACAGGGGCCACAACAGAGCCACGACCTACAATTGCATCAAAAAGATGATAGAGCTCACAACCGCCAAACACCCGGAAGCAGCGCGAGTGGCTATAGTGGAACATCCCTCGGGAAACACAGAAACCACAAGGAAGGCACTAGGGTTTGTAGGCTACGATAGTGGAAAAAACTTTGCAATATATGTGAAAAAGAAAAAGAAGCCAACCTATGCAGACGCCCTTGAAGACAGAATGGGTAGACAAGCGGCAGAGAAAATATATGCCCCTAGAGACAACAGGAAGAAGGCTATAAATATCAGCCTCAACAGGACAGCCGAGGAAAATGGGCAGATCATAAAGCGCCTTAAAAAGGAGGTAAACACTGATGAACTAGGAATAAAAATAACCAACATCAGAAGGACCACAAACACGCTCACCTTCGACATTTTCGAAATGAAAGAGGGGGGAGCGAAGAAGTTCAAGGCCGCAGTGGAAGGTATTATCGGCAAAGAAAACCAAGTAGAGGAGAAGAAGACCCCCAACACTACCATATTAATAAAAAGCCTGGACTGTCTTACCGATGAAAGCGATGTAAAGGTAGGCATAGAAACCCGAACCAACACAGCCCTTAAGGACGGAGAATACCGCATCAGCTTGGTGAGGGAGAAATTCAAAGCCGATAGATACACGGCAATAGTAGATCTCCCCAGGGACATGGCAAACTTCCTCACAAAGACGAAATGCTATATACAGATTGGATGGCATCAAAGGTACGCCCAAACCATGTTTGTACCCATAAGATGCTATCGATGCCAAGAACTGGGACACACAAAAAGAGAGTGTAGCAAGGACCAAGAGGAACAGGCCAAAACGATCCTCTGCTTAAAATGCGGGACACTCGGGCATAAGGCGAAGCAATGTGAAAACGAGAAGAGCTGCTTCGACTGCAAGAGTTCGGGACACTCGATGGCCTGTGCTCGATACAGAGAACTGGTTAGGCAGATGGCCAGGGAGGATAAAGAGAGAAAAGAGGGAAGAAAACCCGCGGAGGAGCCCAAAGCGACTGCAACCCAAGGTGGCGCAGGCGACGAAGGGGAGGACAGCCGTAGGACAAGAACCACGAAACCAAAAGTCATTCAAGTGGACAACGAAGGCTTCCGCACGGTGGTAAACAGCAACAGATGAAGTCCCGGACCAAGCAAAGTCAACTCAACACCACAGTAATGCACACAACCAAAACATATACCGCAAATAGCCAAGCGACCATTAAGCTAATCCAGACCAACATGAACCAAAGTTACGAAGCGATGGCTCTCCTAAACCGGACGATACAGGAGAACGGTGTAGATGTGGCAATAATCACGGAGCCGCACAAAAACAGCGTCGACAAGACCCGATGGTTCCACAGCTCCGACATAGACGCCGTCATAAGGGTTCTACATGACGTCAAACCTAAGAACACAGGATGTGGACCTAACTACGTATACGTTGAATGGCAAGAGATGCTCATCATCGCCTGCTACTGCTCGCCCAACAAGCCACCGGAACACCTCTGCGCTACCCTTCAGGAAGTCAGCAGAATAATGCAGCAGAACAGGCTAACGAGGACCATAGTTGCTGGTGATTTCAATGCCAAATCCGTGGCCTGGGGCGAAGCAATTGACACCAAGAGAGGAGAGATTATGGCCGACTTCATAGCAGTAAACGAGCTCACGCTGCTGAACGAGATTGGAAGGCCAACATGGCAACGAGGGCAAAGTACGTCGGTCCTTGACCTTACCCTGGCTAACCGCCACTTTGGGAGGCAGAACATCACATGGACAGTCAGTGACAAAGAAAACCTCAGCGACCACCACGACCTGATAATCACAATAGAGGGAATAGACACCGGACCCGGCAGTATGAGGCTTTACACCGACAAAAGTGGGTGATAAACGACTGAAAACTGCGAGCGGCGAAAGCCATCATAGACACAAACCTTAGCAATATAAATACGCTAACGGTCACAAAGCTGGACAGAGTTACTAGAGACATCTGCAACAGGGTTTTCGGTAACAAGAAGTACGCCGAGAGGAGGCCTCTTAAAGTGTATTGGTGGTGCCAAGAGATTGCAGACATAAGAGCAGAGTCCAACAAATGCAGAAGAGCTCTAACCCGCGCAAACAGCAGGAACAGAAACGAGGACTACGGTGCAACAGATCTATACCATCGTAAGAGGAAAGAGCTGCGAAAGTCAATTAAACGTGCGAAAAGGGAGGCATGGAAGAAGCTGGTGGAAGACCTTAACGAAAACAGCTGGGGAAGTGCGTATCAAATCGCATGTAAAAACTTAGAACATTCCCAAAGACCGAACTGACAGAAGACAAGGCCAACGAAGTCATAAACAACCTCTTTCCAAAGGCACCAGCAATGAAGTGGGAGATTCGAAATCTAAACAGATCGCGAGTGGGCCATCATACCTGCACAACTGACGAAATAGCAACAGTAGCCCGGTCAATTAAAACGAAGAAAGCACCGAGTCCAGATGGGGTACCCGCGGAGATTGTCCAGATCATGCTGATCTCGAAGCCATCGCTGTTTGCCGAGCTTTTCGACCGACTTCTAAGGAGAGGAGAGTTCCCTCACCATTGACCCTAATAGAGAAACCGAAAGGCACTAACGACACGGAGACGAAATATCGGCCGATCTGTTTAATAAACTCGTGGGCTAAGGCGTATGAAGCAACGATAAGAAACAGACTAACGGCGGTGCTTGAAAACGGGAAACTGAGCGACGGACAGTTTGGGTTCCGGAAGAATAGATCTACGGTTCACGCGATCAACAGGGTCAACGAGATCAACAGGAAGTGCGACCTGTTCAATAGAGGAAAGCGTCAATTCTGCATGCTTGTCACCATTGATGTGCAGAATGCCTTCAACTCCATCCGCTGGGAAAAGATTATCCAATCCCTGCACAAGAAGGAAGTGCCTGAATACCTTATACAGTGCACAAAGAACTACCTGACAGCAAGATCAGTGAACTTCCAGGGAAGAACGTACACAATGTCCAGGGGAGTGCCTCAGGGTTCGGTGCTGGGGCCGACTCTCTGGAATGCTGCATATGACGACATTCTCGACCTCCACCGCAGACCGAACGTCCACCTCATCGCCTACGCCGACGACCTGGCGGTGGTTGTACAGGGCAGGACTGGCGCACAGATAGTCACCGACACTGAAGAAGTCCTCACCGAGATAAGAGAATGGTTCAAGGAGAAGGAGCTGGAAATTGCGTACCAGAAAACAGAAGCGGTGATTACCAGAGGCAGAAACACCCTGCGCGAGCTGGAGTTTGCCTTCGGGGAGCACAGAATCCAAACTCAACCGTCGCTGAAATACGTGGGCGTACACCTAGACAGAAACCTTCGCTACACCGCCTATATCCAATACATCGCACAAAAGGCAGAAAAGGCTGTAAATGCCCTAAAGCGAATAATGCCTAGGATTGGGGGACCTGCCCAGAAGAAGCACTACGTGGGCCGCCGCCCTGAAACATGCGAAATACAGAAACATACTGCTTGGCGTCCAAAGGCGAACCAACATCCTAATATCGAGCTCGTATAGAACGGCATCCACGGCGGCCCTCTCCGTGATATCCGGCGTGGTGCCAATAGACCTCCTGATCGAGGAGAGGACGAACCGACAGGAACGGCAGGTCAGCAAAGCCGAGGCGCGGACACAAACACTGGTCAAATGGCAGCGGAGGTGAGAAATGGAAAGAACAGCTCAATGGACGAGGAGGCTGATCCCCGAGATAGGACCATGGATGGGAAGAAGGCATGGAAACACCAATTATTACCTGTCCCAATTTCTCACCGGACACGGGTCATTCGGGACATACCGGGCTAAGATAAAGAAGAGAGATAACAGCAACTGCCTCCACTGCGGCGAGGAGGACGATCCGGCCCACGCCTTCTTTGGCTGCTCCCAGAACATCGGGGAGAGAGAGCGGCTACAACGTGATCGAGTACATGCTCAGGGACGAGGAGACATGGGACATTGTGGCAAACTACGTAGCTGAGACAGTGCGCGGCAGAGGGCGACAAGAACACGGCATCGCGGTGTAGACGAGACAGAGACAAGAAGTAAGACCATCTCCCGAGCAGGAAGATGTTTAAAACCCTGAAGGGTAGTCCCGTTCCACTCATCAAGGAGGATTTATATGGAGGGATTTTTAGTGGTTCAAGTCCCACACTACCGGCCTATGACACCCTGGCCGGTGTCTTTTGAAGATTTTCCCCTGACAAAAAAAAAGGGTTGCCAGTCGAGAAGGCGAGCATGTAGGGTTGCGGGCACCTTAGGCAAATTTCGGTCCATTTATTGGAATATTTACGAGTTTATTCGAACTTCGCACATCTTGTATAGGCTCCGCCCACCTGTTTGCGTTTTGCCACCGTATTACTTAATTACTGTTTGGATTTGGTCTAACCGGTTGCAGTGTCCCGGTATTTATTCCATCTTTTCCCTCTTCAGTTGTATTTAAGAATCGTCTACTTTAGCATCCGGTCTCGGAAGTTGGTTTCCCTGCTTTTCTTCACTTCCGCCATTTTCGTGGTTGATTGTGACGGAGGGACGCTTCCTTGCGCTCTTGACTTGCAACCGGCCTGGGAGTCTGACGTGTGTGTAGAGATTGGCTGAAGGAAAGCCATCTCTTCCAATACTGTGCATCGGTGCTTGTTGTGCCACGCGTGCTGCGGATTAATTGCTCTGGTGTTGGAGGCTGAAGAATCCGGTTTGTTGTGATTTGTGACCGGATTTCGAACGCATATTTTGCGGATTTTGCGATACTTTCTTTTATCAGCGGATCGTGGGCCTATTGCACGAGTGAGGTCCCTTTGATTTGGTTGAATTGAGTTTGGAGGTTACGTCTTCTCTTTGCTTATTGCAATTACGAATTTTTAGGCACCTAGAACGGGATTTGTCCTCGCATTTGCACCCTAGGATCTGTGCTGAGTGGTGTATAACCCGTCGACGTGACGTGTGCCCACGTGGTCGCGGAGCAACGGCGTGCCGGAAAATCGACAGGATCGTGTCTTGGAGGCCGGCGTTGAGATTCTACGGCGTGGTGAAGTCGGACTGAACATCGAATAATCTACCGTGCCGCTGTTGGCGATTATCAACCCATCTTGGAGCACGTAGTGCCCTGTCTTATCGTACGGAGGACACAAGGTTAGACGTATTTTTCCTTTCCGGACCGACGCTGCCGTCGTTGTTGCGGTCATCTGGTGCTATCGTTGGCGTTACGCGCTCCATTGTTGGCGATCATCGTTCGAAGACGTGGGAGAGCCATCAGCCTGCATCGACGTCTTTATATTTTTTATTTTGTCATTCTGTTTGGTACGTGTGTTCCCGGTGCTCAGCCCGATTCCATCGGAGTGTTGATCGGAGGAGTAGCGCTTCCCCGTTCAAGTGTTCCGTTGGTTTTGTAGGGTCTCCGACCGAGGTATTTACGTTGAAATTAGTTACTGGATTGATCACTTAGTTAATTTAATAATAATTTAATTTAATTTAATATTCTCCGTAACATTTTTCTTTTAAATTTAATTTACCTTTAATAGAATTAAAGGCCTGCGTTACTATTTCTTTGTTTGTTGCGGAACTATTCGGGAGTTGAGCACCGAGGCAACCGTCGACTTACTATAATATTACTGTAATTTCTGGGGGGGGGGTTATTTATTCAATAATTCAGGGTTTTGATTTAATCAATAATTTTCTACATACATTCTTTTATTGTTATCGACCTTCAACGTTTTGAATTGTCTATTATTACTTTGGGAATTACCCTTAGTGAATGCGGAGTGCGGTTTGGCCAAACTACATCACGGGTGTCGCTATTCGGGTGTATTATTTTTTTCATTTATTTCATGATTTACGGGTTGGCGCATGGTTGCCCTTGCGCGTTGAAGGGTTGAATATTTGTATAGGTCAAAAGTATTACTATTTGTTTGTATTTTTTTTAAATTCTATTTTTTGTGGGGATTTTGAGGATTTTGATTTTGGGATTGTCTTGTGGACGCAACTCCTGGTGTGCACGAAGGTGTAATAAACGGTTTTGGTGAACTCGCACTGGCTGGTTATTTCCTAGGTGCTTCTCGTACAGCTAACTTTCGAAGTCAAGTGTTGCCTCCGGGGGATTACGACTTCGTGGCGCCCTGTTTCCATCGTGGTATTATTGTCTTTACCCACGGCCATCTCCACTGGCTGGCTGAAGCATCCCGGAGTCTCGCAATAAGCACGCGCAGGTATTGGACAGTAGCAGAGGTTATAGTTGTGTTCGTTAGAGTAAACAAAAGCGTCACAGGTTCGCCCAGTTTACAAAGTCTTCAGTGTCATAACCAATTCAGTATCCCACCAAACTGCCCGAACATTCTGGTCCGTCGAGTCGCGGGTGGTTGTTTACCAGGTTTACGTTGCTTAATTTCAATTCATTTATTCGTGGTGATTTTCAGATTTGGTTTGGATAGCATATGTGCCTTGAGTTTCCGTGTTTTTTTGCGCACTACCCGCTCTAGGCTGGATCTTGATTTTGAACCCGCCCCATTTGAAAATGTTGTCGCGCGCCGATGTAGAGCGCCTGCACCACCTAGCGGAGTTTCGGCTCAGTCGTGCGGAGGTTTTGGCAGATGTTCAGACGACTAGCGAGTTGATAGCATTGACGACGTAAGCTGGTCCGCGTTCGTTGTTTTTGGCCCGTTCTAAGAACTTGGATTTGTCGTTCGATCAATTCACCCGTACTCACGCGGATATACGCAGTACTTGTGTAAAGTTAGGGAAAATGGATGAGTATAAGGATGACGTTACAAAGGCCGAAGAATATAAAACCGCGTACTATATATAGCATTGTATCCGCGAAAACGTAGCTGGAAAAGGAGTCAAGCGCCGCCGCTCTCGCATCTAATTCTAGTGCCGCCGCCTGTGCGCCTTATCGCCCAATTAGATTACCAGATTTGCAATTGCCGACGTTCGATGGCACCCTAAAAGGTTGGCAATATTTCTACGACACTTTTTCTTCGCTAATTCACGCGAACTCTAGTTTATCGGATATCGATAAATTTCAGTATTTGGAACTGTCCACTCGGGGCACTGCTAATAGTGTGGTTAGTTCTCTACCATTGACTGCGGCCAACTATAGTACCGCCTGGAATTCTCTCGTGGAGAGATACAATGACACTCGCGTTTTATCCCTGCATTATTTGGATTCAATTGTCGGTTTAAGACCACTAACAGATAGTTCATATGAGAGTTTGCAATCGTTTTATAATGCGGCCAATAATAATATTGTCGCGCTAAGCAACTCTAGGGTTCCGGATTTATCTGATTTCATTCTGTTGTCATTGTTATTAAGACAGTTATTGGATTGCTCATTGCGGGAAAACTTTGAATTACGTTTCGGGAAGAAGCAATTTCCCACTGTTAAGGATTTTTTGTTTTTTTTGCGTGAAAGGTGTCAAGCGTTGGATATGTCCCACTCTCATATGACACCCCGTCAAAGTTTGAAGCACAAGTTCGCCTCCACTAGCCCTAAACGCCCCCTTTACTCCGCGGAGAACACCATGACGTGTCCGCGTTGTAACGGCCCTCACCGTCTGTCAAATTGTGGAAAATTTTTGGTATCGAACCATCGTGAAAGGCGCGACTTTGTGAAAGCAAACCGGTTGTGTTTTAATTGCTTCGCGAGTTCCCATAGATCAAGGATTGTCAATCTAGATATAGTTGTAAGGTTTGTAGTGGCAAGCATCATTCGCTATTGCATTTTGATACGAGCCAGCATCGAGCTCCCAATTGCGCTCCCGATAGACTCTCCACTGATGGTTCGCCAGAGGCTCCCCTCTCTGTGCCTCATTCTCTATCATGTTCCACTACCGCTACCGTATTGCTTGGTACAGCAAGCGCCCTCATTAGGGATGGTCATGGGAATTACCAAACAATTAGATTGGTTGTGGATTCGTGATCCCAGCTGTCATTTATTACGGTCAACTATGCTAGACGTTTGCAATTAACTGTCGATCCTAAGAGGACGCCTATTTCAGGACTAGGAAATTCTAATATCTCGTGGACAAAAGGAAAGTGTTTTATGAATTACAATCTCCGCGAGACCCTCGTCTTATTTTGTCAACTTGCGCGGTCATTTTATCCCAGATCACATCTGATCTGCCCAATTCTCGCTTGCCGCCACGCCTACGTTGCGAATTACAGCATGTTTTACTCGCGGATCCCGGCTTTGATTTTTTGATTTTCCATTGATTTTTTGTTAGGAGTTGATTTGTTCCCGAAGATTCTACGAGGTGCAGAATCTTTGTCCCTTTCTTGTGGATTGTCAGGAATCAGTACTGTCAGGGTTTTGGTTGGATGCTCTTAGGAAAATTAAAGGATAGCCCCTCTTCATTGGAGTCAGCAACCTCCTTGACAGGCCTTGATCGTTTGCAGCTGGAGTTGAGACGGTTCTTGGAGCTGGAGGAGCCACACACGGCCATTCTTAGCAATCCTGACGACATTGAAGTCAAAGAACATTTTGTTAATACTCATTATCGCACCAGGGAAGGTCGCTATGTGGTTTCTCTGCCCTTTAAAAGGGACACCCCTTTAGATTTTGGTCATTTTAGTAGATTAGCCCATAGTCGATTATTTAATCTCGAATCTCGCATTAATCGCAACCCTCCTTTACGTTTAGCATACATTACCTTTATGAAGGATTATTTGAGTTATGACACATGACCCGATCCCCACGACGTGGAGCTTACATCATTCCCCACCATTGCGTATACAAGAATCTTCAATCTCTTGCTAAGATTCGCGTAGTTTTTGACGCCTCGGCGAGACCTTGGCCCGGGTCGGAACCGGCCGTTGCAGTAAATGATGTTTTGCTGCCAGGATCCAAATTGCAGCGTGATGTGTGCGATATTATTTTGAATTTTCGTTGTCACCAGATTGCTTTCACAACTGATATCTGCAAGATGTATCGTCAAATTTCGGTTGCCCCTGACGATCGCAAGTTCTAGCATATTTTGTGGAGAGATGACTCTAGCCAACCCATTGACGAGTTTGAACTCCACACCGTAACATATGGTCTTTGTTGCGCACCATTTCTTGCTTTGAGAGTCAGCCAACAGCTGGCGTCAGATGAAAGACAGCGTTTTCGTCGTGCTTCTCAGGTTCTCCGTGACGACGTGTATGTGGACGATATTGTCACTGGTGCGGACACGCTGGAGGGCGCCCTTTGTTAAAAAGATGAACTCGTTGCGCTTTTATCGAGCGGTGGATTTGCTCTAAAGAAATGGACGAACAATAAATTGAATTTTTGGAACAGATTCCGGAGGAGGATCGCGAACTATCTTTAAGCATCACGTCCTCGGATTCCCCCTGCGTTAAGATTTTGGGTGTTCGGTTTGATGCCAGATCAGATTCTTTCCGTTACAGCGTCTTACCGACGTCGGGACCGGCCACTAAACGGTCGGTACTTTCCAGTATCTCACGCATTTTTGACCGTTTAGGTTGGATTTCTCCAGTGGTTTTTCTTGCCAAGCTCGTTATGCAGGACATTTGGAAGGCGAGTCTGGATTGGGACGATCCCCTCCCGGAATTTCTCGTAAGGTTATGGTCGAGCTTTCAGATAGAGCTTCCTAAACTCTCCGAGGTTCGGATCCCTCGACTGATTCTCCCAAGGAACCCTTCTCGTTTTACAATTGTTGGGTTTTGTGACGCATCTCAGGACGGGTATGCTGCCGTAGCGTACTTGCGTACCGCATCGGGTCCCGATGATGTTGTGATTGCCTTGTTGAAGTCGAAGATGCGGGTCGCTCCTTTGCGTTCCGTGTCCATTCCCCGTCTGGAGTTGTGTGCAGCTGTCCTTTTATCAAGATTGCTTCTGTCCCTGTTGCCTTTAACTGAGCGTTTGGCAATTTCTGAATTTGTATTGTGCAGCAACTCCACGATTGCTTTGTCTTGGTTACGGACCGCGCCTTACAGGCTGAAAGCGTTTGTGGCAAACCGAGTTGTGGAAGTTACAAACACTACTCGGATAGACGATTGGTACCACGTCCCGACAGAATTTAATTCCGCCGACTGCGCTTTCCGTGGTTTGTTCCCGGAACAAATATTCTCCGATACTTTGTGGTGACGAGGTCCTTCTTGGCTGACACAGCCTCAGGATCTGTGGCCAACTCGGAACCTATCGCTACCTTCCATTCGTGATCTCCCCGATACAAAACCCGATAGTATCAGCTGTGTGATACTATGGTATCACTGAGGGTTGTTTACAGTTCTTTACAACTACTGATAATCTGCATCGCCATCAAAATGAAGATTGTAATCTTGTAGAAGCAACCCTACCAACCACGAATATCAAAATTAATAAATACGGTCATGAAGAAATGGAAAATATTTAGCAATTCGAAAATTTTGAAAAGCAGTTGAAATTACCGTTCGTTGTATATGCTGCTTTTGAAGCCATTTTAAAACCACTACAAAAAAATCCAGAAATTTTAGATGAACATAAATCATATACTCGAAAATGCTTTGAGCACGAGCCTTACGCTTTTGCATAGTGTATTAAATGTAGTTATAATGATGATCTATCAAAATTTCATATTTATCGTGGAAATACTGCATCTCGACAAATCATGTCCAATCTAGAAGCAGACATTCTTAAAATTTATAAGGGCCATTTAAGTGTTGTTAAGGAAATGATTCCTCTAACAGAGGTCGAGCAGGAGCTATACAATGCTAATGTGTCAGATACAGTTCGCGATCATGACCACAATACGGGATTTTTTCGAGGTGCTGCACATTCCATTTGTAATATCAATTATAAAATATTAAAATTTGTACCAGTATTTTTTGACAACCTATCAAATTATGATTGTCATATGTTAGTAAAAGATCTTGCTGTAAACGGAAAATCAGCAGATGTAATAGCTCAAAATAAAGAAAAGTACATATCATGTACAAAATTTATTGATATTGGAAATATTATAGATTTAAGTGGTAAAATAAGGATAAAATAATAAAAATAAATAAAGGATAAAATATTTGAAATTAAGGTTTGTTGATACTTTTCGATTTATGGCTTGTTCGCTTGAAAAATTAGGACCTTTCTTAGATGATTCTGAATGTGTAGATGTAAGAAAGTTTTTTAAAGATGATCTGAAATTTGCATTGTTACGTAAAAAGGGTGTTTTTCCGTACGGATTTGTTTACTCGTTTGATAAATTAAATTTTCCAGGTTTGCCATCGCGAAAGCATGACTCTTTGTCATATCAGCAAGTATCAGAAACAGAGTATGTTCGAGAAAAAACAGTGTGGTTCAATTTTAAATGTAAAACGTTAGGGGAATATAGGATATATATCTCACTTCCGATGTTCTTTTCCTGACTGATGTATTTGAGAATTTCAGGAAAATTAGTCTCGATTATTATACGTTAGATCCATGTCACTATTTTACTGCTCCAGGCTTTGGTTGGGATGCACTTCACAAAATGAACGGTGTAAAATTAGAATTGTTAACCGACATCGATATGCTGCATTTCTTTAAAAGTGGAATTCGTGGAGGTTTAAGTATGTGCACCAAACGAATTGCGGATGCTAACAATCGATTTTTACCACAGTACGATTTGGGCAAACCAGCATATTACATTTTATACTTAGATGCAACAAATCTGTATGGACATGCGGTGCGTAATAAGCTACCAACTGGGAAATTTAGATGGTTGAGTAAGCAAGAGATCGATCAACTAAACATTGATATTTTAAATATATATGTCGAGTCTGAAACTGGTTATGTCTGCAAAGTAGATTTATCATATCCGGAATATTTACATGATCACCATAACAATTTACCATTCTGCGTCGAGATTGTTATTCCACCAGATTCGAAGTATCCTAAACTTATTCCAAACAATCTAACAATGTTATACTCTTGTATACCGATACAAATTCTCTCATATTAGAAATAACAACAAACAACGTCTATCATGATATTAAGCAACATATGGATAGATTTGACACTTCCAATTATCCCGTAAACAATATTCACGGAATTCCACATAGTCATCTGATGTTGGGCAAAATGAAAGATGAATTCCTAATCAAATTATTAAATCGTTTGTTGGTACAGGTCCAAAGCGTATTGTATAGATTTGTTAATAGATACCGTTCAAAGGCAAACGGTATTAAAAAATTCGTTACCGAAAATCATTTAAGTATTAAGGATTGCAAAAGAGTACTTGAGCAGGGTAGTACAGTATATAAAGAAATGTATATATTTAGATCATATTATCATACAGTTTATACCGAACTGAACAATAAAGTTGCACTCTCTGCAAAAGATGATAAGCGATATATAATGCCAGACGGTTCCAACACACTGGCTTGGGGTCATCGATTAATTCAACAACTTGAAATTGACAAAATGAAAGATGCTCAACGTCTGGATAAATTATTAACAGTAATGATGGAATAAAAAAAGCGAAAATAGATCATAAATTTAATTTGTTAATTAAAATGTATACATTTATAATAATTTATATATGAATTGTAAAATAAATATATGAATTTGTGATAAATAAAGTAATTTCGGAAAAACTGGCTTTATATTACATTAGTTTTAGATATCCAAGAATTGGGCTGCGGACTCATCCCTAATCATTTCACAAGTACATTGTTTCCTTTACGACGATTAACTTTTTCCATCAAATAAACATCTGGATGATTAACATAATGTAATTCTTGTTCGAAGAAACCAACCAAAATATTTTCACCGGTAGCATCTTTTAGATGGTACGTCCTGGGGAATGTGTTTTGAATTTTGGAGATGGTAAATACTTCGGTGGATCAGTTGGATTGTAGTTCTTATCAAATACATGTCTATTCTTGCTTATACACACATGACTACCAACTTTAAATTTAGGCTTCTTACGATCGACAACTTTAATTGCATTATACACATTTTTCAATATTGTTGAAGCATTTCGTGTATTGACAGCGCCTGTCTGCGCTAGGTTTCATTCCAATTCTTCTGTGTGTAGTATTGTTATATTCTCGAAGTATATTAGGTAGTATATCTAACCAACGATAATTTCCATGCATACTGAACTCTTTCCACATTTTTTCTTTTAAAGTCCTATTGAAGGTTAACGTTGCATTTGTCCATGAAATTTTTAAAATCTCTATTATAAAATTCCTTTCCATTGCTAGTTTGAAGATTCTTGAGTATATTCTGTTTTGCTTCTTCTAAGCTCTTCACTGCTCCTGCAACTTTCTTACCAGTTTTGCTTTTTAATGGTAATGCCCAACCGTACTTTGAAAATGTGTTAATTACTGTCAGTATATATTTGTAATTTTTATTTGTTTTGTGTATGGGATCATCTCGACTAAATCTGCTTGGAATAAATCGCGTAAACCTATTACAACTACTCTTCCTCGTTTGAAGTATCTTCTTGCTGGAGCATGAACTTCATTAATAACATCTCGCTTAATATTTACATATTTTTAATACTTTTCATTATTGTATTTCAATTAGTAGGTCTATAAGGAACGGTGAATTTGATACCGCTCCAGCCCATTCAATTTTCCTACCAGTAATGACGTCTTTAGAATGTAAAGTTTTACCTTTGTGTGGAAATATGCGACAATTCACTTATAACTGAACATTAGTGGTGCTGTTTACATCTTTTATGTTACCAGTGTAAAACTTATTGCGTTACGTCCTTTGAAATCCCTTGTTTCCTATAATAATGAAATCCTGGTGAGTATTGTCTAGAGTACCATCCCCGCTTAATGTAAGGATGATGTTTCGACGTAAATCTTTCCTATGTTCTGGTCGTTTTAGTGCTTTGATAACATTATGCCTTTCGACATGTCTTTCAAACCTATCTAGCGTCCTAGCGGTAAGTATGTGGTCACCAAAGTTGCTTAATCGCATGATATGCTCTCAACTGAACAAAGTCATTTACAAAATAAGAATCCGTACTCTAGTATACCGGATGATTCAATTTCAAGCCTCACCATTGGGACCTCGCTTATTAGTGGAGATAGAGCCTATGTTTAAATTTGGGAAACTTTCGTATATTTTGTACTAATAAATTATCTGGAAAGAAATTTAAGCTATCATTTTTCATTTTGAAGATATCCACAAAAACTAAATTGTTAAGATATCGTTTTTAATTTTTTATTCAATACCGCATGTAGCTAGACATTTGAAATAAAATCATTTTACAGGTAGTTTTTAACAAGGAATGCAGTGTCAGTAACCATGGCCAACTTTTGTTTTTCTTATGGGCGCCATGTTGAATTTTGGCATTTTCCGATAGTCGTGTATTTTTCTCATTTCCACTGGTTAGTTTGTAAATAGCTAGTCGCTGATTCTGTTCACTTGGTTTCTTAATTTTTTTTTTTTTGGGGATGTTGCCATGTGCACAAAGCCTGTGGCTTGTCTGTGCGGCAGTCGGGGAAACGTACTTCTTTAATTTCAGAAGGTAAATGGTGACAGAGTACATACAGTGACCCAGTTGGTCACTGAGGCTTCAATCATATATTATTCTAAAAATGAACGCAGGTTCGAAAACCAGTATTTTGGCGCATGTGCAATAAGAACATCTACAATATTTAAATAATAAAGTTGGCCCAAACATGCCGGCCACCTTAAATAGCTAAGCTATTTAAAACCAAATCAAGTGCAAATTCGTTGCACAAACTAAATTAAATTGTGAGAAATAACACCTAATGACAATTCAGAAGTCAAAATCGTAATCCAGTCAAGTTCATGAACACATGAATATTAGAGAAAATTAAAATTATATGTAACACAAATCAACAATCAGGTAATGCGCACAGTTTCACTGCCGACCGCTTCATAACGCTACCGTTGGGGAGCTTTACACTTGCAACCCGCACTACACCATCACTTCCTGGGTGAAGCTCTATCACACGTGCCATGGGCCATCGGAACGGAGGATTGTTGGGTTCTGTCATCAAAACCAAAGAACCAACTTGCAGCTGGGTGCCCCTGGGAGACGTCCATTTTTGCCTTCGTTGGAGTTCAGGAAGAACTTCCTTGGACCATCGTCGCCAAAATTGATTTACAAGCCACTGCCGTTGTTGATATCGATCTAATCGATTTGTCGGAATATGCACCACATACTCCTCCGGTAGAGATGCTAACGAATTGCCGATTAGGCAATGTACAGGTGTCAAAGGAGAATAGTCGTTAGAATCGTGTGACATGGGACTCAAAGGTCGGGAATTCAAAATGGCCTCCACTTGAACCAGAACTGTAAGAAGTTCTTCGAAATTCAAGTTACTATTTTGCAATGTTTTAAATAAATGGGTTTTAGTAGATTTTATGTTCGATTCCCAAATCCCTCAAAAATGCGGAGAACTAGGAGGAATAAAATTCCAAGTCACAACTTCATCCGAAAAAATATTTGAAATTGTTTGCTGTGCATCTTGCAACTTTAAATTTTCATAAAGTTCTTTTATTAATTTTGAGGCCGAAACAAAATTAGTAGCGTTGTCACTAAACATTCTTTTCGGTTTTCCCCTTCTTGCAATAAATCTTTTAAAAACGTCCATAAATGCTTATGCAGATAAATCCGTTACAAGTTCCAAATGTATAGCTTTTGATGTCATGCAAACAAAAAGCGCAATGTAAACTTTAATAAGCTTAGGATTTCGTGTGAATCTATCTTTAATAGTAATTGGGCCAGCAAAATCTACTCCCGTATTTGTAAAGCAAGGTGAGTAAGATTCAAAACGAGACACAGGTACATTTCCCATTTTAGGTTCGCTAATTCTAGGCCTAAATTTAAAGCAAGTTACACAATTTGCCGTTATTTGCCTGCAAAGATTCCTACCTGCCATAGGCCAAAATTCATCTCTAATAGCCGCTAATAGCTGATTTGCACCGCAGTGCAATAGTTTTTTATGATAATAATGAGCTATGAGTTTTGTTAATTGATGTCCTTTTGGCAACAACATGGGATACATTTTGTTATAATTTGTTTAGTATTTTTGAGTCTACCTCCTACACGTAATATACCCTCACTGTCCAAAAACAAACTAAGACAACTTAAACTTGAATTTTTAGAGATGCCTTTTTCTCCTTGTGATAACAATTTAATTTCATTTGAAAACCTGTCCGCCTGACATAATTGTACCAATTTTGACACAGACAACCAATTGTCTTCCTATTTTTATGCGATTTTATATTAGAAATAAATCACAAAACATAAGCAAATACTCGCCGCAGTGTCGAAAAACTTGAAAATCGATGAAACATGCTGCCACTAAATTCCTGTACCATGGAACAAGTTAGAGTAATGTTGCTCTGTTTAATCTCAGGTAATTCCAAATTCAATCCACTTATTTCATTCAAACTCTCTCGAAATATTTGGGCAAAAATCTTGGACCTTGAAACCACAAGGAATTATTTATCAAATTAACAGTTTTTATACCTCGACAAATCAGATCCGCCGGATTCTCGGCAGATGAAACATGAAACCAAAATTTTGGATCAGTCAATTCTTGAATAACCGCTATTCTATTTGCAACAAACACTTTAAATTTGCTGGGAGTGGAATTTATCCATCCAAGTGTAATTTTAGAATCAGACCAATAGTAAACATTATGAAAATTGATATTGAACGTTGATCGAACTTTATTAGATAATTCAGCAAGCAGTATTGCAGCAGATAATTCAAGCCGCGGTAAAGTTGTAACCTTCAAAGGCGCTACTTTACTTTGTGAACAAAGAAGATGGACGGAAATTGACTCCTTTAAAAAGCATCGCACATACATGCAGGCTCCATAAGCTTGAGTGCTAGCATCAGAAAATCCATGCAATTCTAACTTCAGGTAGCTAGAAGCAAATGTGCAACGAGGAATCCTCAGATCGATAATATGTTTCAAATCTTTTGAAAAGTCAAGCCATGTTAGGTGTAAATGCATTGGAGGGCTTTCATCCCAAGATACGCCCTGTTTCCAAAGCGCCTGTATTAATATTTTGCCATTTATCACAATGGGGGATACAAGACCCAACGGATCGAATATTTGAGAAACTAAATAGTATACTTCGTTTTGTAACAGAATAGATCCCAGAATTTGGTCGATATTCAAAAGAAATTTGTAAACTGTAAACCTAATGTTTTTATGCTGTTTTGAGAATCAATTGGAATTGAAAAAAGTTCTGAAACCTGTTCATCGTCCGATGTTAGTACTCGCTCATCATTTGATAGAAATTTGCGTAACGGTAAACCAGCTGAATTTAAAATACTTGAAACTTCATTACGTAAATGTAAAGCTTCTTTGGCAGTAGGTGCACCGGAAATCCAGTCATCCATATAAAAATTTCTAAGAATACTTTCAGAAGCTTCTGGCAATTGTGCACTATTTTTAATTGCGAGATATTCGAGACATTTTGTAGCCAAATATGATGAACTAGCAAGACCATAAGTAATAATATTCAAACAATATAGATTAATAGGTTCTGAGACACTTTCTCTCCACAATATACACTGATATTTTCGCTGGGAGGAATTAATTAAGATCTGACGGTACATTTTTTCACAATCTCCCACGACAACTATGATATGTCTCCGAAAATTAAGCAGAATAGAAAACAAGTCACTTTGTATCACGGGACCTAACAACTGACATTCATTGATTGATATATTGGTATCGGTTTTTGCACTACCATCAAAAACCACACGCAATTTAGTCGTTAAGTGATCGTCTCTGACTGTAACTTCGTTATTTGTTATTTTGGACATGTGTCCCATTGATTCATACTCCCTTAAAAATTGTGAATATTGTTCGCTGATAAGAGGTGGTTCTTTATCAAATCTTCTCTCCAATGTTAATAGTCTTTTCAAAGCTACTGCATAAGATTTACCTAAATTATTCAACTTTTCGTTAAAAGGCATTGAAACAACAATTCTACCTGAATCGTTCTGAAATACTGTCTCCTCAAAATACTCTTCGCGTGTTCTTTTCTTCGGAAGATAACAAAGAAAGTTTATTTTTTGGTCTAACTTCTTCAATTTCCCAAAATCTCTGTAGTGAAGTTTGCAATGAAAAGTCTGAAACACAACAACCTGTCAATGCAGGTGGTTGATTAGAAAAATGTCTACCTTGAAAGTTTTGCCAATTGCCCGATAGTACATAACCTAGTTTGGTTTTTTGTAAGATAAGTGATTTTTTCACTTCCTGGGTTTTTCACTTTCAAGGGAAATTGACCGACGCAAAGTAAGTTATAAAAATGTGAAGCACCAATTAAAATGTCGATTTCACCGGGTTTATTAAAGTTTTCGTCTGCTAATTTTATGTTTGGTGGAATTTTAAGTTGACATTTATCAAAGTGAATTGTGGGAATTAAAGATGTAATATTGGTAATAGCCAAACATGACAAATTTGTCCGATAAGTGGTGACATTTGAACGCAAAGGAACGGACACTCGTTGTGTAACATTCACGCAATTAGAATTAACACCAGTGATACACGTGTTAACGTTATCAAAGTTTAGTTTAAGTCTTTTAGCAAATTTAATTGTTATTAAATTGCTCATAGAACCCGAATCCAACAAACAACGTGCTGTATGATTCTTTCCGTTAATATCAGTTACTGAAACTAGTGCTGTTGAAAGCAAAGTAATTGAGTGGTGATCACTCCCACTGCAAGACAGACTAGGTGAAATTTCCTGCCCATTTGATGTTGACGGCAAATTTGAATCATTTGTCTTGTAAATGTGCAATAAAGAATGATGCGGTTTGTGGCAAGTTCTACACGTAAATTTAGAACTACACCGCTTTGATGACGAGTGCCTCATACAGTTGTAGCACAATTTCAAGTCTTTTATCTTTTGTAATCTATCACTTATGTTCAAAAATAGAAATTGTGGACATCTATCCACATAATGAATGTTTTTGCATAAATAGCAGCTTATTTCCCCATTAGCGTTACTTGAATATGTAACTAAAGCAAAATTTTTATTTTGTTTAGATGAAAATCTACTAGAATGAGATTTATCAGCATTAGTAAATGAATCCAGTGCATCATCACAATCAACATCCGTCAAATATATCACCCTTTCCTCCAAAAACCCAATTAAATCGTCTGTTGACAATATCTCCGATGGCTTATACCTTTTTAAATTTCCTTTTGTTTCTGTATCAACTTTGCTTGAGATAATATGCATTAAAAAAGCAGCTACCAGTTGATCGTGCCCAATGTTCATGTTTTTCAGACAAAGTAAACTTTTATTTAAGTTATTTAACAACTCCTGCAAACTAGATGCCAATGGTTTAGAAAAGGTTTTCAAATGAAATACATTGCTTACATGAGATAGAATAATTAGTTTTGGTTTATTATACCTTGATGAAAGGATATCAAGTGCGATTTTATAATTATCATTAGTCGGTTGTAAACCCGCTATGTCGTTAGCTGCTTCACCCTTCAAACAAGAACGTAAATACAATAATTTTTGTGATGGTTGTAAATTTGTTTGATCAATAATTGATTCGAAATTTTCTTTGAAAGCCAAATACTCTTGAAAAGAACCACTAAATTGTGGAAGTGAAAGTTTTGGTAGAGATGGCTGGAAATTGTCTTTATTGTCGACATGACGCGAAATATCTGGAACGAGTAAATTCTAACTTTCTGATTTTATAAATTTCTTAAAACGCATTACTTCGACATACAACGTATTAAATTCTTTAATTGATAGACACTCATCCACGTTTTGTGAATTCGCCACTAATTCATTGTATATGTCAGTATACTCTTTATTAATATCAGTAACAGCTGCAATTTGTAATGACAATTTTTCATTATCTAATTCTGTGATATTGACCGGTAATTCTGTAAGAAATTCGTTGTTCAAGTTGTTCAAAGAACTGACTAAATTTAACTCTTTTGTAATCAGTAACTTGAACTTCGCCATATTTTAATTTATTAATTTTGGAAAGAACAAGGAAAATGGAAAATAGGAATCGGCAAATACCTTATGTGCGTGAAATGCTGGAATGTTTGTAGCGACTTCCGGCTGGCTGGAAAACGTGGCGGAGTGGCTTTTCCTCGCAAGACCGGTTGGAGCTGGTGCCCAACGTAACATTATTCGTATTTTTCTTCGAAGTTCGGGATCGACGGACTATTTGGCCGGTAATTCTTCGAAGATCCGGCTCGACGGACCATTTGGTTAGTTTATAAATAGCTAGTCGCTGATTCTGTTCACTTGGTTTCTTAATAAGAACACTTTTGTTGTAGGAAACGTACTTCTTTAATTTCAGAAGGTAAATGGTGACAGAGTACAATACCCTCTCAGTTGGTCACTGAGGCTTCAAACATATATTATTCCAAAAATGAACGCAGGTTCGAAAACCAGTATTTTGGCGCATGTGCAATAAGAACATCTACAATATTTAAATAATAAAGTTGGCCCAAACATCCACAATAACACAATATAATCCACAATAACATGTTACCATTGTTTTTTAAAATAATGGTGCAATAATTAAAAGACCTTGACGTACCCAACTGGAGCTTGGTTACAGACCGCCGGAGTCGGAGCAACGCCAACAAAATGCACTTGGGTCAAGCGGCGCCCTCAGCGTTAGGTTTGCCATTTAACCAAATAAAACTTAAGTGTGGTAGATTGTGGATGTAAAATGCCGTTTACCAATAACAAAAAGCGTGATATAATAAGGGTTTATTATTGTTCTCTTAGAAATATCGCATCGTACATTATTCCTAACATTGGACGGAAATTTAGCGGACCATGGATCGTTTAGTAAACCGTGCAATTCTTATAATCCTCATAGAAATGTTGAAACTGATCAAAAAGGTATTTCAGCAATGGTAAACGTTAAATTACCATAATTTGCAATGCTTCAATGACTATCCGCGGGAAGTAGCCCGTAATTTGGAATAGCCGCAAACACGTGTTTGCAGACCATTACGAACAAAGAAATTGAAACCGTACAAACTCCACACAAGTCAAACTTTGCAATTGTACGAAATTATTTAATACAATTTCCAAATCGCTGGACTAGTAATGGTGGAGTGGTGGATAGGGGATCCACCCAGGGGAATTTAAGTCCTCTGGACTCATTCCTTGTTAAAAAGTACCTATAAAACGTTTTTCTTTCAAATGTCTAGCTACATTTGGTTTAGACTAAAAAAATAAAAACTATATCTTAACATTTCAGTTTTTTGTGGATATCTTCAAAATGAAAATTCCTTTTCAGATAATTTATTAGCACAAAAATACGAACCTTTGCCAAATTTAAACATAGGCTCTATCTCCACTAATAAGCGAGATCCCCATGGTGAGGCTCGAAATTGATTATATTATTACAGTTGCTTCTTTTAATTCTTAAATAATTGAAATGATTTCATTATTGTGGCATGTATGACCAGCTTTTTGTAAAGCCATTAATAATCGTAACCTGTCAACGAGTTCAATAACGTTATCCCAATATTGATATTCAGTAACTTTTCCCGGTATAAGAGGTTTTTCAAGTACGCCAACGCCACCACCAACTTTCGAATTTTTAGCAAACCATACATTAGCGTTAGTAGAGGTAGCTAGCCGGTTCTAGCACCTCTTTGACCTTGACCCCCGCCTACCAAGGTCAAAGAGGTGCTAGAACCGGCTAGCAAAGGAGGAGGAGGAGGATTGATGAAATTATACATGAAGAGGAGTTTTAAAATCATAAGGAGGAGTGAGGAAGGAAATTGTTGAGGAGGTAGGTAACTGGAGGACTAAATAAATGAGGAGCGTGTTATGAGGAGTGATGAAATTGTACATGAAGAGATGTTTTAAAATCATAAGGAGGAGTGAGGGAGGAAATTGTTGAAGAGGTATGTAACTTGAGAATTAAATACATGAGGAGGGGGTTATGAGACTACATAAACAAACGAAGAGGAATTTTAAAATTAGCTACAATGAAAAGATCGGAGGAAAAAAAAAATGAGTGGATGAGGAGGTAGATAACTTGAGGATACCCACACAATGGAAGTGGTGGGGTAGCGTGAAGGTATAAAAGAAGTTGATAAAATTACTTTGGAGATAATGTGACAAAGCGTAAAGAGTTAAGACGTAAGTTGTGAGTTCAGTAAGAAGCATTTTTTATTACATAATAAGCATTTTAGTGACATCAACAGCGGTACCGAATTCATATTCCAGAGGGGAAATGATGGAAGTTCCGAAGAAGTCTCATGTCAGGGAGGGAAATTATGAAGTTCCGAAGAAGCTGAAGCGCGGAAGACCAACAGCTCCACAACCAACCAATTTATTACCTACGTTTAACCAAACCGAAAATGTATATGATGAATACACAACTTTGACCTCTGCAGATTTAAAAGTGGTACCTTCACATTCAAATATGGTACCCTCGCCTTCCACTGATGGGTCTATCCATAAGAATATGGTGCAACAAGTGACCGTAGTAGAAGTTAACGATGGGAAAACGACGCCGTTGATCTGCCAACATTCATATTTGTTAAACAAAAGTATGACAAAAATTTTAGCTGTTGGATTGAAGATCGAGTCAAATTTTGATCCGGTTGTACGTTTGGTTGGAAAAACACGACAGAGTATTACCTTTACTGCTGAACAGTGGGGCGAATTTGTGAAGCATGAGCAAACGATTACTCAATACTTAATAAACATGCAAACTCAAGAAGTTTGCCCCGTAATGCAACATCAAGGGTTTAATATCAGTTGTGATTGGATTGAGAACTACAAAAAAGTGTTGAAAATTGAACGTGGACATGAATGGTTATATTTAGCACTTGATGGAGTTCTGGAAATGTGGAGATGTAAAGGAATTATTGCAGCCCGTTTAGAATATTTAAATTCATTGAATATGAAAGAGTATTATTACCAGATCATGGATGCAGTCGTTTCAATGGAAGGTGACTTGTTAACTAACATATCGCGAGTAATTTATGGTGGGCTTTCGGAACAATTCTGTACCATGAAAGAATTGTTGAAATTTGGTCGTGAGAAGTTACAGTTCGACTTTGATGTACGTAAAATGTTAATGACCTAACATCATCATTTATACCCATACCAAAGATACTGTTTATATTCATTTTAATTTCATATTTAGTTACTTGAGTATATTAGTTTCTGATGTAATATGTTTACTAATAAATTGTAATAACAAACAAAAAAAGGTATTTATTATTTAATGCTCCCCATTGAATACTTTATTTTAAAATGAAGGAGTGTGCGAAACATGTGCAAATCTGTGAGGAAAATAATAAGGTTTATTGTATGCATGTGTGGGAATTCGCATACCGAAACAGTCGAAAAGGAATGTGGGAGCTGTGTGCAATAGATCGTATAAGATTTAAAAACAGGGTTTTTAGCATGGATAAAATTTTAACGAAATTTTTGCTAGCACCGCACCGATTAAAAATCTTTAACGACAGATTTTGCGATATAAAGCAAGAAAATCCTACTACAAAGTTACAGTATAATTCAAGCTGTAGGTAGACACTTTAAGTATGAAATGTTAACAACTGTCGGGAACACCATTAGTTATCGTCGGAAAGCAAGACGGACAGGTCGCGGATTTATCAATACATTGATTAATAAGCTCCCATTTGAACTCCATATACCTGGATACAATTTTTGTGGACCAGGAACCAAGCTTCAAGAAAGATTGGACAAGGGACACAGGGGTGTGAACGTTTTGGATGAAGCTTGCAAGGAGCACGATATTTCATATTCAGTAAGTGACGAATTGTCTCATCGACACAAAGCTGACAATCAGTTATACGAGAAAGCAGTTGATCGAATAAAAAGTAAAGACGCTAAATTTGGAGAAAAATTGGCAGCATCAGCCATAGCGGCAATAATGAAAGCGAAAACAAAATTTGGTATGGGAGTTGCTCGTCGTAGAGTTAGCAGAGGGAATAAAAAAGTGTCTAAAAGACGAAGGAAGGTTGGAGCAGCGCTAACTTTTTCACAAGCAATGAAAGTGGCGCGAAAGGCGCTCTCTCGCGGCGGTAAGAAGAGAAGTTTATCAGCAAATGTAAAGATAGCGTATGAAACTCTCAAAAAGAAAAAGCTGTCCTCTCCACGACAACGAATAATTCCAATACCTAAAACGGGGGGTTTTCTTCCTTTGATACCATTATTTGCGGCATTGGGAGCATTGGGTTCGTTGGGCGGTGGAGCAGCTGCAATAGCGAAGTCTGTAAATGCTGCTAAAATGGCTAAAGAACAGTTACAAGAAGCTCAGAGACATAATCGTGCCATGGAGGCCCAGAAGATTGTAGGTAGTGGGTATTATATAAAACCGTACAAAGAAGGATGTGGCTTGTATTTATCATCAAATTCAAAAAACTAATGAGATCTCTTCCCCATCAACCGTTAACAAATGTACATTTGTTGAAGTATATTAAACAGTTTAATATACCTAATTTTAGAGGAGTATTTATGCGAAATAGATTACCGAAGCAAATTCGTAACGTTGAAAGCGGTATAATTAATTTGGATAATTATGATGGAGAAGGAACACATTGGACAGCCTATGTAAAAGAAGGTGATGATATATCTTATTTCGATAGTTTTGGGAATTTACAACCTCCAATAGAAGTTCAAAAATACTTATTGTCGGGTGGAGGAAAGACCGTTAAATATAATTATTGTCGTTATCAGAAAACTAACTCTTATAATTGCGGTCACTTATGCCTACAATTTCTGATAAGTAAATATGAATAGTGATGAATGTGATAGTAGAAAAGTTAAACGCGAGCCATAAACATGACTTCACATTCATACACATTCACCTTAACCGATCAAAGTTCTGAATTAGGCTGCAGTTTTTATCCTGCGATAAATTTGAAGGATGATGTAGATTATGAATTAGCTCTTTTGAATTTTGATGCGTATAACTCAATAGCTAATGTGACAGAAGATAATAATTTACTCCATTACGGCGAAAATGATGAGAAAATTGAATTACCTACGGGAACATATGATGTGGATGATATCGCAGAATATATCTCAGAACAAATGAAGGGCAAAAAATCAACCCTAAAAATTCAAGGAAATCCGAATACGCAACGAGTTACCATTAGAAGTTCCGAGAATCTAGACTTTGCAAAAGATCGCTCAATTGGTCAGTTGTTGGGATTTAAAAGGAGGAGACTTGACAAGGATAAGGATGAAATGGGTGATCACAGAGTAAATATTAATGCTGTAAACGCTCTACAGATTTATTGTAGTTTGGTTAGCGGCTCTTACAACAACGGGCAACAAGTTCACGTTTTACATCATTTTTTTCCCAACGTTCCTCCAGGATTTAAGATTATTGAAAACCCGCAACCGCCTATTTACCTACCTGTAGGGGTGAAAGAAATAACTAATATATCGGTGAAGATATTGGATCAGCACGGGAGAATTGTAAAATTCGGAGAGAGAGAAGAAATCACTATTCGAGTACATCTAAGGGAAGTTCAAGAGTAGTATGAATATTATTTTTGAGAAGCGATTAAAGCATAAGAAACGTAATGGTTTTTTACGAAACGATAGTTGCAAATTTAGGAATAAGTATAAATATATAGGGAAAGATGATAAATATGGTAGTTGTGGAAAAGCTTTGAAGAAATTAACACCGATCAATAAGACATTTCTTCAGAAATTAGGATATAGCACACGTTGAAACATGGATATATTAAGTGTTATGGATAAGATGAAAATCGATAATTCGATTGTGAGTTATGAGTACCACTCACACCAGCCCTTCGGATCACAGAGTTTTAACAACAGCGACGAGATACGAATTACTGTACCCGAAATTGATAATTTTACAATCCCGGGTGAAAGTTATATATACGTAGAAGGACGGGTTAATTTGCTTAAGGATGATGGAACCGTGCAGATTGCGGTAAAGAAAGCTGATGGTACTGTGGAAGGAGTTAGCAAAGGGACAAAATTTATCTGCAACCCTGTAGCCTTTCTGTTTAGCGATATTCGATATCTTTTAAATGGAGTTCAAGTGGATTCTGTGCGAAATGTTGGACTTACCTCTCTAATGAAGGGTTATTTCTCATACACTCCGAATGATATGATAAGAATGAGAAATGCTGGTTGGAACACTGATAATGATGACTTTACGAGTGATATTGTTGATAGTATGGGGAATTTTAGTGTATGTGTCCCACTAAAATCGTTATTAGGTCTGGCCGAAGATTATCGAAAAATTATTCTTAATGCAAGGCAAGAATTGGTTTTATTACGAGCTAATGATGATAGTGATGCATTATTCGCAACTGTTATGCCTACCATTAATACGGCTGAGAAAGTGCATGTAACCATTGAAAAGATTATTTGGCGTATTCCACATGTAAATGTGGGTTTAAAAGAGCAACTTTTGTTAACAAAGTTAGCGGGGAAAAATACTGAAATTGAATTACCCTTTAGAAGTTGGGAAATGCATGAATATCCATCTCTACCGGAAAGCACCAAACACTCCTGGTCTGTGAAAACCGCAACACATACGGAAACTCCAAGATTTATAATTATCGGCTTTCAAACTGATAGAAAAGGTCAACTCAAGAAGAATATGGCACAATTCGATAATATTAACTTAACCAATTTAACTGTATTTTTAAATGGGGTGAGATTCCCATATGATAACTTAAATATCGATTTTAAAAATAATCACCATGCAGTTTTATACGAAATGTATGCTCGTTTCCAAGAACGTTATTACGGTGTTGTAGACAGTGAACCTAAATTTAAACCGGCCGAATTTAAAGATAAGATTCCATTGATAGGTATCGATTGCGCGCATCAGCAAGATGCGTTGCACAAAAGCGGTGTAGAAATAAGAATTGAATTTACAACAAGTGAGAATGTTCCTAAGAATACAGCTGCTTATTGTTTAATATTGCACAACCGCGGATTCCAATATTCCCCATCTTCGAAGATAGTTAAACAATTATTATAAATTAGAAGCTATCAATAAAAATAGGCATCCACACTCATCCCACTACTACTAGCCGACATGGCTGTTTCTTATTATATACTCTACGTTTTCTTTGATGAGAACGGTAAAAGATTGGAGCTGGGTACTCTGGAGTCCTACAAATTCCAAAAGGTTGGGCAGAATGTAATTATACCTCCTGGTGCAGCGATAATTAGAATAGTTGGCTTCCATGAAGCAGAAGATGATATAACTGTTTATTCTGACACCTTAGTCTGAACTGGACGAAAGTGAGGTAGATGATGACGAGGAATGTAGCGACGAAACTATTGAACAGACAACTATGACGCTTGAGGATACCGAGGTTGGTCTTTTTACTTAGTCGGGGTTACAACTCCTAATTTGGTGATCAAGACGATTAAATATAAATATATTCATCATAATCAAAGCGTTAGTCAGTGTCAACTATCGCAGCAATGAAGTACATCATAGTTGATGTTCAAGGTTTTCGAGTTGGTGGATTATTCATACCAAAGGAGTTAGCAGCTTTAACGTATGACTGGAAGACAAGTCATTTTGTTTTTGAACCCCCGATACCTTATAAGTTGCTGTCAACAAAAGATAAGCGAAAGGCTGAATGGCTAATGAATTTTCATCACTGCATCAATTGGGGGGTAGGATATACACCATCAACTAATATCGATGAGATTATCCGCAAACTCACCAACAATTTTGACAAAGTGTATGTGCGAGGTTTCGAGAAATCAAATTATATCAAACAATTCATAGAAAATGAGTCCATTGTGGAAACACTTGACAACTCAGTTTGTCGGAAGTTTGACAGACATTTTCCGATGTGTGGATTTCATGATAGAGAGCAGTGTATATGCGCCGTAAATAACGTATATGCGATAAAATTAGATTGTGAAGCAAATATTGATGACGAAGAAGTTTTTTTATAATATGCATTATAATATTTTTCAGAAAATAAATAAACGAATTAATGTATTAAAATTGTTTTATTTACAACATTTAAGTAATACTCCTCCATACATGTTTTAAAGGTAAATCTTACCATGTTACCCCTTCTCTTTATATGGAAAGCAAAGGTAAAGAGATATAAATATTTGACAGTGTCACATATTAACCCATTTCATTTAGAAACTGTGATTGATCAAGATGATTATGGAGTATTTTTTAAACCTTCTCTCGAAACTACGTATTGTGAAGTGTGTAATTAATAAAAGTTCCGAAGTTATGGATTTGCATGAAAAGGATGGATCTTTTATATCTTTACGTGAACAGGATTTCCACTATATCCCAATATCATTTCTAAAATCCAGAGTTTACACACACGAATTAGGGCAAATATGGAATAAGCTACCTACTCATTACCAGAAAGATGAAGGTTTACAAGGAAAACTTCCATGTTATGAGCATTACAACCCGGATCACTATTCTATACATATTGATGGACCGCCTACCTCCAAGGAAAGATGTTTATATCATTCTATTTGATGTAATGTTGCAATATGTTAGATGTGTAATAAAGGAGTTTGAGAATGTATATCGTATCATTTTTGAGGTTAAGTATGGGGGAAAAATTATCCGCACATTGTAATCAATGTTATGTCTGAAAATAATAAGCATGAAGTAATAATTACTATATAAGAATTAGGTGGTTGGGAGTTGAAGATAATGAATGAGTGAATGATATATAAATAAATAAACATACCTATCGCAAACACAATTTTTCACTGTTAGTTCACAAGTTTGTATGCCAGTCTTTATACAAATTGGAGAACTCGGAGAGAGGAAGATTGTGACCTCAATAGCCCAAGGTTGGTAACGCCAAAACATATGATATCATCGTCTGGAATTTAAAACCTCCGTATCGACAACTTTATTAAAGGTTACATTAAGCAAAACACATGACATCATTGTCTAGAATTATGAAGGTCAGATGGAAAAAAAACTTGTTGACTATTCCTTCAACATCAAGGAATATATCTTAAGCAAAACACATGACATCATTGTCTAGAATTATGAAGGTCAGATGGAAAAAAAAACTTGTTGACTATTCCTTCCACATCAAGGAATATACCTATAAATTCCTCGTCTGTTACTGCAACATTTCAGTGCGACGATTGAAGCCGTTATCTTCAAGATTAACTAGTGTCAACCAATCTCCTTAGGACCAACCAGCCAGTCTCGTAAGTTCCTTTTCAACCATATAATATTAAGTTGGTTATTATGCTCTATATCTCGTTAGAAATGGCGTATAGTACGAAACATACTTTCGTGATGTCAAGTCAAGATGGGGATGATTTTTTTAACACCACTTTGTCGCCCACATCACCGACTACCTCCACACCGTCAACAGCTGTGTCGGGAAAGGATGGTCGCCGCATTACACCGCAAACTAAGAAACGCATGACAGCCAAAGATATTGCGAAGTTTTTCGCTAGAGAAAAGAATACGTCTGAACCGTCTTCGCAATCTTCCATAGCTGTGTTAAACTCTCCTATTATCGTACAAGACTCACCGACATCTCCAACTAACATTGATTCTCCAACATCTCCTAGTGCCCCCATAACCACACCAATAAAATTGAAGGTCCTCAGAGGACGACGTCAAGACCCCTGCTTCCACCCAAAGCAAGAAAGGTATGAAGCGCCATCATTGGTTGGCGAACTGCCGCCAACATCATCAAGGGTTGATTCAGAACCGCCAATGGTTCTGAGTCAATTAACAGATGTGAAAATGGTTGAAACCAGTGATGGCGGTCAGGCGCTGAGACTTGGAGATCTTCAGTTGCTCCAACCGGTGAATGTAAACATGATGCCGATGAGAAGTAGCGAGGTGGTACGCATATTGGGGGACGTTCAGTTGGTTCCACCACATAATCATGATGGTTACAACAACTCGTTGGCTAATATCAATTCCTCCAATAACCCGGAAGGACCATACCTGAACCTCCATCCCACTTTAATCCCTCAAGACCACTCAGAGGCTTCCACACTTCCCGGATGTTCCCAAAAAATTTTTAATCGATACCGATCAACGTTGGTAGATATGTTGGCGGATTTCGATGAAGAAATTTTAGAACGTAGGAAATATCTGGAGGATTATCTCAGACGAGTTGAGGAGATTAGTAGGATGGAAGCCTATCGCGAGAATATCCGTAATTTCTTAGATAGTTGGCCATTTTAATCTTTTTATTTAAATACAATAACTAATAACAAAATAAATATTATGTAGATTAGAGATTAGATTGTGTCTTTCATTTCCGTATAACTTACAGTACACCTTTGTATTAGTCATTACTCTTCTTACCATACAAGGTAAGGGGTATTTAGTGAAATGAAATTTTTTAATCATAAACTCGCATTACCTGTGCAAAATTTTGATTGCGAGTGCGATACAGAAACGTTTCAACGTCATAGTGACCTATTTGGAGGCTCTTGTAAACGTGCTCTTTTTGTGGGTGGTTCTGGTACAGGAAAAACAAACATTTTACTTACACTACTAACTCACCCTAATGGTTTACGTTTTAAAAACTTATACCTTTGTTCTAAATCATTAAACCAACCGAAATACGAATATTTGCGGTGTTTAATTAAACCGATGAGTGAGTTTTTTTATTATGAGTGTTCCGATGTTGATACCATGGTGTCACCGTGTACAGTGAAAGAGCACTCTGTTATTATTTTTGATGATGTTCAATGTACATCCCAAACTGTTATCAAGGAATATTTTTCCTTCGGCCGACATAAAAACGTTGACTGTTTTTATTTATGTCAGTCTTACGGTGCTGTTCCAAAACATCTGTTGAGAGACAATTGCAACCTCATTGTCGCATTTCGCCAAGACTCAACAAATTTGAGACATATTTTTGATGACCATGTCAGTACAGATATGACATTTGATCAATTCCAAACCATATGTCGAATTTGTTGGACTGATCAATACGGATTCTTAGTGGTTGACCTTGATTGCGCTAAAAATAATGGTCGGTACCGTAAAGGTTTTGATACATATATACAATTATCATAGCAAAAATGAAACAGTTTGAATAAGTAACTCATTCACAATGGATAAGAAGGTTCTTACTACGCAATTAATAAATGCTCGTGAGATTCTGCGTAATAAGCTTAAAATGTTAAAAGCTGACATAGCCGCATCAAAAGAAAATATTGCAACAGCATATACCCCTATTACAGAACCGTTAAAAGCTATTGCTGATAAGTTACAAAATGTTTATATCCTACCTAAAAGTGGTATCAGACAATTTGATTATACATCAGATGAGTCCTTGATGGATCGCAAACCAAAACAAAAGTATAAAGAACTTGAATCATCCATTAGTTCAACCCCCATTAAATCTTCAAAAAGGGTACCACAGTTTCTGAAACTTGATGAAATTGGGACTATCTCCACCTCAGAATCACCACCAAAAACAGAAACTACCTTTGAAGGAGACGAAGAAGTGGAAGAAGAACAAGACAGTTTTAATATAGACGAATATGCTGACGATGCTGAAGAACGTGTTCAAACCGTTAAAAGAAGGTTATCGGAACAATTGCAACAACCAGAAATACAAGAAGCGTTACAACAATTTCATGAGCTGCCTCGTCGTTACATTGAAGATTATGGTGTCGACGTGGGAGATGAATTTGATAAGAAATACGGTGTTCGCGAAGTTGGTTCAGACCTATATATTGGAAGTGAACCTATTCAGTTTACTGGTCCTAATATTAGTATTGGTGATATTGAATATAAAGGTACCCGAGGACTTTATGAACTGATCTTTAAAAAGAAGCCTGGGAAATTTACAGCTGAAGACGTCCGTCAATATAGAGATGTTTTAAAAAGGACGAATGCTCCTAGGTTACACTATAATCCGGATATGCAAATATCGGCAAACAAAGGGTATAAGTATATGAATATTATAAAACCTATATTAGCTGGTAGAGCTCCAAATGTATGGTGGACAAAAAAATGGAAGACTGGTTCAGGTTATATAGAAAAACAATACGTTCCAAATGTTAAGTTCCAATTCCAATATTGGGATGATCCAAATGAGCTTGTAGATCGATTACGTCTTTTACAGGCATCTCAAGCAGCCGGCCACACTGGACATAGCAATGAAATCATTTCAATTATTGAGGAATTAAAAGAAGCACACGTTATCATCTAAATATTTAATAATTAAGTTTATATAGCTACGCTTTGCATTTTATGCATCATTCATCAATTCACGTTTCATCATTCAATTTACGTATACATCATGACCATTGATAGATTGGGTAGACATTTACTCCATCAGATATATACAACCAAACATCGGCCTTTACAAACTGTCTCAACAAAGGGTTCAGTAATAACCTTTTTTGGAGATGGCGAACTTTCCGCTACTCAAAATTTGATAATCCACAACAAAGGTTTCAAAGATTATTACCGAAACCGGTTTTACCAAGGCACTATAAAACACGTACACATCCGCCCAGATATGGCTATTATCATCAACGGCGTTGTGTATCTAGGCGGTATAAATGTTAAGATTAAGGTAAATGACGTGATCTCTGTTAAATACATTAGTCCGCGTACACATTCCAAAACGCCATTTTATGTTGAAATATTTTTATCAAACGATGACTTCAGTTAAAAGGGATTTGATCAATGAAATTCATGCTCCAGTACGAAGAAATTTTCCAAGACGAAAAGTTATTATCAAAGGACTGAACGACTTATTCCAAGCAGATTTAGTAGAGATGATTCCATATTCAAAAGAGAATAAAGGCTATAAATATATATTGGTGGTTATTAACGCATTTTCTAAATATGCATGGACAAAACCGCTAAAAACAAAAACTGGAAGAGAAGTATCAACACAAATGGCGAACATATTTGCTGAACATAAAAAGAATATACCGAAGAATATCCAAACTGACATGGGAACAGAATTTTATAACGCGTTATTCCAGAGCTTAATGAAACGACATGGAATCAACCATTATAGCTCATACTCCAGTCTAAAGAGTTCAATTGTTGAAAGGTTGAATCGGACAATTAAGGAAAAAATGTGGAAGGAATTTTCCATGCAAGGGAATTATCGTTGGCTTGAGTTATTGCCCAAATTAGTAGATAACTATAACAATACCGTTCACAGTACAACTGGATTCAAACCAATTAAAGTAAATCAGAAAAATGCTAAAACAATTCTAAATACAGTGTACACTTCTTTAAAAATTATGGATCCAAAACCTGCAAAGTTCAAGATTGGTGATTTTGTTCGAATCAGTAAACATCGACAAGCTTTTTCTAAAAATTATACCCCAAACTGGTCTAATGAGGTTTTCACCATCACCAAAATTCGAAACACACGTCCTCGAACTTACCAACTTAAAGATGCGCTAGGGGGAGATATCTTGGGAGGTTTTTACGAGTATGAATTGCATAAAGTGAAACATCCAGATGTTCATTTGGTGGAAAAGGTAATTAAACGTAAAGGAAATCAAGTCCTCGTCAAATGGATGGGTTTAAGTGCTGCACACAATTCATGGATCGCAAAAAACAATATATTATAACCGTTTATTGTTAATTCAAATAAAACACTTTTTACTGAATAGATACTTTTTATTACATCGCATACTATTTAACACCAACTCCTTATGAACTAGTTATTTTTATAGAATAAATCAATTAACTCATCTAACAATGCTGCAGGATTTTCAATTTGGTGGTGACCCCAAGCCAATGTATTACAATTATCATCTAGAATATACCGTTTATCATCTTTTGCTGATAATGCAATTTTATTTTTTAATTCCGTGTAGACTGTATGTAAATGTGATCTGAATACATACATTTTCTTAAGAATACGTCCTCCATCATTAACGATTCTTTTATAATCATCAACAGTTAAATGTTTATCAATCACATACTTTTTAACACCTTTAGCTTTTTTAATATCTTTTCCTTGATTGATATTGTCTGCCAAAACCTGAACGCAATATGCTTTCGCTCCAGTACCGTAAAATGATTCTATAATTCGTCCACCATATTCATCTTTCATTTTACCTATAATAGAATCGGTACGCGGCATATGATGAATATTACTCTCAGGGTAATTCGATGTATCAAATTTATCTAGACTATTTTTCATATCATTATAAACGTTATCGGTTTTAACGGATACAATTAATGAATCTGTATCCGTATATAATAAACATATTCGATCACTATATTTATCCTTTAGGAAATTGTAATAGAAGTCATACATAATATTTTTCGATATTTCTAAAACACTAAAACCTACATATAATGGTTTCTTGTAATGAACTTGCAGAACTTTCATCTCCACTGCAACTAAAGAATCACTAAATATTTTTGAAGATTTAAAATTTGGTTTTGCTATAAAAACTTCAGCCCCAAGTTTTCGATGTCTTGATTCGAAATGCGTTAATAATTTAATATCTACTCGATTTTCCACATTCTCCATTGTCTTTCCAAAGATACTGTTGTTCATTAGTTTATAGAAATTCCTGCTAAATTCATTCGTACCCTCATTTCTCTTACCAGTATTAAAATCTATGTAGCGCTTCAACCAATTTGATTGTTTAAATTCAAGAACCCTATGAATTTTCGTTAATTCGAGCCCATGCTCTAAACATTGCTTTAAATTCAAATAATGAATAATATATTTTGATTTCTTTGATAAAGTGTTTAATAGTTTGCGATTCTTCGATCCTAAAGGTGCTATATTTTCCGCACAGAAAGGAAAATCATTGTGGGCATCGTGTAAATGGTTAGGGTAATTTAGATCAACTTCCAATACATATCCTACGTTTAAATCATCATACATATTCGCAAGTTGAAGTGTATTGATCTCATTTTCAGTAAACCATCGAAATGATCCGATTGGAAGTTTTTGACACATAGCATGTCCGTATAAATTAGTAGCATCAAGGTATAGAATGTATGAGGTAGCTTTTGTGGTATCATAACTTGGTAGAAACGGGTTATTTGCAATTTCTTTCCGTTTGGTACACATACTAACTCCTCCACGAATTCCATGTTGAAAAAAATGTAACATATCAACATCTGTCAACAAATCTAATTTCACACCAGTCATACGCAACATAGCATCCCAACTTAGGCCTGGTGCGGTAAAATACTGTGCCGCATCAAGTTTATAATTTTCCATACATATATCGCGAAAATTTTCAAAAACGTCAGCTAAAATCAATACATCCGATGTTAAATAAATATCTGCGTAATCGCCAAGTGTTTTACAATCAAACGTGCGCCACACACATTCCGCACGTTCATAACTTTTTTCATCTATGTTTTGGTCGGATAATATATCGTAAAATTCATCTCGAGTTGGCAGTTGTGGGTAATCTAATTTTTCGAATGAATCGATGAAAGAGTATGGAAAGACGCCTTTTTGACGGAGTAACTTAAATTTGGTATTATCTTTTATATAGTTTTTTAATTCTCTACAATGATCATCCTCCAAATATGATCCTAATTTCTCTAGCGATGATGCCATAAATCTAAACGAATCCAAAAATCTAATTTTTAGGAATAGCTTCTGATATTTTCCCTTAGAGTCTATCATATCTCCAACAACAACTCGTTTCGAAAATGAGATGTATTTCTCCTTATTTTGAGCGATTACATCTACTTGCTCTTGTTTTAATGCCATAGTTTTTACGAATAGATGACTATCATAGTTGGTTAAGTTGTGGAAAAATACTGGAATAAATTTCGGAATTTTGTATTGCAAGTTGCATGCTGAATGTGCAGCGCCTCTGAAGGCTCCTGTAAGATGATCGTGTTCACACACTTTATCCTTTGCGCGCAAAAATTTATCGCAAATATGACAAGTAGTAGCATCCTCAAAAATGCGCTTTTCCTGATCACTTAACGGATTTATTGGTATTGTTACACCTAAATATTTTACATAAATTTCCTGCACATCACTTTCTAATCGCCTCATAAATTCAACCGCTGCATTATCTCCACGATATATTACAAACTTAGACAGCGCATCGTTATAGGAACACTTAATATAATAAGCAAACGCGTAAGGCTCATGCTCATAACATTTTGCAGTAAACGATTTATTATAATCGAATTCCATCTCGTCTTCAACACTAATTGGTTTAAGCAAAGCTTCAAAATCAGCATAGATAACAAACGGTACTGTTAACTGCTTTTCAAAATTCTCAAATTGTAAAAGATTTTCCTGCACTGTTTCCCCATACTTATTTATTTTATGTTCAACGCTTGGCAAGACCGCTCTTACCCTTTTACAATCTTCTATTTTATGTCGTTTTAATTTACTTTCTTCATCAAAATAAACTAAACATCCTGTACAAATATACTTTTCATGATCATGGCGAGATAATTGACTCGATATAAGGCGTGAAAGACTCTTTATCCAGCAATAGTGATTGTTACCTTTATCGTCAGAAACTAATAATAAATTAACGTGTACATCTTGCTCGTTCTCGGTGCGATGTAAGGGTCCAACTACATCATGCACGACTATCCCATTCTCAAATCTTGCTTGCAAACCGTACGCGTTAATAGATATACTATTATTTTGCTCAAATATTGGAATATCCTGCACACTTACTGGAAATCTTAACTGCGTGAAATTGGCAACCGTTGAATACCTTGGGTAGGATGAAGTTCTCTGCGGCAGACCTGTGGGTTTACATAATGCTGATGTGATGGCCCAAGGAAAACATGCTTGATCTTCATTTTGAACATTTATGACTGCTCTTTTATGTATGATAGGAGTTGGTAGTTTAACATAACTCGACGCTTTTAATGGATTATATTTATTGATGTTAACCTCCATGTATAAAATGTGGATGAGCGTCCAACCTACAATAAATATATATGTATTGATGAGAATATGCGTTTTATTTATTATTAAATTTACCAATTAAAAAATATGAAAGATTAACTCACCAGAATCTCGTTCTTGATATTCAGACATTTTTGCAGCTATTTCACCAATAAATTTTGTATACATCTCATATAAATTCGCCCCGCTTGTAACAACTACATTTTTGGTATTAAACGATTTAATCTCAGCATCATCTTTCGTTGCTAGATAGTACATCGCAAAGCATTCCAAGTTTACTTTAACACTACCGTGCACATATCGCATGTTTTCTATTAAAGTCAGGACCTTTTCACGAATATCATTTTGAAAATCGTCCAGATCTATGTAGTGTCTAGGTTCACCTATTCGATAACTCACAATTTTATTCCCAAATGCACCCGCTATTTTCTCCACACCATCATCGGTTATCACCAAGGCATTAGATTTATGCTCATTACTGCGTAAATGAGTTGAATATGATTTCTGATTGACGAAAATATTGCAAAATTCGCATTTTCTACAGTTGGTCAGCGACTGATCATCATTTAATTTAATTCGTTTTCCTCGACATGATGTTCGCTGATGTCGCTTCAAATTATCTGCACGAGTATAACTTTTACCGCATTTATCACAATCAAACATTTCTGACCGGTGAGGAGTTCAGACTAACCATAACGATGGTCTGAAGGTATTTATATAGGGATACGTCACTAACTTGTTCGGTCAACTACCTGTTTCCAACCTTGAATGACATTGTTTTCAGACTGAGTAGTAAACAAAAGTTGATTGTTATTGTGATGATGTTATATCCAACCTTGTATAACCTTGTTGACAACTTGTTTGCAACTTTTAAGTATGACGTACTTGAAATCGATAAATATGTAAACCATCCTTCCGCCGATCAGTCTTCGCAGAAGGCTCTAAACGTTCGCAAACCAACATGAATTACTCCGTAGACGATTTAGTGGCTTACCTAGGAAAAGAGGATGCACTGTTCCAGCCTATGACATCGGACGCAGCTTTATCAGAAGAACGAGAAAAGCAAATCCAACGCCACAAAAACAAAATACGATTGTGTGATGTGCCAGAACGTCTGCTACATCCAGTTGTAACAATTAGTAGAAGTAAGTCGAAATTACTTGTAGAATTAGAAACACTCGGTACAGTAATACTACCGCACAAAGTTGTAAACAATATATTTAACGTGGAATATTTTGAAAACTGTTGTAGTCAGTTTGGTCTGTATAAGGATGGGCAAAATGTTCAATTTGAAAAATTTGGTGGGAAACAGACATATTTATCCTCCTAACCTTAACAAATACGTTGAGTTGGAGGATGAAAAACAGTTTATCCTAACGTGGTGGGAATAGATGGTTAAATAAACAATCCGTTCCAAGTAGCTCTCACAATTTTCAAAACCTTCTACAATGTGGACGTGCTACGCTTTTGACGCCCTCTCAAAAGAAAAAGCTAACACCTTAAAAGAAGCTGTCAGCCTCCAACAAGAAGAGTACTATATTTTCGTGCGAGATGCTATCTTATCGATGAACGATTTTCGATGTGATTCATCGTTTGAAGAGTTGTTGGCGCGTCAGAAGCATTTTGAAGCTGGGGTGGAGGTGTGCCAACAATATTTGCAAGAGGTAATCGATATCGAAAAATTAATCAATCAACTAAAAGAATTAAATCTTTTATATATTCGTGAAGATCTGTATAATTTGCTACCGAAAAATCTGCAGCAAATTTGTGATAACTGTTTCAATGAATAATTAAATCTGTATAAGTATGTTAACACATTTGTTTAATTTTAATAATACCTAAGTCCCTTCGATCACTACTTATTGCTAAAAAAAAAAAAAAATAATAATAAACGTTTATACGATGTGTGGCTTTATTTACATTATTCCGCCAGTACCAAAATCTGACACGACAATAATGTTAGATGGATCAAGTCACTTAAGTCTTTACAGACACCAGACAATAATTTTGTTGTATGCATTTTTGCAATAAAACTGCCAATGGGTATCTCATCCTTGAGATACTGATCGCAAATGGCCATACCAACACGAAATTTACACTGAAGTTCCAAAGTCTCACTCAGTGTGGAAATGAATTCGCAGCTCCACCATTTTTAAGTTTTGTTTCTATTTCTTGATAACTATGATCATATTGTTCCCGTTGCAATTGTATAGCCCATTTCAAGTTTGTAGCAGTTGACATCATTTCTAACGATATATAAATAATAAGGAACTTAAATAATAAAAACAGAAAAATAACTCACTTAATATTTTCCTATGTTGGTCGGTTGAGGTCACTGGCTGATTGCACTGGTTCACTTGAAAGAATTTCAACTTTGCACAACGTTTTATAGTAGTCTGTGATGGAACGGGCTAAGCTAGTTCTTACGTAAATGTATATAAAAAACTTATTTACATGCATAATGTCAGTTACGTAAAAACTTATTCGCAGACGTGCATAATGTTATGTATGCGACCGTCTATGATTTAACCTTCAACTATTCTTGTTTCGGGTATTCAAATTTGTAATTAATTATGTAAATAACCTTCATCAATTAAAACCACTTCTCACATGAAAGTATTTACGTTTAAGTTTTAACATACAGGGTGTTCCGCAAACGTGTACAAACAAAAATATTGCCATTTGTGCATGCAATTGCGTGTGCGTGCATGTACGTGTGCGTGTGCGTGTAGGTGTGCGTGTTCATTTGCATGTGCGTGTGTAGTACCCCACCACTTTCATTGTGTGTGGATCCTCAAGTTACATACCTCCTAATCCACTCATTTTTCCTCCGATCTCTTAATTGTAAGTTGATTTTAAAACTCCTCTTCGTGTATTTGAGTAACCTCATAAATAACCCCCTCCTCATTTAATTTAGTCCTCCAGTTACCTACCTCCTCAACAATTTCCTTCCTCACTCCTCCTTATGATTTTAAAACTCCTCTTCATGTATAATCTCATCACTCCTCCTCCTCCTCCTCCTCCTTTGCTAGCCGGTTCTAGCACCTCTTTGACCTTGGTAGGCGGGGGTCAAGGTCAAAGAGGTGCTAGAACCGGCTAGCTACCTCTACTAGCGTTCGGGTTATGCTATAAAGGTTTAATAATATTAACGTATTTAAGCCCCCTATTTGCAGCAGTTCTTCTAAAAGGGTCATAATTAATTTTGTAGGAGTTTGATCGTTATATCATGTTCTTATATTCTTTCGAATCTTGTTGGGTAAATTTACCGGGCTCCTTTTTGAATAACAGTTGATATAAACCACGAGGTCCTTTGTAAATAATACCTCACTATTACCTATGTATAAGCATTGGTAAGTTTCGTATAGGCCATATTTAGTATCAAAATCGTTTTCTACATCAGTTTTCAGTCCAGTTAAGTAACTACGTGGTAGTGGATGAATCTGTTGCATAACAGCTTGCACGGCTGACGTCTCTAATTGTTCTTCTAGTTTTTGTTTGTGTTCAGATAGTCTACCTTCTACATCACGTTGGGCGGATAGAATCGATTGAGAAGTATTATCTAAATCCTCAAACTGTTCATCAGAAGTTCCTTCTTGTGTAGGGGTTGTTGCGCCTCCAGCAATATCTGAAAAATGGTACTGACTTTTACTGAAATCTTCCAGTGCAGATAAACCCTTGTCAATTGGTTTTCTTTCTGGTGTTGATGTCCGTCTTGGTTTTTTTGGTAGATTTAAAACATATGACCCATCATCAAGGCCACTAAGATTTTAGGTTAACGTTCTAGAAGTGATATATCGTGTAAAAATTTAGTTTTTACAGGCTTAGCAACTAAATTGGAAAATTCTAGTTTGCTAGAAATTTGTTTAAGTTGTCCCGCTAGTGGACAATTCAACTTCTAGACGACGTTGTGACTCCTCAATGTCTCCTTTCAATGATCGAATTGTTTCACGTACCGCTGCACGAGTTTTCAGTAGCTCCTCAGCTAATGATCGGTCCATTTCTAAGTTGTGATCGCTCTGGTTGATTGTTGATGGTGTACTGACCAAACGTTGAAATATGTATGAAATTCTTTTTAATAACCAATTATTACATCATATGGGTCATTTTTTGCTGCGGAAAGAATTAAATTTTCCAAACATTCAAACCGTCTCATCGTTTCGAAACTCATGTTGCTGTCACAATTCATACATCCAACACTTCTATTTCTCCACATTTTGAATATTACCAAATTAACTTTTTACTTTATCATACGCAGTATGCTAAAGTATTGTAATCATGCCGAAAAAAAAAATTGAGATTTTAGCGGAAATAGGTCTTTTTGGGTCCCCTGAACATTTTTGACCAAGGTACAAAAAAATGTCTGTGTGTGTGTGTGTGTGTGTGTGTGTGTATGTGTGTGTGTGTGTGTGTGTGTGTGTGTGTGTGTGTGTGTGTGCGTATGTGTGTACTCGATTTTTGTGACGACGATTCCGGAGAAACTACTAAAGGTATCGGGACGAAAGTTCATATTTAGAAGTTTTATGACTAAACTTAGAGCTGAAAAGCTTTTGGTTCAAAAGGGTCCGAAGGAACTGGTAGTTTATTCTAAGCTTTTTTCAAGGATTTTGCAGATGAGCCGCCATTTCTGTAATTTCTTCAAAATAGTTAAATAATAAATTAAAGCATAGGAAATTTTGAATAATTTATGCCTATGACATTTTTTGGTAAAATTAATAGTTTAGCTGCAAGAGCAAATTCTATTTGATCGAGATCGGTCGCATCTGCATTGATATGAAACTGCATAGTAGCCAGGATTTTGACAAATATTTTTTTTGTGCTGTCACCACAGAAATGTCTATGGCTGTCACCACGCTGTCACACTCGGAGAACCGCATGGAACGTCATCTACAGTGTCATGAACGAATATAAATCTGTCAGAATTTGAATTAGCTTTTTAAACTTGACATTTCGTAGAAGTGGTATCAACCTAACATTTTCTATACCGAAATATAACCATTTTTGATTTTTTTTTAAAAAGATGTATTTCTCAAAAAGCAGCACAAAAAACGCTGATGTCACTCCTGCCGAAAACTACATAGCGCGAATCGCTCACATGCGACGACGATGCTCCGTCATCGGTGACGCGCCGCATCACCGCTCGTTGTGCTATTCCGTACTTTCGGTACTTGTGAGATAAACAACTATTATTCTGATGACAGTAGGTAGTGTCAAATGCTGATGCTTTGACAATACCTTCGATTGATGCTATTGACTATCAAAATATCTGTCAAATCCTGGCTAACTAGTTTAATTTTAATGCAGACACGATTTATCTCAGTCAAATAGATCCTCATGCAGCAAAACTATTAATTTTATATAATGTATGATAAACTCATGTGCCTGGCCACATCAGATTTTTTATATTTTTACTTTATCATACGCAGTATGATGAAGTATTGTAATAGCGCAAAAAAATTGAGATTTTAGCGGAAATAGGTCTTTATGGGTCCCCTGAACATTTTTGACCAAGGTACAAAAAAAGTCTGTGTGTGTGTGTGTGTGTGTGTGTGTATGTATGTCTGTGTGTGTAAACGATTTTCGTGGCGATGATTCCGGAGAAACTACTAAAGGTATCTGGACGAAAGTTCATATTTAGAAGTTTTATGACCAAACATAGAGCTGAAAAGCTTTTGGTTCAAAAGCGTCCAAAGGAACTGGTAGTTTATTCGAAGCCTTTTTCAAGGATTTTGCAAATGAGCCGCAATTTCTGTAATTTCGACAAAATAGTTAAATAATAAATGAATGTAGAGGAAATTTTGAATAATTTATGCCTATGACATTTTTTGGTAAAATTAGTAGTTCAGCGTCAAGAGCAAATTCTATTTGATCGAGATTGGTCGCATCTGCATTGATATGAAACTGCATAGTAGCCAGGATTTTGACAAATATTTTTTTTGTGCTGTCACCACAGAAATGTCTATGGCTGTCACCACGCTGTCACACTCGGAGAACCGCATGGAACGTCATCTACAGTGTCATGAACGAATATAAATCTGTCAGAATTTGAATTAGCTTTTTAAACTTGACATTTCGTAGAAGTGGTATCAACCTAACATTTTCTATACCGAAATATAACCATTTTTGATTTTTTTAAAATACGTATTTCTAAAAAAGCAACACAAAAACGTTGATGTCACTCCTGCCGAAAACTACATAGCGCGACTCGCTCGCATGCGACGACGACGCTCCGCCATCGGTGACGCGCCGCATCACCGCTCGTTGTGCTATTCCGTACTTTCGGCACTTGTGAGATAAACAACTATTATTCTGATGACAGTAGGTACTGTCAAATGCTGATGCTTTGACAATACCTTCGATTGATACTATTGACTATCAAAATATCTGTCAAATCCTGGCTAACTAGTTTAATTTTAATGCAGACACGATTTATCTCAGTCAAATAGATTCTCATGCAGCTAAACTATTAATTTTATATATTGTATGATAAAGTTTTTTTATTATAAAACTTCTAAATTAAAAATCTCCTCTTTCAGATTCACCCATTCCAGAACCTCAGCTTGCGTAGGCTTTCTACTTTTACTATAACGACATTTTTCATTAACCTTTTTTATTATAAAACCTCAAAATTTAAAAAACCTCCTCATCCAGATTTGCCGATTGTAGAACCTTCGCTTCGGAGGTTCTAGAATCGGCGAATCTACACTACTCATGTAAGAACAAAACAGAGGTAATAGCAGCTTTGATGGGCAAAATCATAAATTTGGTTGTGACATATTCTTCATGTGTAAGTACATACATACGTTGATTAAAGTTGTACCTGGCCTCATTGGCTCACCTCCTTTAAATCGCGAAAATGTACCTACTTCAAATGGATAACCACGAACCACGAACCGCGAGCCACCGTTGTTGGCGGTACGTGGCTCGCCGGACCACGGTCCGTGGAACCCCGCCTTTAGGCGAAGAACAATTAGAGCAGCTGATCGAGTACATACCAGAACAATCCATAAAAGGTGTAGGGATTTTGAAGTTGAATAAATTATAAATTTGAGTAGAACTCTTAAAAGCAGGAAAAATATTAAATTTAGGTAGAATTGTGTTAAGTTTGATCAGTAGTTTTGTTTAAGTGAATGGTTTGTATATTCTGTCTGATGGTTTCTTATTAATATAAAGTGGATCAGTTTTAATTATGGTCTGGCGCAAAAGACGGTCGATGTGCTTTTTCGGGAATGAGTTTTGTAAGGCAAGTTCGTGTATAAAATTGAGTTTTTTAACTCTTGAAGTTCTAAAGGATATGCAAGGCATCTGTTAAGCATAAATAGTAAAGATGCCATACGTTGGGAAAAAGGATGTGCTGAATTGAAAGGGATTATTATTGGAACAGATGATGGTTTTCTAAAAATGTCAAATTTTAATTTATTGTTAGTTTTAGTCAATGTCAAATCAAGGAAATTCAAGGTTTGGTTGTTTTCTATTTCTAAAGTGAAGTTTAGCTTATGTAAATTGTTCATAAAGATCAAAAAGTTGTCAAGGTCATCACAGTTACTATTCCACAGACAAAACACATCGCCCACATAGCGAATCGATTTAGTAATATGATGTTTGAAAGGGTTGCTAACATTGATAATGTATTCTTGTTTAATAACATCTATATAAATTTCGCAGACAGCAGAACACAGACCCATTCCCATAGGTAATCCATCGTTAAGTTTATAGTATTTGTTGTTGAATGTGGAAAAGTTCTCTTTGACGATATGTTCGAGTATCAAGCTGTAATGAGAGATGTTCGTCCGATCATTAAGATATTGATTAAATAGTTTGTCTACAATGTTTAAAGTAAAATCCACGGGGATGTTGGTGTACAGGTTAGTTACATCAAACGAAACCATCAGACAGTTAGCCAAATTTAAATTTTTGGTGTAGTTAATAAATAGATCGTGAAGCATCGATTTAGCACATACCGAAAACATGAAGTACATTGGGAGTATGAGTGTGCTGAGTCAAACGGAATAATTGTGGGGTTTTGTAAAAGTTATTTATGCGGTTGATCATGTTGATCAAAGACGAATCAAGAAAATTTTATGTTAAGTTGGTTTCTCTTTCTAATGTGAAATTGAGATTGCTGTGTAATTCATTGATATATGCTAAGAAATTGTTAAGATCTTGCGGATTACCGTGCCACCAACAAAAAACATCGTCGACATATTTAATCCATTTAGCGATGTGACCGTTGTACGGGTTGGTACTATTGTTTTTGTGCTTTTATTCAATGTGGTCTAAAAAGATATCAGTTGTCAGTGTTCTATGAATTGTTGAGTGTTTTAATGGAAAATTTAGATTGGAAATTTAAATCTTTAAAACAGATATTATTTTAACCAAATTTGAAGTAGGTGAGTCATAAAAGGCGGTGATGCGGCGAATGGGGTGGTTCAACTTGTGTAGCTTCGGTAAGGCGTAAAGTTGGGGTATATTACTATTCATAGGGATAAAACAATGATATTGGGATGTTGAAATGTTAAAACACATAGCTGAACACAACTACAGAACTAGTGCCTTTGACAATCAATTTTATAAGCTACAAAATAGCTTGCCGATGGGTATGGCTTTGTCTTCAATTTATCTGACATCCACATTGAATAGAATCACATAATATAATTAATACTAGCAACCCATTCAACTGTAACATCGCTAAATAGATTAGATATGTTGACGATGTTTTTTGTTTGTGGCACGGTAATCAGCAAGATCTCAACAATTTCTTAGCATATATCAATGACTTGCACAGCAACCTTAATTTCACATTAGAAAGAGAAACCAACTTAACATTAAATTTTCTTGATTTGTCTGTGATCAACAATGATAATCACATAAAGTGCGAAATTTTTAGAAAACCCTCCTCTGTCCCCAGAATTATTAGTTTTGACTCTGCACACTCATACTCCCAATGTACCTCATCTTTTCGGTATATGCTAAATCGATGCTTCACGTATCCCTTAAAACAGCCATCCATAATCAGCGAATTAAATTACATTTATGAACTTGCATCGTATAATTTATTCCCCACAAGGCACATCGATCAGATATTACAGAACATTTTAGTTCAAGCCCTCCGCTTTTTACACCAGGGGAAACTCCAAACACGATGTATAAACCTTTTACTTATACTAGCACTACTGTAAAGCTTAATAGAATTTTACCGGAATATAACTGGTTGGGAGAGAAGAAAGACGTAGTGTTTCTTGTAGCTATCTATTTATTTTTCTTTCTTTGGTGATTAATTTCGGGGGTGTATAAAACCCATCATCAGACCAGCTAAAACAGAATCATAACAGAACATAACCTCACATCACATGTGGTCGTCAATTGATGTCTTACCGTCAGGCGGTTAAACTATTATCATGAACATGAGATGTGTGGGTGCTCCGTTAGGAACCAGGAACATAGAAGTTTCGGTCGATTTGCAATTTAAAACACTAACTATATTAAAATTTTCTCGAGAAAACGTGAACCATACGTGGACGAATACCGGCGATAAAATATACTTGAGTCGCTATCACTAGCGCAGGCGCGAGAACGCTACGAGGTGCGACATACCAACAGCATTTACAAAATATTTAGTGGTAACAGTGCTATTCTCAGATATGATTCATGTATATAGAAACAAAAGCAAAACAAATTAAAAATGAAACAATTAACAAAAGCAAATCACAGCATCACCGCAAAAACGGCGAACCCAAAACGTGTTATCTGCGACTTCGGGGCAAACAACATTCGAACTCCAAGAAACTGGGGGGGGGGGGGTAATGCGGTAGATGTTAGGATTTAAAAGTTAACAATTAAGCAAAGATCTGTAGTGCTGTAGACCACCAAGGCTTGTAATTTCGTTCAACAGGTTTTCATTGTTGTCCCTCTTTGCTTTCTCGATATGATAGAATTCGTAAAAATCAATCAATGGATATTTACTAATAGGTTTGAGAAGTTTCATATTATTTATGTTGGTTGTGTGACCTGTATCTATCAAGTGTTGTCCAAAACTTGAGGGATTATTTGTCCTTGTGTGTTCTTTGTATCTTATATCTAACGAGCGCAAAGTTTGACCAATATATTTTGAATTACAGCATTCACAGGACAGGCAATATACACCACTTCGTTTGTGTACATTACTTTTGTCTTTACAATTATTTAAAATTTTGAAAATATTTGTCGTGTTATAATTAGTAAGTGTTAAGTTGTGATTGTTGAAAATTGACTTAAATTTATTGTTGATATGAGGTAAAAAAGGTAATGAAATATATTTAGCTGAGGGCTTTAAATGTGGGTAGATAATGCTGATAATGTTACTTCTTTTTATAGAATTATGTATGCGGTTAAGATCCGACATTGTATAGCCGTTCCTTGAGCCAATCTGGTGTATTGTGTTAAGTTCTTGATTATATGACTGAGGGTCGAGTGGTGTATTCTCTAATCTATGGAAAAAATATCTAAATGATGAAAATTTGATGTTGACGGGATGTTGTGAGTGTTTGGGGATGATAGTGTCAGTGGTTATGGGTTTCCTGTAGATGTCGTAGATGAGTTTGTCATCGACTTTTGTGATAGAGAGATCGAGAAAGTTAATTTTATTATCTTGTTCCATCGCCATCTAATTAAACCGGCCATCTGTAGGTTCATTATTTTTTGTTCCAAACAATCAACAAAGAAGGAAGAGAAGAGTCCGCTCAAGGGGTTCCCCATTGCCAGCCCAGTATTTTGTTTATATATTTGGTGATTGAACTGAAAAAAGTCGTGTTGCATGATCAATTGAAAAAGTTCCATGAGGTCATCTATTATGTTGTCATAGATATTGTGCGAATACATTGAGGATTACTTATAAAACTCCTTATTATCTTGAGAGTTTCTAATTTTGGGATATTGGAATATAGATTTATGATATCAAAGGAGACCATAGTAACACTGGTTGGAAAATTTAAATGTTTTGTTTTATTAATAAAATCAGTAGAGTTTTTTAATTCATATGTTGGATTGAAGTGTAGGGTTTTAATAATTGAATTCAAAGTTTTCGCCAGGGTATGTATAGTTGAATTGTAGGATGTGACAATAGGTCTGATGGGCTTATTGTCTTTATGAAGTTTTATTAAGCTGTATGCTAGCGGGACTTGAGGGTTCCTCTCGTTAATCCTTCTATTTTAAAACCAAAATGGGTCAAAGTGCCTTCGCATCTTTTTAGTGTGGTTTTAAAAAGGTTTATGAAATTTTGGAGTGGGTTTTGAATTAATGGGGTTATATTATTTTCATGGAAAAATTGGATTGTTTTTTTGAATATATTGGTCTCTGGGGAGTATTACAATACCTGCATTCTTGTCGGCTTTTGTAAGTATTAGGTTGTTCTGGGTTATCTTTTCTTTTGTAGATTTAAGGATGTTCGAATGTTGCTTACCCATCAGTCCATGAATATTCTTATTGAAGGAGTGGCGATGAAACATCCGTCTGATGTCATTCTTTATTACGTCTCTGTGGGGGTGAATTCGAAGAGCAGCGTCGTAAACTAGGAAAAGGAATGGGATCCGAACAGAACCATATACAGCGCTACCTATTACGTACGGCCACAGGTAAACAACACGCCATCCTCACCTCCATAGAAGAACGTCTAAAATTCCTCCACAGACACCACAACCAATCGCTGCACCGAATAGAGTACGATAATGTCATCGAAAAAAAAAATTGAATGAAGGAATCCTCGAACGCAACTTCGAATCGGACACAAAGAGGAATAATAAGTTTAGAAGACTTGTTATTGCACATGGAAGACGAAACACAGAGGCTGATCCACAGGCAGCACGACGCCACACAACACAACATTCATTCCACCCAAGATTCACAAACCTTTCAGACGTTGTCTTCAGCGAGCGGGAGCTTGATATGCTCAACACAGGTCACAAGCACGCACCTCCCCATGTGGTCCCACCAGAAAGCGTTGCAATTGAACTCGACGCTCCTCTTCGAATTCACCCCCGCAGAGACGTAATAAATAATGACATCAGACGGATGTTTCATCGCCACTCCTTCAATAAGAATATTCATGGACTGATGGGTAAGCAACATTCGAAAATCCTTAAATCTATAAAAGAAAAGATAACCCAGAACAACCTAATACTTACAAAAGCCGACAAGAATGCAGGTATTGTAATAATCCCCAGAGACCAATATATTAAAAAAACAATCCTATTTTTCCATGAAAATAATATAACTCCAATAATTCAAAACCCACTCCAAAAGTTCATAAAACTTTTTAAAACCACCCTAAAAAGATGCGAAGGCACTTTGACCCATTTTGGTTTTTAAAATAGAAGGATTAACGAGAGGAACCCTCAAGTCCCGCTAGCATACAGCTTAATAAAACTTCATAAAGACAATAAGCCCATCAGACCTATTGTCACATCCTACAATTCAACTATACATACCCTGGCGAAAACTTTGAATTCAATTATTAAAACCCTACACTTCAATCCAACATATGAATTAAAAAACTCTACTGATTTTATTAATAAAACAAAACATTTAAATTTTCCAACCAGTGTTACTATGGTCTCCTTTGATATCATAAATCTATACTCCAACATCCCAAAATTAGAAACTCTCAAGATAATAAGGAGTTTTATAAGTAATCCTCAATTTATGCATTCACACAATATCTATGACAATATAATAGATGACCTCATGGAACTTTTTCAATTGATCATGCAACACGACTTTTTTCAGTTCAATCACCAAATATATAAACAAAATACTGGGCTGGCAATGGGGAACCCCTTGAGCGGACTCTTCTCTTCCTTCTTTGTTGATTGTTTGGAACAAAAAATAATGAACCTACAGATGGCCGGTTTAATTAAGTTTTGGGGAAGATATGTGGACGATGTATTTTGTATCTTCCTAGGCAATAGTCAACAACTAGTTAGTTTCTTTGCTCAAATTAATCAAATATCCAACCTCAAATTCAGCATGGAGATGGAACAAGATAATAAAATTAACTTTCTCGATCTCTCTATCACAAAAGTCGATGACAAACTCACCTACGACATCTACAGAAAACCCACAACCACTGACACTATCATCCCCAAACACTCACAACATCCCGTCAACATCAAATTTTCATCATTTAGATATTTTTTCCATAGATTAGAGAATACACCACTCGACCCTCGGTCATATAATCAAGAACTTAACACAATACACCAGATTGGCTCAAGAAACGGCTATACAATGTCGGATCTTAACCGCATACATAATTCTATAAAAAGAAGTAACATTATCAGCATTATCTACCCACATTTAAAGCCCTCAGCTAAATGTATTTCATTACCTTTTTTACCTCATATCAACAATAAATTAAAGTCAATTTTCAACAATCACAACTTAACACTTACTAATTATAACACGACAAATATTTTCAAAATTTTAAATAATTGTAAAGACAAAACTAATGTACACAAACGAAGTGGTGTATATTGCCTGTCCTGTGAATGCTGTAATTCAAAATATATTGGTCAAACTTTGCGCTCGTTAGATATAAGATACAAAGAATACACAAGGACAAATAATCCCTCAAGTTTTGGACAACACTTGATAGATACAGGTCACACAATCAACATAAATAATATGAAACTTCTCAAACCTATTAGTAAATTGTCACGTCCATATTTTGCAGAGTGGCCGAGGTATATTTTTGTATTGTTTTATTGTTGGAATATGCTGTTAAATTTGATATATTTAGTGGGTTGCTTTTGTTTATATTTCTGAATAGGTTGGAGACCGTACTGACTGGTGGGGTTCTGTTTTGGCGAGTTTGGTATGGTTCCACTTTTGACTCTTGGATGGCGCCTGGTGTAATTTTATTTTATATTTACTTATTTTAATAAGTTTAGTTGTGATAATTTTTCAACTATAATTTGCAGTCGGTTCGATCTATAGGTCCTCAAATATCTCTAGTATTATTTTCATAATTTTTTGTCGCTCTTATTCCTTCAGAATTAAAGATTTAAAATATATTATTTGAACGTTTCGATTTTGAATCTTGTTCTAGAATATTCTACACGGGAACTAGTTTTTATGGAGGAAAATGTTTATAAATTTAACCCCTTGCCTATTATCGGTCTCTTTTCCGTTCCAACTTCAAGAAGTGAACAACGAATTTACGTTAGCAGAGTTAGTGTCGCGTTTGGTTAGATGTAGTTTTGATTTTTGGTTGAAAATTTGGAATTTAGCAATCAAACTCCTCACCTTTATTGGGATCTGTCACCATTCGTTTTACACTACGCGTGATTAATTGAACTATTGTTGGAGTTCACCACGCACGGCTTTTTGCCGGTTTTAAAAACTCTCCTAACGCAACTTTACAAGCCGTTTAAAAACTGAAGGTAGGCCTCTTTTAATTTCTATACTTTTTGGATCCGAACTGATTGCAAATTTGGGTATTTATCTAGGCTTTTCTCGTACGGGGACCGGTTGTAATTGACCGTAACTGTGGCTGGGTTAAGATCTATTGCGTCATATGCTTGAGGTACACGTGGTGTACCTATTGGAACAGCATACCTACGTCCAGGATTTCACTAATTACACCCAGAAAACCAGACCAACCATCTAAAGAGTCAATTGGGTTTTTTTTCCTGCAAGAACCAACCACCAGTCAACCACGTGTCTCCGACCTTTGAGGAAAGGAATGTGCAGCAGCTTCCGTTTTTGGAAAAGAAGATAATACAGGTTAGCTTCGACAGAACTTTTGTATTTGTGAAAACAGAACGCCGTAATTTTGATTTTATGTATCTACGCCTATCTTTTTGCCTTTATGAGTCACGTTTTTTATCAGCAAATCATTAAATTTTTCTTTTGTATTGTACAGAATATAGAACCTGCAAGTAATTATACCATACCGGTATATTAATTACTATTCTGACTAGGCCTAATCAGCAACGGTTTTTATTATTCCCTTAATGAATATTTAATTTTTTTTGTGGGTGTTTAGGATACCAAAGTGTGTGGTATTTATTATTTTTATCTCATCATTTCATACTTTATTAAATTATTTTAATCCGTGTCCATAAAGGATAAGGAGTTCTAACGCTGTTTGATAAACAATATGAAAACCGCGTAAATCCTGAAACATCCTCGAAGCGAACTGATACATGGATTATCTTCAACCAAAATATACAGTCTATTAAAAATAAGCTAGATGATCTTGCGCTACTGATGGAAGATAAGGGCAACAAATATCAAATTATCACAATTTCGGAACACTGGTGCAATGAGAATGACGCACATACTATTAAACTTCCACATTACGAATTAGGATCCGTTTATAGTCGCCCTACTAGAATGCATGGCGGCTCATGTATTTTCTTAAAGAAAGGTATACCATTCGTTGAGCTAAATAATATAAAGCAAATGTCCAAAGAGATGATTCTAGAATGTAGTGCAGTTAAACTTGTTGACAGCAAAACTGTTATACTAAGTATTTATAGACCCCCAAACGCCGATTTTGATGAATTTATTGTTATCCTGGACGAAATCCTGCTTACAATAACGAGAATGGGTACCAATCTGGCCGTGTTTGCCTGTGGCGATTTCAACATTGATCTACTCAATCAAAATAATCACCAGACAAAAGTATTAATTGATGTATTTGAGTCCTACGACATGAAGGCGACAATAAAAGATCCCACCAGGATAGGGAATCATGGAAATCGATCTTTAATTGATAATATGTTCACTAACAATGATACTTGTGCAGGCAATGTGATAAATACAGCCTTGTCTGACCATCTGGGGCAAGAACTCGAGTTTCAATCGCTGTCACATGCCAAGATTGAAGCGTCTAAGAGAACTATAAAAAATAGGAAATTAAATGCAAGAAATATAGAGGCGATAAATTGCAGAATGATGCAAATAAACTGGGAAAGTACTTTAAATCACCGTGATATTGACCTGTGTACAGAAAGATTCATTTGTGTTTTTAATCAAAAGATTGACGAATGCGCCCCGGAACGCACCGTCACCATTAATACCAGAAGGAAAGAATGGATCACGGACGAGATTAGGCGTCAAAGTAGGATCAAAAGGCAACTTTATGAAGGCGTAGTTCAAGGTCGAGTGGAGCGTGACCTCTATAAAACTTTCCTTACGCATTACCGAGAAAAGCTACAAAAAGCGAAAACCGAGCATTACTCCAAACAACTTAGAAATTCAAGAAATACAATGAAAACAACGTGGGAGATTGTAAATGACTTAACAGGGAGAGGTAAATCCACTTGCAATATTGCTGATCTGAGACGTGAACCTGAAGACACTGTAAATGACATACTAAACAGAATGAACGACTTTTATATCTACTCATGTAATCCTGCTACAAATGCATTGGGTAATGTCATTACAAATAAATTTCAAATAAATTGCAGTTCCATGTTGCTAACTAACACGGAACCTGCTGAAATATACAATATTATCCATTCTTTGAACAGCACATCCTCGGTAGGACCAGATAACTTATCGACAAGGGTTATTAAGGGGTGTGCTCTCTCTGTATGTTATCCAATATCATTATTGATAAACCATTGGTTTGAAATCGGTGTATTTCCGCAACATCTCAAGCGAGCAAATGTGATTCCGATATTTAAAAAAGGAGAAAAAGATCAGTTGTCAAATTACAGACCGATAGCGTTATTGTCTGTACTGGGGAAAATCTTTGAGAAAGCAATACTTAGCAGAATGCTGTCTTTCTTAGACAAGTTTGCTCTAATTTCGCGGTCACAGAGTGCATACATTAAGGGAAGATCCACTACCAGAACTATATATATGGCTCTTGAAGATGTGCTGGACAAGCTTAATGAGAGGAGACATGTCGCTGGGCTGTTCATGGACTTGTCCAAAGCATTTGATAGCGTGAACCATGATATTCTTATGGACAAACTGGAGATGATTGGATTTCGTGGAAGAGTCTGGACCCTTCTGAGATCATATCTGTCAGACAGAAGCCAAAGGGTAATTCATACGAATAAAGAGGGAGAGTTAATGAGTTCAGATTGGCAACGAGTCATAAGGGGTGTTCCACAAGGATCCATTTTAGGACCCATACTGTACATTCTGTATACCAATGATCTATCATTGGTAACAGACTATCCAGTCGGAATGTTCGCGGATGATACGTCAGTGATAGTCAACGCTCAATCAAGAGAAGAACTAAGTGAAGAAATTAAGACCACCATATCCACTTTTGAGAGCTGGTTCGAACTACACAACTTAAAATTAAATGTCAATAAAACTAAAATAATCAAATTCAACATAACGAAGGAATGTATGCTAATGAATATAGAATATAAAGGATCACAACTGACATCTGAGGAGGAAGCAAGTTTCCTTGGCATAACAGTGGACCCTTGCCTTACCTGGAAACAACATATAAACAAGCTAGCTAAACAACTAAGCGGATGTGTATATGGTTTAAGGACTATTGCTGATGTAGTCAATGAAGATGCGGCACTTACTGCATACTATGGCCTGGTCTACTCTACAATAAGCTATGGGATCATGTTCTGGGGAAACTCATCAGAAGCCCTGCGAGTTTTTAGACTGCAAAAATCTTGTATTCGTAGTATCTATAAACTCAATAAACGCGAGACTTGCAAGGATATATTTAAAGTGAAAAAAATACTTACTGTTCCATCTATATACAGGGTCCTGCAACTAAGCTCCCGTCTTCTGTAGCTCACTTACTCATTAAGCTAAGAGTTTGACATTTTGCAAGCTTACCCTGTATTTCAAGGTACAATTCAAGAAATTATTTTTTATTATACAGGGTGTTCCAAAAATGTGCAACGCCATGGTAATATATTTTTTTAAATTGCATGCTATACATTTTTGCTATACATTTGGAAGCCTTTTATGGTTGCCTACATATCACCAAAATTTTATTGAAATCGGTTGAGTGACCGCAGCGGAAAAAAATAAAAACAAAAAAAGAATTATTTTGCATCGTCGGCTTTAAAAATCAATAAAAACCACAAAATGCACCTCGTTAATAAAATTTTGCGACGTGCTTATTAAGTTAGATGTAATAGTCTCGATAACCAAGTGACATTGATCCAAGTTATACAGGGTGACCAAAATCGAGTGTCAAACTTGTCAAACTTCAAAGCGTGTTATTGTTCTTATTTTAAATTGGAACCCATAAATATTTTTATGTGAAATGATGCAGAATTAAAAAATAAATATTGTTTCTGAATACAACCGCATCACAATTCCCAATATTTTAAATGTTATTTGCCAAAAACTCATTTTTCAACGTTTCCAACGGCAATTTTAGATAATAAATATCGTACTTGGCTTTGAAAAACAATTTATTTCATAAAAAATAATAGACGTATTTTAGATTTGAGTGTACTTAATTAAGTAGTTATTCAAATGCTAAATTTACTGCATAATTTACCTATAGCGGTAAGGACGGAAATGTGGCTATAGGTAAATTTTGCAGTAAATTTAGCAATCGAATAACTACTTAATTAAGTACAGTAAAATCTAAAATACGTCTCTGCGTTATATTTTATGTAATAAATTGTTTTTCAACGCCACGTACGATATTTATTACCTAAAATTGCCGTTGGAAACGTTAAAAAATGAGTATTTGGCGAATAACTTTTAAAATATTGGGAATTGTGATCGGGTTGTATTCAGAAACAATATTTATTCTTTCATTCCGCATCGTTTCACCTAAAAAAATTATGGGTTCCAATTTAAAATAAGAACAATAGCGCGCTTTGAAGTTTGACAAGTTTGACACTCGATTTTGGTTACCCTGTATAATTTGGATCAATGTCACTTGGTTAACGAGACTATTACATCTAACTTAATAAGCACGTTGCAAAATTTAATTAACGAGGTGCATTTTGTGGTTTTTGATTTTTAAAGCCTATGATGCAAAATCAATTTTTTTTGGTTTTTATTTTTTTCCGCTGCGGTCACTCAACCGATTTCAATAAAATTTTTGTGATATGTAGGCAACCATAAAAGGCTTCCAAATGTGTAGAAAAAAGTATAGCATGCAATTTAAAAAAATATATTACCATGGCGTTGCACATTTTTGGAACACCCTGTATAATAAAAAATAATTTCTTGAATTGTACCTTGAAGTACACGGTAAGCCTGCAAAATGTCAAACTCTTAGCTTAATGAGTAAGTGAGCAACACAAGACGGGAGCTTAGTTGCAGGACCCTGTATATCAGAGAATCATGTATATTTTGTCAAGAAATATTACGAGGAACTCTTTGCAGTTTTTGAAACGGATCATCAATATTCAACAAGGGCAAGAGAAGCAGCATGTCTGAAGATCCCACAAACGAGAGTGCATAAAGTGTATCAAGGTGTCGTGGTGCAGCTCCTCAAGCTATATAATCGGCTACCACCAGAACTGCACAAACTACCTTATAGGTCATTTAAGAGCAAATTAACGCAGTATCTGGCAGATAAAGTTTTCTACAGTGTGAAGGAATATTTTGAAAACTAGTGATTGCACATTATACAAAAATGTTGCCTTTTCTTTTTTGTTTTTGTATTGACGCATTCAATGCTGTTTTGCTTTTTCTGAATAAAGATTGATTTATTTATTATTATTATTATTTTATATTATTAATAATTTATTCAAGTTTTATTATTATTTTTTTTGTATTAATATTCCAGCTTTGATACATTTTCTTTTTATTTGTTTTGTATCGGGGTTACTCTGCAAAGGTTTTTTTTATTATTGTATTTATTTATTCATATTTCATGGTATTTATTATATTAGAAATATTTCTATCTTGGATGTTGTATTACATATTTATTTTTGGTGCCATTGCAGTACCTATATTTTTTTTCCTTCGTTGATTGTTTAGATTATTTATTTCTTTCAATTTAATCCAGTTGTTAGTGTTGGCAACTTTACTAATTGAAATTTATTGTAGATTTTTTTTTGTACAGTTACCGTTTGGTATTTTGACCTTGTTGTCAATAAATTGTCGAACTCGAACTACGATTGTGCTTTTTCTAATTTAATAATTTCCTACCGTTTCACATATACCTTTATAGATATATATTTTTTTGTCATCGTGTTCGTAATTACACCGACGCCCACACCTTTTTAAATACGTGGCGCTCATTTTTTTATTGTACCCATCTCGTCTTCACTGAGCTGGCAGGGAGATTTAGGGCGTCGACCAAGGTAGGTGATTTTAGATTGGAAGTTTTTTTGGAGCATCACAAGTGGCGCCCAACGTGGGGCCAGAAGTTTGAAGGAGGCTTGGAGGATTATTTGGAGAAAATTTTTGGAGTTGGATTTTCTTTTTTTTGTTCGTTTTGCGATGTCCCGAAAAATTAGGATCAACCGGTTGGTGGCCGATGAACTCAAGTACGAGATGACAGTTCGTGGACTATCTGCGGACACAGTCGAAAAGATGCGAAAGGCATTGTCAAACTTGCTGAGGTTGGAGAGTGAGGGTCAAGGATTGACTCACCCCGAATACCCATATGCCTTCGAAGAGGATGCCACAGCTGTCAGGACGAAGATTTCGGAGATCGAAAACTTGATATCCGTATTTACTGGAACGTCTGCTGACGGAGACTATCTGAAGATTGAGTCAAAGATGGCGCATACTCTGGGACGGATTGAGCGTGCACTGGCAGTTACGGCTGAAGAAAAGTTGGAGAGATCCGAGTTGCTGGCTTCAGCGCTTGCTTTGGCAAGTGACCTCAGTAAACGACTTAAGGTGCTCAGGCGATCCACCATATAGCACAGTACTCCCGTGGAGTTGAGTCTACAGCGAGACGGCTCCGGAGAGGTCAGTTCGGCATCGGATGATGACGAGATTGTCTCAAACGCTGGTGGAGACTGGGACCGACCTAATACCAAAGCAGTACCGATCGTAAAGTGGGGGCTAAAATTCACCGGAAGACCAAATGATTTGTCGTTGAGTGCCTTTCTAGAACGGGTGGAAGAGCTGGCCACTTCGAGAAGAATCCCGCAACGGCAGTTGTATGATTCGGCGATAGAACTCTTCTCCGACATAGCGCTGGTGTGGTACAGATCCGTGCGAAAGGACATACATGATTGGCCTTCATTAGTAAGTAGTTTGAAGGAACAGTTCTTGCCTGCAGACTATAACGATCGTCCCTTCGACGAGCTGAAGAGAAGAACACAGGGGCCTAACGAACCAATGGGGATCTATCTAGCGGTAATTAGGAACATGGCGACTAGACTTACAACCAACGTGCCCGAATCAACCCTAGTCAGCATGTAACGCACCTCTTTCTCTGGTGCAATATGGAGGCGTTCTCGTTTCTCGTTCTGAGCTATCTCATCAGCAACGAGGGGCCAACGAAAATAGACTGATCTCCAGAGGGAACTGGCCGGTCTTTTATACCGTCAAAACGACCCCCACTATTCACGAAAACAAGTCCGTCCGGGCGGCTCAAAAACACTATACGAGAATCGCCTAGCAAACCAGTCTCGGGACCAGTTACATATCGAACGTTCATACGAGTTCAAAAATATATAAAAACAGGATTCTCCAAAATAAATGCATACAAGTAAAAAGTTATACAATCATAAAAACTTATTACTAACAAAATAAACATGCATTTCTTTATAACGAACGGAGTTTCGTTACACCATCCCCACGTCGAGGAAAAAACTTAGAGAAAAAAATAAACACGGCACTCTCGCGGGAAATTCACTTGGGGAAAACGTCACTTTCGCGTGGAATCGTCACTATCGCGGGGGGGTAAAACGTCACTATCGCGGGGCAACTACTGTACTGCTACGAGGCAGCATCGTGAAGATATCGCCGTCTGCGGTGCTCTCCTTGGTGTATTCGGCTTTTGGGTACCTATATGACCAGCCTGGGGGAGCTGCGCGTTGCTCGGTTTTGGGTAGGAGCGGTAGCATCGTGTATATATCGCCTGCCGCTGTGGTCTCCTTGGTGTATTCGGCTTTTGGGTGCCGATAGCACCAGCCTGGGGGAGCTGCTGTGCGGATAGATCCCTCTGTTGGCGTCTTAAAGCGCCTGGAAACTTTTTCGTGTAGATCTTCCTTCGATCCTGGAGGTATTTCCAGGACGGGCGTTCGGGGTAACTCGAAATTCGTTGACATCTTCTACTGTAACAAATAGGAAGAAAACATATTGACTTTGCGTTTGTATTGGGGATACTGGTATTTTCTAGGAACTGGATAGGGTTTATGACTGGCTTTGTCGTGGACATCCCTCGGCCATCACTGTCGCGGGAGAACCGAGGCGCTTCCACGAGACACCATCGTAGATGCATAGCCGGTCGCGGTGCCTTCTTCTTCCTATATTCATTTTGCCTTTTTTCCTTCTTCCCATCATCTGAGTCCGTCACCCTATCGTCTTCCTTGTCGGCTTTTCCTTCTTCTATATCATTCAACTCTACTTCTTCATTTTTCTGATCGTCAGCATCCGGTTTCTTAGGAGTGCCTTCAGCAACTACTTCGGTTTCTCCTGGTTCGTTATTTGCTTCCTCGGCGGTTTCCTTGTCCTTCTCCTCGGGTGCATCATCCTCGGCGGTTTCCGTAGGATTTTCCCTTCCCTCTTTGGACGTGGACTTTGAACTCTCTTCGATTTCTCCTGGTTCGTTGTTTGCTTCCTGGGCGATTTCCTTGTCCTTCTCCTCGGGAGCGTCATCCTCGGCGGTTTCCGTAGGATTTTCCCTTCCCTCTCTGGACGTGGACTTTGAACTCTCTTCGGTTTCTCCGGTTTCCTTGTCCTTCTCTTCGGGAGCGTCATCCTCGGCGGTTTCCGTAGGATTTTCCCTTCCCTCTTTGGACGTGGACTTTGAACTCTCTTGATCAGGTTCACGCTTTGAGTCTTTTCGGTCGAGGTCTCGGTTGCCTCTCTCAGGTTGCTTCATGATATCTTTGGTTATCTCGTCGAGCTTAAACAGGTTACTTTTCTCATTTATTTCAGAGCCACTATCATTAGTATTAGTCGAAAATTCTATCTCAGAATTATACCTTTTTAAACTACTAGTACTTTGAATGACGGTTGCAGTCGTATCTATGACATTCTGCGAATTAGTTGATACTACGTTCGGTTGATAACTCTCTCCGTTGACCCTAACACCTTCCTCTAATGCGAGAGTATATCGGGGAGTCAAATATTCTAGTTTGCCAGTCATGTAAGGAGCTTCATTCTCGATATCGTCAATCGTATCAAATTCTGTGGAAACCTCCTCAATGCCGTATCGCAAACATAGACGTTCTGGATTATCTAACCTTACTGTCACTGCATTGCTGACCGTAGCGTTTTCCGGCCAAATTTCCTCCTCTATTATGTCAATATATCGGGGCGGGAAATATTGTAGTTTGAAATCTTCCACGAAATCATTCCATGTTTCCCAAAAACATTTATTGTTACGGTACCACAGTAAACATTTGCCTCTCAATATTTCGGGTAAAGTTAATAACATTTTGCTTCCAGCAATTTCATAGTTTTCTTGGAAATCTCTAACTCTTTTGAGGAACGAAATCGCATCGCTATCCCCACTGAAATTCAGACGCCACTTACTGATACGCTGGCATACTGATGCAGTGGACATTCCGCCGTTAAGACTATCGCGTCTTGGGCCTTCGTCTTGCTTACTTTCCACTGATGCTCCCTTGCCTCTCAGATACGCCGCAAACCGTTTTCGTAACTCGTCTACATTCCCAGACACGTCCAATCCTAAACCGCTCAGAATTTTCTCTATTTCGGCTTTTGATAAACAATGGAACCATGTCAGTGGGGTCGGCTTTCCGGCTGACGAACTGGCGTCGGAATTTGGCATCTTAAATTCTTTAAGACGGTAATTTAACTGCTCGGGCGCCAATTATGTAACGCACCTCTTTCTCTGGTGCAATATGGAGGCGTTACACAATAAATATATCAATATTTAACCCTGTAATAGGTAGCTCGTAGGTCCTAGGTTCGTCGGAATAAAATACGATGGTTTAATAAAGTAATAAATGTATTCTTCACCATTAATCATTTACATAAATCAGGTAAATGCCATTTACTGGAAATGACTGGTTGCGATTATAGTTTACTTCGGCGGCGGGACTCGGATATTATTTAAACTAACATTACTACAGGAGACCGGTTAACAGGGCGGGAAAATATTCCCGATTCGGTGATATCTGGAAACAAACATATATCTGGAAAACTACCTTGCCAACTACGGCTAGCAGAGGTAAGCAGTTCGACGTATTATAAACAGCATGCAAAGGGCCATCACATAATACCTTAAGGGCTCGTATCAGCATGCAAAGGGCCAACGACGAGTTCTCTGAGCTATCTCATCAGCAACGAGGGGCCAACGAAAATAGACTGATCTCCAGAGGGAACTGGCCGGTCTTTTATACCGTCAAAACGACCCCCACTATTCACGAAAACAAGTCCGTCCGGGCGGCTCAAAAACACTATACGAGAATCGCCTAGCAAACCAGTCTCGGGACCAGTTACATATCGAACGTTCATACGAGTTAAAAAATATATAAAAACAGGATTCTCCAAAATAAATGCATACAAGTAAAAAGTTATACAATCATAAAAACTTATTACTAACAAAATAAACATACATTTCTTTATAACGAACGGAGTTTCGTTACAAGCATAGCGCTTCGGAACATTACGCCGTTCTATCAGGGTCAGTTGGGACTTGAGAGAATCGACACGCTAGATAAGCTTCTGGACTTGGGTCGGCGAATTGAGGCTAAGAAGATTCGTATGGAGGAGTATCGGCCGCCATCAAGGAGGGCAACTAATTTTGCTGGCGATCTGGCCTACCTGAGCATTGACCCAACCTACTCTGATGATGGGGTGGCGGTCGTTGAGGCGGTATCGACTCAAGTGGAACGAGGAGGTTGTTTCAATTGTGGGAGAATAGGACACAAGGTGCAGGACTGTAAGGAAGCCAAAAACCTGCATTGCTACCGATGTTTCAAGCCCGGCTACACCACCAGAACATGTCCAGGATGCAATAGACAACCCATGTCGGGAAACGGCAAAGGCGCTCATTAAGTAGTCCGGCAATGGGGAATAGACGCTTAAAACCGGACACCAATATCAACATCTTATATGCAGAGAATGCGGTCAGGCTGAGTTTTATTTTAGAGCACGCCGGAACCGACGAACGACCATACCTTCGAGTTGATATCCTGGGATGTGAGTTCTTGGGACTGTTGGACTCTGGAGCCAGCAGGACGGTTATGGGAGGAGAAGGTTGGGCTAGATTTGAAGGACTAAATATCACCCTACAAGACCGTCGGGTGACCTGTACCGTTGCGAATGGAGAGACCTGCACAAGCATCGGGTATATCTCAGTACCTGTTCGACTAAAGGATAGAGTTCGAGTTATCAACATATTGGTAATTCCCAGCTTGCCGCAACCACTGATCTTGGGAGCAGATTTCTAGAGATCGATGGGGATAGTTCCTAACCTAAGAAGCGACGAGTGGGCATTTGTAAAGGAACCATCGTGCAACATATCCGGCCTACAAACATACGATGAACTATCCACTGACCAACGCAGTAGACTCGAATCTTTGAAGGTGCGACATCAACGACTGATGCGGACAGAACTGGGCTGTACAAACTTAGTTGAACACACAATTCGTACGGACGCTCAACCGATCAAGCAGCGGTATTACCCAGTATCACCTGCAATGCAGAAGCACATCGACGCAGAACTGCATGACATGCTGGATAAAGAAGTCATAGAACCATCAAAGAGCACTTGGTCGTCACAGATTGTGATGGTCCCCAAGAAGGATGGGTCTTACCGTTTTTGTGTGGACTATCGTAGACTGAATGCCGTGTCAGAGAAAGATGCATACCCACTCCCATATATATCCGGTATACTGGACAGACTGCGCGATGCGAGATTTATGACTTCCCTGGACATCAGCAGTGCGTATTTTCAGATTCCGGTGGAGCATGAGTCCAGGAAGTACACTGCCTTTACGATCCCGAATAGGGGTCTCTTCCAGTTTAGGAGAATGCCGTTTGGATTGCACAATTCCCCAAGTACCTGGCAACGACTCATCGATAGTGTTTTGGGAGCCGACTTGGAGCCATGCTGCTTCTGTTACCTCGACGACATAATCATAGTCGCCAAAAGTTTTGACCAGCATCTGGAGGTTCTCGAGAAGGTATTTACCAGGCTGGAGGATGCTAACCTCACCCTCAATGCAGAGATGCAACTTCGGTAGATCTGAGTTGAGATATCTGGGTTATGTGGTCAACCGGAACGGTCTTTTGGTGGACCCGGAAAAAGTCTCTGGCATTGTCCGGATGGAAGCGCCGAGGAATGTCAGAGAGGTGCGCCGAACATTGGGAGTGGTATCATGTTACCGACGTTTCATACCTGACTTTTCTACCATAATTGCACCTATGACCAACTTGCTTAAAAAGAACAAGGTTTTCAGTTGGAGTGAGGACTGTGAGGATTCCTTTAATAAAAGCAAGGACTGCCTGGTGTCGGCACCCATATTAAGCTGCCACGGTTTCTCGCTGCCATTTTGTGTACAGACCGACGCCTCCGCATACGGACTTGGGGCGGCGCTGACACAACAGGATCCAGACGCGGGAGAGAGAGTCATCTACCTTAGCAGAACCCTGAATAAGGCCGAGCGGAACTATACTACAACGGAACGCGAATGCTTAGCAGTGATATGGAGTGTAGAGAAGCTTAGACCGTATTTGGAGGGCGTCCGATTTACAGTCATCACGGACCATCACTCACTCTTGTGGCTCCTCAAACTAAAGGACTCAAACGGACGTATTGCACGGTGGAACCTACGCCTCCAACAGTACGACTTTGACGTAATCCATCGTAAGGGCCGGGATAATGTCGTACGAGACGTCTTGAGTCGTAGTGTAAAACTAGAGTCAGTAACTGCTATTGATCCCGGCAATGACGTATGGTATGCGGGAATGGTTAGGATAGTGGCACAGAACCCCCTGTCTTACCCGCAGTGGAGAGTCCAGGACGGAAACCTCTTCAAGCTCCTAAGGGACGGGCCGGTTGACGAAACCCAGCGATGGCGCAGAGTGATTGCACGAGGGGAGAAACCAGGTATCCTCAAACGGTTTCATGACGAACCTACTGCCGGACATATGGGAGTCTCTAAGACCTTCGCAAGAATTTCACAAGATTACTATTGGCCAAAGATGCGCATAGATATTGCTTGATATGTCAAGAAGTGTACCATATGCCAAAAGCATAAGGTGGAGCAAAAACGACCAGCGGGCTTAATGATTCCGACTAGCGTGCCCAATAAACCATGGGAGATTATTACCACCGATTTGGTTGGGCCGTTGCCACGGTCTCACCAGGGGTACCGATTCATCTTGGTCGTGATGGATTGTTTTAGCAAATTTCCTTTGTTCTTTCCCCTACGCGCAGCTACCGCCAACCTGGTTGTCAAACACATAGAAGAGCACGTTCTAATGGTGTTTGGAGTCCCTCACACTATCATTTGTGACAACGGGGTACAATACCGAGGGAAGGAGTTTGTGAGGTTGGCTAACGAGTATGACATCCGAATAAAATATGATGCCCTCTACCACCCCCAGGCGAATCCCGTCGCACGCTTGAATCGAGTACTCAAGACGATGTTGTCCAGCTATGTCAAGGATAATCACAAGGACTGGGCAAACCATCTAGCTAAGTTAGGGTGTGCCGCTAGGACTTCTAAACACGAAAGCACCGGAATGACGCCTTACTTCATAAACTTCGGTAGGGAAATGATTGTGAAGAGAGATGGATTGAGGGTCCCATCGGTGGAGGAGCCGGCGGATGGTGAGAAACGTATGGCTCTATATGAAAGGATCACCAAGTATGTGACGGATCGTCTAAGGAGAAAGGGACAAGAACATAAGTCTCACTACGATCTGAGGAGGCGTCACGACGGGTTTACGGTGGGTCAATTGGTCCTCAAACGAAACTATGTCTTGTCCGACGCGTCGAAAGATTTTGCGGCTAAACTCGCACCAAAATACGTCGGACCCTACATCATAATTAGCAGAGTGTCTCCTTGGACATACGAACTCGAGAAGTTGGAAAATAAGAAATACAGCGGAGTTTGGCACGCGAAAGATCTAAAGGCCTACCAATCGAACGATCTCTTTGAATAAGGATACTTTGCCCTCTGGTTCCGGGCATAGAATAGGACTACCGTAAAATCGGCGTTGGGTAAGAAACCCATGAACGAGACGGCCTTATCCAGAACGTTGTCATCGCTCCGTGGAGTCAGTTCAGTAGAGAATCCTCTATCCTTATAATCCTTATGTATGTTTATTTCTTCCTAATTTGGCTAACTATCTTTAATTTCTTTTTAGTCTTCATTCGAGTTCGACCTTTTTATTGTACATTTTGTTATTATAATTGTTCATAACAATTTTGTCTCGTAAACTTGTAGTTTACATTTAACTTGGGGGGGATTTGTCAAGTCCATATTTTGCAGAGTGGCCGAGGTATATTTTTGTTTTGTTTTATTGTTGGAATATGCTGTTAAATTTGATATATTTCGTGGGTTGCTTTTGTTTATATTTCTGAATAGGTTGGAGACCGTACTGACTGGTGGGGTTCTGTTTTGGCGAGTTTGGTATGGTTCCACTTTTGACTCTTGGATGGCGCCTGGTGTAATTTTATTTTATATTTACTTATTTTAATAAGTTTAGTTGTGTTAATTTTTCAACTATAATTTGCAGTCGGTTCGATCTATAGGTCCTCAAATAGCTCTAGTATTATTTTCATAATTTTTTGTCGCTCTTATTCCTTCAGAATTAAAGATTTAAAATATATTATTTGAACGTTTCGATTTTGAATCTTGTTCTAGAATATTCTACTCGGGAACTAGTTTTTATGGAGGAAAATGTTTATAAATTTAACCCCTTGCCTATTATCGGTCTCTTTTCCGTTCCAATTTCAAGAAGTCAACAACGAATTTACGTTAGCAGAGTTAGTGTCGCGTTTGGTTAGAGGTAGTTTTGATTTTTGGTTGAATATTTGGAATTTAGTCATCAAACTCCTCACCTTTATTGGGATCTGTCACCATTCGTTTTACACTACGCGTGATTAATTGAACTATTGTTGGAGTTCACCACGCACGGCTTTTTGCCGGTTTTGAAAACTCTCCTAACGCAACTTTACAAGCCGTTTAAAAACTGATGGTAGGCCTCTTTTAATTTCTATACTTTTTGGATCCGAACTGATTGCAAATTTGGGTATTTATCTAGGCTTTTCTCGTACGGGGACCGGTTGTAATTGACCGTAACTGTGGCTGGGTTAAGATCTATTGCGTCATATGCTTGAGGTACACGTGGTGTACCTATTGGAACAGCATGCCTACGTCCAGGATTTCACTAATTACACCCAGAAAACCAGACCAACCATCTAAAGAGTCAATTGGGTTTTTTTTTCCTGCAAGAACCAACCACCAGTCAACCACGTGTCTCCGACCTTTGAGGAAAGGAATGTGCAGCAGCTTCCGTTTTTGGAAAAGAAGATAATACAGGTTAGCTTCGACAGAACGCCGTAATTTTGATTTTATGTATCTACGCCTATTTTTTTGCCTTAATTAGTCACGTTTTTTTATCAGCAAATCATTAAATTTTTCTTTTGTATTGTACGGAATATAGAACCTGCAAGTAATTATACCATACCGGTATATTAATTACTATTCTGACTAGGCCTAATCAGCAACGGTTTTTATTATTCCCTTAATGAATATTTAATTTTTTTGTGGTTGTTTAGGACACCAAAGTGTGTGGTATTTAATATTTTTATCTCATCATTTCATACTTTATTAAATTATTTTAATCCGTGTCCATAAAGGATAAGGAGGTCTAACGCTGTTTGATAAACAATAATTTATTCAAGTTTTATTATAATTTTTTTTTGTATTAATATTCCAGCTTTGATACATTTTCTTTTTATTTGTTTTGTATCGGGGTTACTCTGCAAAGGTTTTTTTTTATTATTGTATTTATTTATTCATATTTCATGGTATTTATTATATTAGAAATATTTGTATCTTGGATGTTGTATTACATATTTATTTTTGGTGCCATTGCCGTACCTATATTTTTTTTCCTTCGTTGATTGTTTAGATTATTTATTTCTTTCAATTTAATCCAGTTGTTAGTGTTGGCAACTTTACTAATTGAAATTTATTGTAGATTTTTCTTGTACAGTTACCGTTTGGTATTTTGACCTTGTTGTCAATAAATTCTCGAACTCGAACTACGATTGTGCTTTTTCTAATTTAATAATTTCCTATCGTTTCCCATATACCTTTATAGATATATTTTTTTTGTCATCGTGTTCGTAATTGCACCGACGCCCACACCTTTTTAATTACGTGGCGCTCATTTTTTTATTGTACCCATCCCGTCTTCACTGAGCTGGCAGGGAGATTAAGGGGGGCGACCAAGGTAGGTGATTTTGGATTGGAAGTTTTTTTGGAGCATCACAAAATATCCATTGATTGATTTTTACGAATTCTATCATATCGAGAAAGCAAAGAGGGACAACAATGAAAACCTGTTGAACGAAATTACAAGCCTTGGCGGTCTACAGCTCTACAGATCTTTTCTTAATTGTTAACGTTTAAATCCTAACATCTACCGCATTACCCCCCCCCCCCCCAGTTTCTTGGAGTTCGAATGTTGTTTGCCCCGAAGTCGCAGATAACCCGTTTTGGGTTCGTCGTTTTTGCGGTGATGCTGTGATTTGCTTTTGTTAATTGTTTCATTTTTAATTTGTTTTGCTTTTGTTTCTATATACATGAATCATATCTGAGAATAGCACTGTTACCACTAAATATTTTGTAAATACTGTTGGTATGTCGCACCTCGTAGCGTTCTCGCGCCTGCGCTAGTGATAGCGACTCAATTATATTTTATCGCCGGTATTCGTCCACGAATGGTTCACGTTTCCTCGAGAAAATTTTAATATAGTTAGTGTTTTAAATTGCAAATCGACCGAAAGTTCTATGTTCCTGGTTCCTAACGGAGCACCCACACATCTCATGTTCATGATAATAGTTTAACCGCCTGACGGTAAGACATCAATTGACGACCACATGTGATGTGAGGTTATGTTCTGTTATGATTCTGTTTTAGCTGGTTTGATGATGGGTTTTATACACACCCGAAATTAATCACCAAAGAAAGAAAAATAAATAGATAGCTACAAGAAACACTACGTCTTTCTTCTCTCCCAACCAATTATACTTCAGCTAACTAATGGATGCATTCATTCGGAATATAACATTTATCCTGCCTTTAGAAGTCCCCACCAAACATATAATTTATTAGCTAATTTTAAGTCTCCAACACCAACTATGAAAAGCTCCGGTGTATACAAGGTCAGCTGCTCTAATTGCCCCTCTGTTTACATATGCCAGACTGGAAGAAAGATTGCTAAACGAATTACAGAACATCAATCCCTCCCATCATCTAATTTATTTAAAGATAAATTAGAAACAGGTCACAACGTAGGCTACAGGATACTAAACTTATCCATAGATGCAACACAAACTACAAACTCGATTTACAGGAACAGTATTAAATATAAAGTATAACTTTACTTAACGATCAAATTAATTTTCCTCACCAACACCTATTTAAATACTTTCTGCAGTCTGGTTAGTATAACACATGTCTTGCGATTGTCGCCCGTCTTTTATTTTGGTAATTATTCCCATTCGATTCGAATTAGTTATTATTTTATCCCATTCTGTCGCCACCTCGATGTGATGTAGCCCTGATACAGGAACCGTGGATCGTTGGTGCCTGTATCAAGTGCTTCGGAAAACTTAATGGTACTGTTTCTAGCAAACCTTTAGAAACAAAGCCTAGGGCAGCCATATACGTCCCAAGGCACTTATCAACCTTCGATCTAGTGGCGGTTCAACTCACGACATCACCACGTCCTCAGGGAAGCAGAGGACAATACTGGCCCCGGCCTACCTCCCACAGGATGCTTCCACCCCACCACCAACCAGAGAGCTGGAAGCCCTAGTTAGCCATTGCACGAGGAACGGTATGAAACTCATAGTAGGATGCGACGCAATCGCCCACCATGTCGTTTGGGGTAGCGCCAACATCAACTAAAGAGGTAAGCTACTGCATGATTTTATAGTTAGCAATACTCTAGATATACTTAACCGTGGCAACGAACCAACCTCCGTAACGTCGCGCAGCCAGACTGTCATCGATATCACACTGGCCTCAAAGAGTATATCAAATACTATAGGTGGCTGGCACGTATCAGATTCCGTGAGCATGTTAGATCACAGATGGTTACAGTTTTCGATACGGGCAAGTGAACGCTCAGTAAAAGTATATAGAAACCACAAACGCACAGGTAGAGACACCTTCAGTGATCTACTAAGCGGGATACTTCAACTACTGTCCCAAACACCACAAACAAACAATAATCTCGAATGGTATGTAAATACAGTTCAAAACACCCCAATCAAATCATACCAAAAAGCATGCTCTATGCAAGCGGCTGAGAACAATAGTGCCACTGCTGTGTGGTGGTGCGCTGAACTGGAAAGCCTAAGGAAAATTGCCAAAATTCAATATAACAAAGCTAAATTCTCCAACTCAAATTCAGACTGGCAAGTTTTCAAAAGCACCCACAAAGAATTTAAAAAGCTCGTAAGACAAAAGCAAAGGGAAGCATGGAGAGCCTTTTGCGGGGAACTGCAAAGCACTACCGTAGTTGCCAAGCTGAAAAAGGTTTTCTCCAAGGATCCCCTAGCAGATATAGGCACCCTTAAACGCGAAGATGGGAGCTTCGCAGATGACTTGAAGAATGCATGCAAATACTAATGCAATCTCACTTTCCAGGGAGCAAACCGTTAGGGGTGACAGGAGGTGGGCGAGGAGCGTCCTGGTCAAGCCCACACTAGACGACTGGCATCTGACCTGGAGTAGCTTACCTAGGCTATATCAACTTTTTCACCTTTCAAGTCTCCGGGACCTGATGGAATATTTCCCGCCCTATTACAATGGGGTCTGGACACCATCAGCCCCCACATTATCAACATTTTGCGGGCCAATCTAGCACTGCGCTATATACCCCGGAAATGGAGAAAAGTAAAAGCAATCTTGATCCCCAACCAGGTAAACAAGATTACTTCAACACCAAATTGTAGTGACCAATTAGTCTCACATCCTTTCTCGTGGAAACCATGGAAAAATTAGACATCTACGGGAAAAACTTTCCGCAACAATACCTCTACACCCAAATCAACATGCATACATGCAAGGAAAGTCCACTGAATCTGCACTGCACATGCAGGACACATAGAAAAATCACTGGACAACAAGCAATCAACCCTACGAGTGTTCATAGACATTGACGGGGCTTTTCACAAAACGATGTTCCATAAGATTAAAACCTCTTATGGAATACAACGTAGAAACGTTAATAGCCGAATGGATCGGTAATATTCTGCGGGAAAAAGCACTAAACGTCAATGTAGGCACCCAATTTGTAAGATGTCTTGTACCAAAAGGGTGCCCACAGGGAGGAGTTCTCTCACCACTGCCGTGGAACCTGCTCCTAGACAGCCCTACTAAAGGTTTTAAACCGAGAAGGGTACTACACAATAGCTTACGCAGAGGACCTAACAATTCTCCTTATAGGCAAATTTGAGGATACAATATGTGACAGAATGCAATCCTAAAAACAAAAAAGAAAACCACAACTACCACAACTACGAGTACCCACGCTCCTAAACACCAGGCTTTCCTTTGCTGCCAAGGTAAAATACCTGGGCATAACCTTTGATAGCAAACTAAGATGGGGAGACCATCTGGAAGAAAGAGCAAAAAAAGAAAAACATATCTTTTTGGCAGTGCAGGAGAGCGATCGGACGAACGTGGGGGTTTTCGCCTAAAATCGTAATGTGGACATACACCGCTATCATACGACCTATGCTAACCTACGGAGCAGTAATATGGTGGCCCCAGAACCAAACTTAAGACGGATATCAAAGACCTCAAGCACATACAAAGGACCGCATGCCTAAACATAACATGAGTCATGCACACCACACCGACGGCCGCGATGGAGGCAATGCTCAGCCTGTCGCCCCTTGATATTCATGTGGAGGAAGTGGCCGTGGCGGGCATCCTCAGAATTCTGGGAAACTGGCAGGGTTGGCGAGGCTCGTCTCCACCTCTGGCGCGAGGCTGTCCTACTGACTCCTCTCCTTGAGGCTCAGGTAGATGACTTTCCACCCCGCTATATCTTCAGAAGGTCCTTCACAACATCCCTCACACCACCAACCCAAGGGAAAAAAACAGGATCTGTCCACATATACACAGACGGGTCAAAATACCCACATAAATCTGGTGCCCGAGCACCTCCCGAGCAACGAATATGAAAATCGGTCTACCACTAGGACAGTACACGTCTATAACACAAACAGAGCTAATTGCCTTAATAATCGCAGCCAAACCTATTACTGAAAACGGTATAAGTGGCAAAAATGTGCTGATCCTAACGGACAGCAAAGCAACATTACAAGCGCTGTATAGACCTCTAACAACCTCCAGACTTATACAACAATACACCGGAGCCCTGACAAAAGCAGCACAAGCAAATAATAAGGTATCCATCCACTGTATAAAGAGGCACGGTAAAAGTAAAGGGAACGGTGAAGCGGATCGCTTGGTAAAACACGCTGCGAGGACGCCCTATATAGGACCTGAGCCAGCAATACCACCTACCCTAAAAACATTACTCAACGAACTAATAGGAATATCCCACTCTCTTCAGGAGCAGATGCGACGAAAGCACGAAGTGTGTTTCTGCAAGGTAAGCCCTAAAAGCCCCTTGCCCAAAGACCACAATATACTACTGTAAGCAGTACAATCCGCTAGATGGAGTGAGGGGTCCCAAGTGCGAGCAGCGTCAACACAGAGCGGCAAAGCGGCAGTACTAGAGTGACAAGCGACGAGAGTAGACGCGTATCGTATACCAAAACGTATTGTGAGAACGTGAATAGTAATACACATCTTATTGCCAGTCTGGTGTTTGTTATTTTGGCTACTTTACCACAGCAGCGGCGGGATAAGGAGTGTCAGTGATTAGAAGCGAATTTAACGGACTTGAGTGTCACGGGAGTTTGGTGTGCGCGAGATTGTGACAGCGACCGGGTTTGCAACCGAGCGATAGAGCGAGTCGCAAAGACAGCGATAACGGTGAGAGCGAGAAGGACAGACATACGATCAATAAAATCGACATTCCAGAATCAACGCGTTCCGTACTTTTCGATGTTTCGCTACAATATGGCTACATCGGTGAACGAAATTATTGAAACCTCAGGGCTGGACAACGGAGAGGAAGATCCGCGAGAAAAGGACACAGAAGGACGATCGGATGGAAATCGACAGAATTTTGCAGGAAATTCTCAGTTATTACCGGAATTTAATCCAGATAAGTTGCATTCGTGTACAGCGCCACAGTGGATCCGAAAAGTTGAAGGTATAGCAGATACATTTAGATGGGACAACAATACATTGCTGTTTTACGCCATTACGAAGCTGAGTGGTCCAGCAAAACTATGGTTTGAGGGAACCCAAGAAAATGTGAACGACTGGGTGAGTTTTAAAAATAATTTTCTGCATGATTTTCCAACTTTAATCGACGATGCTGATGTTCACTACGAGCTTTCGCAAAGACAAAAGCGTTTTACCGAGTCGTACGAACATTATGTTTACGAGATGAAAGCAATTGCCAGTAAAGGGAACATTTCAGAACAAGCATTAATAAAATACATTGTCTCTGGGATCCAAGATGGAGATTTAAGGAAATTGCTGTCAGTGGGAGGTGTAACGCACGCGCATGATTTGTTGGTTAAAATAAAAAGCTACGAGAGCCTAAACAGGACACGACCAAAACCAGCAGCGCCGGTGAACAATGACGCGAATAAGGCAATAAAATCGGAACCGAACAATACTGACAATCGAGAGAAGAAAATGGGACGAGAATGTTACAATTGCCACGAATATGGACATATTTCTATAAGATGGCCGCAGCCACAAAAAAAGCCCAGATGCTACAAGTGCAACCGAGCTGGACATATAGCGAAAAATTGCAATGACTCGAATGTGAACGCGGTACGACAAATAGAAAATATGGACATATAATAAATAATATGGCCGACTGTAAGCAGTACAATCTGCTAGATGGAGTGAGGGGTCCCAAGTGCGAGCAGCGTCAACACAGAGCGGCAAAGCGGCAGCACTAGAGTGACAAGCGAGGAGAGTAGACGCGTATCGTATACCAAAACGTATTGTGAGAACGTGAATAGTAATACACATCTTATTGCCAGTCTGGTGTTTGTTATTTTGGCTACTTTACCGCAGCAGCGGCGGGATAAGGAGTGTCAGTGATTAGAAGCGAATTTAACGGACTTGAGTGTCACGGGAGTTTGGTGTGCGCGAGATTGTGACAGCGACCGGGTTTGCAACCGAGCGATAGAGCGAGACGCAAAGACAGCGATAACGCTGAGAGCGAGAAGGACAGACATACGATCAATAAAATCGACATTCCAGAATCAACGCGTTCCGTACTTTTCAGTGTTTCGCGACAATATGGCTACATCGGTGAACGAAATTATTGAAACCTCAGGGCTGGACAACGGAGAGGAAGATCCGCGAGGTTCGTCAACGGAAATTGGAACAATAGATAGGACCGGACTGGCAGATAGCACCATTGCGTGGGAAAGAAAATTACTGGACCGAGAATGGATACTCAACGAACTAATAGGAATACCCCACTCTCTTCAGGAACAGATGCGACGAAAGCACGAAGTGTGTTTCTGCACGGTAAGCCCTAAAAGCCCCTTGCCCAAAGACCACAATATACTACTGTAAGCAGTACAATCCGCTAGATGGAGTGAGGGGTCCCAAGTGCGAGCAGCGTCAACACAGAGCGGCAAAGCGGCAGTACTAGAGTGACAAGCGAGGAGAGTAGACGCGTATCGTATACCAAAACGTATTGTGAGAACGTGAATAGTAATACACATCTTATTGCCAGTCTGGTGTTTGTTATTTTGGCTACTTTACCACACTACCTACAACTCACCAAAAGCAACCTCAGACTGGTATCTATACCCGCCATCAGAGGGGTTCCGCCGAGCGACATCCTCGCTTTCACGAAGGCCGCAGGATGGCTCGTGTTAGACACCTAGGCCATAAGAACCCCTCGGAGGTTAGGAGGATGAGCCTAATGAGGTCTAGGTGCTGTGGGGTTTGTCTCGTCCTCGAAGATATCCATATTCCATTTCCCATAGACTCGAAACCCGTTCTTATTTATATTAAATAAACTATCAGAGGATTAAGAAGTTTCTATATTTTTTTCCATTGTATTGGATATAGTTCCTTTCTTTTTGCTAGTTTGAATGCACTACGAGGCACAAATTTAAACCAAATTAATTTAGACGAAGGTATATAATATTTTAGGGAATGATTTCACCTTTCAATTCTTTCATTTTCTCTGAAGAGACTACAAACAATATGAAACCTATTACTTGGTGGATGGCGTTGGATAACAGATTTTGCTGTGGTACGTTTGCTTTGGTGATACAGCTGCATACTGAAGTAGTTTCGTCGGCTGGTGTATTTTTGGTTGTCGATAGTATTAACATGTTTTAATTATTTTGTACTTATTGTGTATACTTTATTATATTTTTAATAATTTACTTACTGTCAGTGTTTTTGTATTAATACATTTTACGAAGAAAATTTTATTTTACTAATGAATGCAATATTGAACTTACACCAGTATACAACTAAATATTAGTGCTGTTGCGGCCGCAACAATTAATTTTGGTTTATTTGTTAGTTATTTATGTTACATTATTGGAACCAGAATGTTTGGAATCCAGTTTTCCCTTTCTCTTCTTTTCCCCATAATTTCCCACTACCCGACTCACTTAGCTATAGAAAGCAGACCCGAGTGCATCGTTTCGTGTCCAAAATACATTCCCAACCCGTCTCGATATATAGTTTTCGCGGAAACCGCGACCCCAAAGTGTTACGTGTGGTCAACCCCTGACCATATCAAGTGTTACGTTATCACCAGGTCAATTAGAAGTGTGTTATCCGTGCTGAACCAGCTGCCGTAGATTTGTTTGGTGAGTTTTCCATACTTTTCCATAGCACTAAAACTACCTTCAGTTATTCCATCGAAGCTGCCCAAATAAGTGTAAATACCAGAATACAGAAACATAAATATTTTAACCAATAGGTAAGAGGTGGCTCAGAATTATTTTTTCTCGGAATAACTACTGTATTAGTTATACGTAAAGTCGGTCCTTATTAGTTACTAAGGTCGATTATTTCATGAAATTTTGATCATTCCTTTTCAGTTATTTGATTTACCAGAAACGATTTTGTAGTCTAAAATTTCAGTTTGGATATTTATTTAGGTCGCTCTGGTTCCAACATAATAAATATACTTACTTAATTACCCTCTTGTCCATTTCCTGAAAGAGCGGAGAAACGTTCAAACAGTCACGGATACGTTTTCGCAGTATGTCATCCTTTAGTGTTTCGGACATGTTCCGGAATATACTATCTGGTCCATAAAACTTGAAGCCCACATTGAACTTTAGAATTCTTAAGGTTCGAAGCCGTAAGTCGTGGTCAACTCTTCGTCTCTTAACCATACTGTCTAAGACGAGAATATCGTCTTGGTATGCGTAGTTATTCCTTACATTAAGTATCGCGACTGCTGTAAGCTCGGTATAGGCGAAGGAGTAAACGAAGTAACCAATGAGGATGATTACGACTATGATGATAACTTCCACAATCATAGTTGGTATGGCATCACTAATACCTACAAATTTACGATTAAAAAATGAACAAAGGAGCTGGAGTTACCAGAAAGAGGGACAACTTTGTGACAATGTTTGTGACGAGATATTGTACAAAAAAATAATTAGTATAGTAAAATGAGCAAAAATAAGGGAATTAAATCCGATACATCGGTATACATTTGCGGTTTTCCTCCTTTTACTATTTCTCATTTATTGCTTTTCGGTAACTCAAAACCACTGTCGCGGGTTTGTGGAATATTTCATACAAAACTATCATTATTGACAGAATTACACATTAAGGTAGTACATTGACCCAACATTTTCTGCGTCGGAAAAATAGTGTAAAGTTAACATGAATAACGCTAACTGATCGTTTAATAAATAGGTTAATGGTTAATGATATTCTGGTTAGTTTTATGTTTTCTATTTCAAATAGTTCTAATAATAGCTCAATTACTTTTGATCAAATTCGCTGCTATAAGAAAGAAAACAATTTACAGGTCAATTTTTTAGATGCAGTTATGTGTCCCACATTCTTGCCCCTAAATTAATTAAGGGAACTGTCCGCAACTTTGGATTTTGTGTTTTTGTCGATATTCACGATTTTTCTTTCGATCCCGATAAAAAAGGAAATTAACAAATTAGTACAATATTAATATAGTAAATATTTTTGAAATAAATTCTTTATTTGAAATAATACGGGAAAGCGTGAAAAATTAGGAGACTAGATTAGGAGACTCGGATTTTCAACAAAATGGGGGTGAAGAAAACCCCACCGTGCTTCGAACCTAGCACCACTGACGCATCAGTCGCCCCAAAAGCACTATTAAAAAAATATGTTGCAAATGCAAAATGAAAGGGAATTAAATTCTCTACAAATCTGTTGATCACGTATTTTAACGGGAATTGAAAAATGCGCAGCAAATCGACAAAACCACAAAATAGCGGACAATTCCAATAATTAATGTATTGGCAAGAATGTGATTTTATCATCTGATTTTCGGTGGACCTAACTGCGTCAAAAAATGCCCTTTAAAGTGTTTTTGTTGAAAAAATCTAAATTGATTGGGTTATGAATCCAATTTGTAATTTTTATTGCATTTGTGACGTAGTGTAGGTTCACCGTATTTTATACAATGATCTGCTGAAATTTTTGCGAACTTCCTTCCGATCTCCAATTAAATGAGTTATCCACAACTGATTTTAGGGTTTTTAAATTTCAAAGTAATTGGTAAATGGCGATACTGATCTTAAAAGGGGAATAAATGTTAAATTTAGGTAAAATATTGTTTAGTTTTAGATTGATGGTTTGTAAGTTAATGGTTTATATATTTAGTAGGGTTTATTTTCAGATATATAAGTGGATTAAAAGTTTATGTGATTTGTTATCAAATACAGTTGATATGTTTGAAAAGGAAACAGTTAAAAGTAAACTATTTCATATTGGACGTTCAATACGTTTATCACGAAGAAGTGTACATTGTTGTATCATATTGAAACCAAGGACTGCGTTCAGGAACAACGCTGTGAGTATATTGAGCGTGCTATGGTTAGTCCATTACTGCTCAGAAACGCAAAATTATACGTCGAGCAGTTACTCTCTGCCAGCATGTAAAGCGGTTATCATAAGAAGTTGCATAGCCTCAATGCCGAATCCAAGAGGAAGAAGCGCTTGAGTGATCAACTGGTGGACGGACGAGATTGCAGACCTATTGAAAAGTGCATGGAAGCAATAAGAGCGACACAACGGTAGAATCGAGAGCAACTCTTCGAACGCTATAAAGAGACCAGAAAACTAGACCTCTAGTTTAAAGACCACCACTAAAAAGTGTCGTGGAGGAAGTAGGCCAAAAGACTCAAAGTCATAACTAGTTAAAATATACTGGTTCTAGAGCAACTATGTGGAACAAACTTGGTGGAGCACCGTTGTAGAAGCAGCTTGGTAGAACACAGTAATGTGGACGTCAATGGATAGCACGCGTGCGCGCGCCGCCTGTCGGTTGCCAGTGCAATGAAGGTGTTATTGGTATAATTTGCGCGCCATCTGGTGGTCAGTTAACGAGTTAGGTTTGCGCACGCCATCTGCCGGCCATTCTGTGAATTAATGTTTAAAAATTGCTGCGCGCAAATTGCGTCTGTCGACCGTTTTGTAACTAACGTACTAGGAAGTCGGCTATTTTGAACCAGAGCCGATCATTTTGAAGCGGAAGTCATCCATTTTGAGCCGGAAGTCGTCCATCTTGGGCGTAACCAACCCAAGGCGACCATTTTGAACCGGCAGTTATCCATCTTGAACCGGAAATCGAAGTCCATCTTAGGCGCAACGAACCCAAGTCAGCTATTATGAGGCGGAAGTCGGCCATTTTAAACCGGAATTCAAACCGGAAGTAGTCAATTTTGAACCAGAAGTCGGCCATCTTGGGCGCAGTCGAGCTCAAGTCGGTCATTTGAACCGGAGGTCGGCCATTTTGAACCGGAAGTCGTTCATATTTGGTGCAACTTACCAATATCAGCCATTTTGACCTGGAATTCGGCCATTTTGAACCGGAAGTCAAACCGGAAATCGTGAATTTTGAACTGGAAATCGGTCATCTTGGGTACAGTCACGCTAAATTTTGCTCTCGCGGCCCGCAAGTCTGTTTTGACGACGACTGTGAACAAGATAGCCTTGTAAAAACTACCAAAAACGACAGGTTTAAGAAAGAAAAGCTTTTGTTAAACTTAAAAAATTACTCATATATCCTAAACTAAGGCTCAAATTAAAAAACTAATTTCAAATTTTGCCTGAATGCCTACACAAGCATCATGGAACTACAGAAATCAATGACACCATCACCAGCAATCCTGAACGACTACGCGAAGACATCACCAGCATCCTCGGATGGATCCAAGAAACCACATCATTGTTAAGCTTGTGATAAAAGTTACGCATGTCGGAGTAATTTAACACGTCATATGAAATCTTGCCACAATAACACCTATACAACGTACAACTGTTCGCAATGTGAGAAGGAATATATGCGGGCTGGAGGGTTATGTAGACATATAATGATAAGTTATGTAGACATATATTGATAAGTTTCATCAATCAACCATAATAATCCGATGGATTGAAGACATCAATTCATTGGGAATAGTGTCAATCTAATCAAAATCTTAAGACACTATAAAGAAATAGCTTTTTTTATTTCTTTTTCTCATTTTTTTATCATCATCGTTACAATATATGCATCAGTTATTGCCAGGCTCTTCGAAATATAATCGGTTGACGGTGTGTCTAATCATTAAATATTAGCTGTAACTCATTGCTATCTGATATTTTTAGAAAAGACTACAGTTACCCCGTATTGTCACTCCACTTTCATCCTAAGAACGAAACCTTCCAAATTTAATGACATGAAGTATTGTTAGACATAAACTAACATTTCCGGTGCGAAATTTTGATGAAAAATGTGATCAAGACGCGTTTACAGCAACGATTTGGTATATCGATGACCGCTATTGAGCGCCATTTGAACCTATCACTATTTTTTTGTCCGGTACGAAATTATTTCAGGGTATACATACATAAAGCCAGCCAGATTGAGTAGCCTATAACGTCTTTAACGAGTTTAATTCGAATATATTCTAAAAATACAGAAGTTTTGTTATGACAGAATAGATATTAATCGTTATTAACATAATATCTCGTTGCTCAAAACCCATTTTAACCTTCTCTCAAACCTACATCTTTCAATATTTTTAATACTTTGTTTCTTAGTTTCGTCTTTAATATGATGTATAACTTGTTTTCCTACTTTCGGAGATATTTATGCAAAAAGAGGTAGACAATATTTATGATTTTTTCGATAGATTTAATAAAAATGTCACTTTCGGGCACTGGGTTTTTAGTGACAAATCTGAAACCACCTCCTAGTTTAAAAACTGAGTGTCTATGCCTAGATGTTACATGGCGATCGAAGTTATTTTGACCCGCGCTATGTTTATACCTAGACGCTACATGGCGCTCACAATATTTTTACCCGACAACTCTTGCGTGCGTCTGTTCGACTTCACTTGCTACTAGAACCCCTAACGATACGGTTGCATTTGTGTTCTGTACATTGTTGTACATCCTTCCATAAGTTAAAATAAATCAATTTGGGCTACCAACGCGTACCTTTCACTACTACTCGCAATATATGGTCCGTCGAGGAAGGATGTTTGGGGTAAATAAGCGAATTAGAAAAAAATTGGGAGTGAGGCAGTTTAGTTTCAGCACAAAGAAAACAGCAAGTCATGTCCAATCAAGACAGCGCTGTGCCCAGAGGTTACAAAAGGATACCCAGACAGTTACACGCCAACGGACAACAGAGAGAAACGAGAGCGCGACGAACCCGAGATCAGAAAAGGACAGGGAGCTTCGCGCCAACATCGTAGTGAAGGAGAGGGCATGCGACGAAGCCCCAGGGGGTCAATCTCCAAACTAGTGGCTAGCAAGCGTGCATGCTCCTGCAACTATTGAGGTTCCCATGATGAGCTATCGAGAGGGCAGCAAACTGCAAATTGGTACATTTGGCAACCGTATTCCATCTACCGCCCAAACACGATGCTAGTAAGCAACCGACAACGACGCAAATTTCGCGGCGACTAAGGTTGTAGTGGGGATCCGCTGGTGATTCTGTATCTTGAAACCCATGAATAGCTCGTATCGGTCACCGAGCGGGTATTTTTCGTTGAAAGACAGCCACAGGGCACACCAGTCGATGCAATGTGATCACTGGCGCTCGCAAGATTCTTGCATAGTAATTCCGCCATACTTCCTTTACTTTAGATTATAAGCAATAAATATAATTATTACATTAATAATAACATAATACTATATTAAATTAACAATGAGTAAATAAAAAAATATAAGTACGTACATTAATCGAAAAAACGTATTAATTTCAATTGCTGTAGTTTGCCTAGTGAACGACTATTTAAAAAAATAAGTTGTCAACAATAATATAATCAATCAATCTGTAAATAATTAAATTATGACTGGTGTCACACAACTTAGGTACATGTTGTGTACAGTACTTTTTGGTGTAAAACAGATTTGTTATAATATACATTAATAAAATTATAAACCCCTAACCACAACAAGTATTTTAGAAACCTAAATACGTATTTCAGCAACTATGTTGCCATCTTCAGTAGAACCTAAAAAAAGAAAAAGAGATATTAGCACTTCATAGTATCTTTACTGGATATTGTCCAAGCAAATCACTAGTGGAAGTGATTTGCTTGGACAATATCCAGTAAAGATACTATGAAGTGCTAATCTCTCTTTTTCTTTTTTTAGGTTCTACTGAAGATGGCAACATAGTCGCTGAAATACGTATTTAGGTTTCTAAAATACTTGTTGTGGTTAGGGGTTTATAATTTTATTATTAAGTTCGCCACAGTCTCCAAAATATTGTTGATAATATACATTACAAAATTGGTATACTTGCAAGAACATTGTTTGATAAATGTCATTTGATATTATCTGTATTTGTTATCTATATCTATATATGTTATCTATATTTGTAGTGATTGAACAATATAGTTAATATTACCGTGTCATTTAGAGACATTTTTCACAATTCAAATACAGTGTTTGTTAATCAATTAATAGTTAATATTATATTAGTATATTAAAAATTATACAGGGTTAGCCAAAATTACCGGAACACCTAAATAACTCTCCAACGGTAAGAAATTTCAAAAAAAGAATTCAAACTAACGTTTTTTTTTAGTTTAAATAATACATCGTTCAAATATATTTTTAATATATGTTCATTTTATTATGTTACGTGACGTATTAGGCCATTTTTGCTTGCGACAGTGGTGTCTACTCAAGTGTCTACTGGTAGAAACATTGTGGTGATGTATTTTTACTTGACATTTACTTATTTTGCAAGCGATATCGCCAATCGTGCAAAACTGTAAGTTATCAAAACTGCTTGCAATAAATTGATTTTATCAGAACACTTGCGACGGCTAATTTTCTTTTCGCTGACGGTTGGGTTGTCGCACAATAAATTTAATAAATTTCTTCTTTTATCCGGAAGTTATATTGTGGCGGTAAATATTGCAGTCCAAAATCTTCTGTGAAATCACTCCAAGTTTTCCACAAGCCTTTGTTATTTCTATACCAGAGTAGCGCCTTTCCGCGAAATAGGTCTGGTAGAGCGCCCAACATTTCAGCGTCCGTGATCGCATTACATTCTTGAAGTTCTTTGATTCTCTCTAGGAAAGATATTGCGTCACTTTCCCCGTTGAAATATATACCCCATTTTCGTACACGATCACACGTCACTGCAGTCGGATTGTCGCTGGTGCAGATATTTGGCGTGACATTTTGCGGTCGGAAAGATTTTCTTATTTAACGAGGTCCCTGCTCGGGCGCCAATTATGCGACGGCTACTTTTCTTTTCGCTGACGGTTGGGTTGTCGCACAATAAATTTAATAAATTTATCAATTCCCTTTTAAAAGGTACCTCTGTTAAGGTCCAATGGTTCGACGTTTAAATAAATCTCAAGGAGTAAATTGAATAGAATTTATTTACAACGAAGAAAATCATAAATTATAAATCAAAAAAAAAATAAAGAATACTACTACTTCGGTATTTATTGCGGGTACGGGTATGAATAGCGGTGAAAAGGGGGAAAAAAAGGAGTACCTAGGATCTTGGCGGATCGACCGTCAGCACGTGGGCCAACTGGTCCGGTTGGTATCTGGAGGATACTGGTCTCCGGGGCGGATCGACCGTCAGCACGCAGGCCAACTGGTCCGGGTGAGCACCTGGTGTATACCGATCTTCTGGGCAGATCGACCGTCAGCACATGAGCCAACTGGTCTGGGTGAACGCTTGATGACAACTGGTCTTCTCGGCGGGTCGACTGCCAGCACGAGGGCCAACTAGTCCTGATGATCTCTCGAGAGGAACTGACTGTTTGACGGGTGTTTGGCGCTTTATATACCCGTCGATACGTGCTACATTACAAACAAAACCGTACAATACAAACAGAAACCCTAGTGTAAGCGATTTCCAGGCCATGAGTCTCCGCTGCTGCTGGCGAAAAACTCTGTTTCGTATACCTGCCCAACGCTGACTAACTGGTGGACTGTTTTTCTGATATTAGAGTATTTTATCGTCAACCGGGGCGATTGGTCATTCTTAGCTCGTTTCTGATAAAGATAAGACGTGCATTGTAATTACTAATATTGTTATGCTATTATTATATTTCGTTCAATATGCATACGACTATGAATTATTTAAATTACGATCCGCAACAGTTCAGGTGTGGGGTGTAATCTACTGTTCCGTGGTGTGATTGTTTTGATGCTATTAATACAAAGTTGGTGGCGAATACGAAAACGTTCATCAAATTTGTCAAATGTGTACAGACAAGGTTGCGCACAGCAAGAAACGATATCGAGGTAGGTAAACGTACCATAACTACTAAAAGGACACGTCCTTTTTGTCGGCCTCTAGTTTGTCAAGAGCTCCTATACAAAAATACGTTTTCTACCGAGCCAACCCAGGGAAAACGTTATTTTGGAGTCTGATAACTGCGAAATACGTTTGCATTTAATTAAACCGGCCACAGACAAACACGTTTGCCTGAACGAGAGCACAGCCGAATACTGGCTAGTAAAATCGACAGATACCAACTGATGACTTGAAAACGCGGAGATGTAAACAATGTGATCTGGTGGAGATTGATAAACCTGGATACAAAGCACGAGTTGGAAGATACGTTCTGCAGAATTTCCAAGAATACATCGGATGCGAATAGTAGGTAATAATAATATGTCTAGTATCATAGTTTGTAGCTACTGTATACCGGAGTTTTCCACGGAAATTAACAATATGTCTGCTGCAAGAGGAATGGAAAATAAAGACCAGATAAAAGTTATCAACTGCTATGTGAGGACACAACCATCTATCCCATTCAGGCACGTTTAGCAGATCTGACAAGAATTGCATACGTACCGTACCATAGCGTAAATTTGTGAGTCCAACTTCTTTAGTTTTAAATGCAGTGTGATAGTATTTCATAGAATATATGATAAATAACGACCCTTTATGAATCTTATATGATACATAACGACCCTTTATGAATCTTACATGATAAATAACGACCCTTTAGGAATCTTAATCGTTTCAAGTTGTCCTGCTGTCGTTTTCAGAAAATTGAACGTCATTGTTTGAAAATAGAAAATGGCGTCAAATTTATTTATTTACGTAACGTTGAAGATTTAGATGTTTTGTGTAAACTAAAACTATTTACAGTTCACTTCATTTTACCGCATATAATGTATCCTAAATAATATAGTCGACATGGATATAAAAGAAAATATGAAATGATATAATTGAAAATAAAATAAACCAAAAAAAATCAAATACTGAGATACAGCACGTCCCCAAAATTGGAATCTCGTACTAAAGTTCAGATTTTCACGAAAACGAAAAGTCGACGATCTAGTGATCTCAACTAAGTAATACGTAATAAGAGGAAAATAAAGATTGAATGTGTATCCTGTACATTCGGTAAAAACTGAGATACTCTATATTCATAGCTGCGAATGTTGTATATTGTATCATTTGACATATCGTAATAGAATGTTTGACTCGGAAGTCATAGTTATAAATCATTGTCCATGAATTCGCACATAACCTCAATATAGTATCTTCAGCTTCGCTGAACGTGTTAAGGGGGCCCAGGCCACCTCAGTATCACCTCAAAATACTACCAGTGATGTTTGTAAATGTATTTGCTGAACTGACTCAAAATCGCCATATGCCAGAAAGATAATCCTTGATATAAGAAACATAGACGAGTCGTCATAAGATTTAAGGGTACTGACAGTAATAGCGTCATCAACATTTATTGTTTATAACGAAAGTACGTTCAATTTTGATGGCATTGAGAAACAAGAGATTTTATAACATTTACGTTTTATTTTGCTTGAGATGAATGTTACTAAAATAGCGATTACAGTTAACCCTGTATCGGGCAGCCGGACTGCTAAGTTTTAAAATTAAAGTGAGTTTGAGAATGTACTGAGAAGTACAAACACGTATGACCGATAGAGGGTTCCAAAAGTTTTTACCATATGGTAACAGTTACCGATAAAGAGTTTTAAAGATGTCAAGCCCTAACATAGAGACCGTAACGTATGCATTTACAAATTGAGAAAAGATAAGGAATACAGTACAAAATCTCACGATAAAGATAAAACTAATAAATCGCCAAACCAAGGAAAATTCTTATGGTGAAATAATTCATACGCTGAATTGATGTATATGAATTACGGGACACTCAATAGGAAACCAGTTACAGATAATTATTACCCTGTATTCAGTTAACATTTTAGATAATTTAAAAGAAAATAATACTACCGTTTTCACAGGGTTATTCCATGCAAATGGCAATACATTATTACATTTACAATTTCGCACAGCGATTTCTTATTTAGACGACAACCGTGTCATCATCGATCGTATCGTCAGTCTAGGTAGATCAGGCAATGTAGAAGTCAGAGATAGTTTTGACTCATCAACGGACTACAGATGAACTGTACAGGCGATAAATGAAAAGGATTAAAACCAAGTCATGACTACGAACAGTTATTGAATTTGTTCCTTTTTACGATTTTCATATATAGTAACGATTCTTTAGGCCTGACAAGCTCTTCCAGAAAGTATTCAAAATCATTTGCTACTATTGCCTAGCCAAGAAGAGCATCCGATGCCAAAAATGGTGGGTAGAAAATTAAGCGGGATGAAATAAAAACTCCGAAAAAGAGCCTGGACACTGACAAATGAAGGTCAACATTGAAGGAGGTATAAAGCAGGCCCGATGAAATATTGAAGTTGAACTACTGCGTTTTTAAGATGGTTGGAATTGTCATTCATTACGTCTGCGATACACCTTCCTAAACCGAGAGACTTTTGCTAGACAGTCCTTGCATGGCTGGCCGGTTGATTGTGGTTTACTATTCAAGAGTTTAATTTCACGATAGAATAATACCCAGAAGCAATACATGACTAACGTAGGCGTGGTGATGGGTTCAGTCTACTTAACTCCAAGATGAGAAGTGCAAACGTATGGATGCATTGTCGTCTCCGGAAATGATAGAAAACATGAATTTCGAAATGAGTGCTGCTTGGTTAAGCGTGTATATAGCAATTGTATATATAAGATTACGACAACTGGAGATACACGGATAATCTCACGAATAACGCAACGCAGAATTCGTTTGGCAGAATTCAGAACGTAGAATTCGTTTGGCTTCACTAATTCCACTACGAGTTATCTGCAACCGTGGCATTGCTTCTACGAGCAACAGCTCCACAGAGTAGTAAAGAAATTTCAGTGTAACTATATGTGGCTACTTTACCGCATTATGCTTAACGACCATTGTAGAGAATGAATCTTTTGATTCGTCTCGATTCAACAATGCTCCTGACTGTTGACGAAACTATAGCAGCAAGTTAAGGATCTATCTGCAAGGGTTACGTCCAAGCAGATATAGAATAAAGAGCATTAAAAAAAGCATGCTGTTACGAAAACGTGAGTACATATTTGGTACAAACTTGTTTATTATTTGTTGTTAGTTTGCAGATAAAACCGTTGCGAGGACGAATTCAAAGGGTTTTACTCAATTTGCACGTGATAACGTATCACATGTGATTGCTGTAAATAACATGTTTAGTAGCATCCATACGACGCGATGCATACGAAATCACCTTACTACGTTGCAGACCCAGTTGAGGTTTGGTAGCAAGTTGTATATATTGACGTGTACCTTGACCAGCGGGTAGTTACATCGAGAGGGCTGCGCAAAACGCGTCACGTACTCCTTATATTTACTCTCTGCGCACCGCTGTCGAGGTAACTTGTCGCTGGCCAAGCTCTACGTGATAACATATCACATGTGATAACGTATCACATGTGATGTTATTGGCGCACTCGCCTGTGTGACTAACACAAATGTTTTTGTAACTTCGGTCCCATATTTGAATTCACATTCTTACTTAAACCAAATGGTGTTTGATTTTAACAAAAACATGTACCGTAATTTGCAGAAAAACTTACCGAACAATTTTTCTTTTATCGACTTAAGTTATATTTTGTTGAATAGAGATATGCAGTTGCGGGGAGTTTTTGTAAAGGCGTCTTAAGCTTTATTGATTCGGATGTAAACCGGTGTCTGAGTGTCTCTGCAACTGATTCCGCCTCGCGGTCCGCAGCTGATGACAGCCAAGTGGATGTTGCTCCTGTGGGTGGTGGGGCGGGTTCGGTCCATAATCACTCCTTTCGAGGATCCCAGTGACGATCACCGCGAATTATCACCGTCATTTTTTTTTCTGATCTTGTTTGTTTCATGTGTTATAACGTCAGAAGTTTACGCAACAAGACGGAACTAATGGATCTGTACCTAATGGAACGAGAGTTTATGTTTTTATGTATTACCGAACATTGGCTTTCAGGGAATTCTATCCTGATAGAAAAATTAATAAACTATCAGCTAATTAACTATTTCTGCCGCTCTGATTGCAGAGGAGGAGGTTGCGCAATATATTCGCATATCTTTTAATATGCAAAGTGAACAGTTTCAGATAGAATCCATTGAAAGCCACTTCGAATTTCGTGTTAGTTTTAAATGTGACGATAGAAGATGCCCGTGTGTATGCGTATATAGAGCTCCTACAGGTAACATTGATGTATTTTTAAATGGTTTGACCAATCTCCTGGAAAATGTATGTGAAAGATTTGATTGTATTATTGTTTGTGGAGATTTTAATGTGCATTTTGGTGGCGAGTCCCGCATATGCGGTGATGTCATAGCGTATGTTTGCGTCATTTAATTTATCGGCCTGTTTTAGTGAGCCTACAAGATTGGGTAGTTGCTTGGACAATGTTTTCACAAATTTTGGAGGAGATGAAATGCGCTCTTGGACTGAGGATCCGGGTTTCTCTGACCACGTTGCGCTACTGTGTGGTTTCGAGGCCGATCGGCCAACCGTGGAGGGTGGGAATCATACGAGACGCTATCGGGCAGTTGCGATCGAGTCGTTTAGGAGTGATCTGGCGAGAGAGGATTGGGCATACGTGTTCAACTCAGGAGAAAACGAACAGGTTAATAGAGTGTACGATATATTTCTAGACACGTTTTCTTATCATTTCAATAATAATTTTCCGCTGACTAGGGTCCGCCCCCGAAAGGCATGCAGTTATCCGTGGTACAATGGGGCTATAGGTGCTCAGTCAGCTAATCTTAGGGATTTTTTTGCGATATGTAAGCGTGCTAATGAACCGCTGCTCTGGGCTGAATATAAGACAAGAAAGAGAACTCTAAAACAAGCAATTAGGGATGCAAAACGACTTTACAATGAGTCCAAAGTAATGCAGTCAGGAAACAAAAGTCGTACCGTTTGGGGCATAATAAGGGGGGCAAGTATCGCGCGCAAACCGGCGGGGGCCATTCGGCTTACCAATTTTGGTGTTGGGGTTAGTGTAGATGATCCGCAAATGGTTGTGGAAGCCTTCCATGACAGATTTTTTGAATCGGGAGCCCGTTGTGGGGATGAGCGGCCGTATGCTTTTCCGCAGGTTCAAGGGGTTGCAGCGACCATTTTTCTCTACCCGGCCACTCGCGAAGAAGTGATGGATGTACTGAATTCTATGTCGCCAAAGTTTTCGTGTGGTGTTGACGGAATTCCACCTTACATAGTTAAAATATCAGCCGAATTTGTCTCACCTGTGCTCAGTCACTTGATAAACTTGATGCTCCAACAGGGTCTTCCTCGACGGACTGAAACCGGCGATTTTGCTTCCTGTCCATAAACGTGGGTCCCGGGATAATGTCGATAACTACCGTCCAATATCCATTTTACCGGCATTCTCAAAAGTGTTCGAGCGAATCTCGTATAACAGATTATATGAATTTTGGTCAGCCAATTCGGTTATCTCGGCGAGTCAGTTTGGTTTTTTGCCAGGACTATCCTGCGATGTGGCTCTGTTTGACGCGGTTACAACAGTGCTTTCACATGTTGATCAGCGCTATAACGTCGCTGCAATGTTCTTCGATTTATCGGCAGCTTTTGACACGATAGATCATGCTATGTTATTGTCGAAGATGGACGAAGATGGCGCTGGGTATTAGGGGTAACGCGTGGAATCTTTTGCGGTGTTATCTTGGGGGTCGGAAGCAGACCGTGTGAGTGGCAGGGAGATTTTCTTCGCGGGAGTCCTTGATAACGGTGGGTGTCCCTCAAGGTTCGGTGCTGGAGCCGTTACTCTTTTTAATGTTTATGAATGATCTGTCGGCGCAGTTGTCATTCGGAGACCTGTACCAGTACGCCGACGACTAGACATTGATCATTAAGCACAGAGACATATCAGAGTTGGCCACGTTGGCGGAGAGAGCAATGGAGAACATGAAATTATGGTGCCAGTCGAACAACATGATTCTTAACGAGAGTAAGACTGGTTTGCTCCAGTTCGCCCTGGGTACACCAACTCAGTCAATTCTTGTAAGATCGGGTGGACCATCGATACCATTGAATGAACACGTTAAGCTTCTCGGGGTGCACTTACAATCTACTCTTAAGTGGGATACTCACGTAAACAAGGTCCGGGATAGGGTAGCTCAACTGCACTATTCACTATACAAGTTGCGACATATTGTAGAGTTTCAGGTACTTCGAACGTATTATCTGGCCTGTGTTGAGTCCGTTTTGAGCTACGGAATAATATTGTGGGGCTCTTCGTCACGCGGTATGGCTACATTATTTGTGCTCCAGAAGAGGTGCATGAGATCTATGCTGCGACTGGGATATCGTGAGACTTGTAGATCCCATTTCAGAGCGCATAATATTCTCACTCTGCCAAGTCTCTACATTTTCAGACTTGTGTGTTACTGCAGCAGGCATATTTCCAATTTTGTGAGAAATGGGGACATTTCGCATTCTATGCGCACGCGAGGTGCGTCTCGCCTCGCCACCCCCGGGCATGTATCATCGGCCTTCGAGCACGGGGCGTACTATATGATGATACGGGCCTACAACGCCTTACCCGCGCGGATAGTTGACGCGAATTCGTTTGCCGCATTTAGATCGCGAGCAAAGTTGTTTTTTATACATAAAGAGTTTTATTCGGTGGAGGAATTTTTGAGTCATGGCGGAGACCGCGACTAGAATGCACATTTTTATGTAAATTTTGTGACTGTGTTTGTTAATGTGATTGAAATGTGTTCGTTACCTCTTATTATTATTATTTATTGTTTTTCTTTGCACAAGATTATAGTTTTATATGTATGCCTGCAAATTTCTTCTGAATGATTAGTTTTTAAGATCTTTCTATATATAAGTTAAACTCGTGGTTTGGTAGAATTCAAAAAAGATGTTTTTATTTACTTTCACAGCTAATACAATACAATATAAAAGTGTTACCGATCGACTATTACTACGTCTAGGTCACGCGTATAATAATGCCTACTGGCTTGCATGCGGACTATTTATATAGTATCTTATCTATTCTATTGTCAGCAGATTCCTTCTGCTGTACGTCTGATCTGGGCGCATAACTCCTCCAACGTCAGCTGCAGAAATACCGTTGATTATAAATGAGGCGGTATTTCCTGCAAGGGATATGCTGAATGGCCAAATGCATCGGTCAAGTTCGCGTCCTTAGATAGGTTGGTCGCGGGGCGAATGGCTCTAGTGGTAGAGCGTTGGCCTACTGACTAGGAGGTCCGGGGTTCACACCCAGGACCAGCCGAAAATTCGTCCGCCGTCTTTCGGAAGAGACGAAAAACCGTGGGCCCCGGCAACCAGTTGAACATCTCTGGTTGTCGATATTACTGTACAGTAGTGAGGGGAAAGCTCAAAGGGCCAACTGTGGCCTAGGAGCTGCGCGGAAAAAACCGCACCCTACCATACATACATACATAGATAGGTTGGTCACCCGGTGCTGGAAATGTGAGCGTAATCTCCTGCACGTTACAAAAATAGAAATAACAATTAGTACAATGATAAAAAAGTACAGAACGTGGTCTCTGGTATCTGAATAATGTTGAGAGAAAGATATTGAGTCAATCCTTCTTTTAGGGGAAGTAATCCGACTTGGTCGTTGATCTTGATTACCTCGGTTAATCCTCTTCCGATGAGGGTTCTGGAATAGGTCCAAGTTTTAGGGAATTTACACAATATTTTAATATTTTGTTATATTTATTCTTGACTTCGACAGTGCCGTTTTCATTAATCTTTGTTATTGTGTAAGGTCCCCAATAACGCTCCTTCGTCTTCTGTGTGTAGTATTTAGATGGTTTCACACACACTTGTTGTCCAATTTGTAATTGTTGATCTTTTCGAGTTTCATTTGTCTTGTCTATAACCGTTTCTTTCTTCGTTGTAGTTTAGCGGCTAGGTGTTCGTATAGATGTCTTGTTCTTTCCTTGTGATTTTGGATGTATTCTTGAAAATAGGTGTTATCATAATACAGGTCCAGCGGCTCTCTTGAATTTGTGTGTCCATATAGAAGTTCAAAAGGGGTAGCTTCTGTTGCCGAATGAATTGTAGAGTTGTAAGCTAGGATTGCCAACTTCATTAGCATTTTCATATCTTGGGCCGTCTTCTGATTCTTCATAATCCTTATGTGTTCCCATAAGGTGGAATGGAGACGTTCAATCGGTGAATTAGAATTTGGATTTTGTGGTGTTGTATAATGGAGATTAACTTTGTGTAATTTAAGTAATACTCTCAATGTCAAATTATTAAATTCCAACCCGTTATCTACTATAATTTGTCGTGGTGTTCCATGGATACTGAAACTTTCGATTAGTTCTGCTACTTCCACTGCCGTTTTACCTTGGATGGGGTAAGCTTGCGCATACTTGGTGAATACATCGATGATTGTTAGAAAGTTGTGAGAATTTATGGATATCGTATCAATATGAAGTTTGTCGAATGGTTTCTCCACTTGATCCGTGAGTTGGAAAGGGACTTTTGGCGGTCTTCTATCGTATTTGTTTTTTTTGCATTTCTCGCATTTATTGATGGTGGATTTCTACTTGATGGGTTTTTCTATGTTGATGTGGACTGGGTACTCGTTGACGTTGATGAGTTCTACAAATGCTTGGTAGTCTTCTGATGTTGTTAGACTTGGTGTTATTTCGACGCCTGGTGATATTTGTTGGTGGTTGATGACTCTCTTGTAGATTTCTATCCACAGGAATCTTCATCAATCTTCTTTCTCTTGGTCCAATTGAAATTCTTGGATCTTCAAGATGTAGTGGAATTGTATTAAATTTCGTTCGTAGTACTTTGTTTTTAAAGTCTATAACCGCGTCCATTTGTTTCATTAAACTCAGTCCAATGATACCGTCGTATTTCTTGGAGAAGTCAACGATGTTGAATCGGTGAAGTTGGTTAGGTGCATTAAATGTATAGAGGGATGGAATCTCTAGGATATACTCATTGTGAGTTGTTCCATGCATAGTGGTAACAGAAAATGGTGAAAATTGTATGAATTCAAAGAATTCATCGTGAGCCAATTGATTAGAAATAGAGGATGCGGATGCTCCTGTGTCAATTAGGAATTTTCCATTAATTTCAGGGATAAAGATGTAAGGTAAACGGATAGCATGTTGATGGTTAAATTCGATATGGTCAGGTAATTTTATTGGTTCGGATGTTAAGTTTTCTTCAAGGTTGAGGCTGCTTCTTGAAAATTTTCATTATCTTCTTCTTCTTCTTGTGGTTCGCATTCATAAGCTTCTGGGTTTGGATAATTCCATTGTTGGTATTCATCTTCTTCTTCATATTCATATTCTTCTTCTTCTTGGACATGAAGTTCTTCAGCTGCCCATTTGTTTTGAGGGTACAAAGGTCCAAACGGTGTCATTCGTACTCTTCCGAAGGTTGAGGTGTCGACATCCCTTGGCATTTGTCTTGGTTGCCTCTTCTCAGCAAGTTGTCCAGGGGATTTATTAAATTTAAAGGATGGTGGTTTTTGTCTTGGGAAAGGATATTGATTTTGCCTTGGGAAAGGATATTGAGGTTCTGGGAATTGATTCGGTTGATTTCTTTCATAGGATGGGTAATATGGAGTTCGAAATTGCATTTGTGGATGTGGGATATTGTGTTCTTTGGAATTGTTGTGGTGGAAATTGTTTTGGTGGAAATTGTTGTTGAGAGAATTGTTGGTTAGGAAGTTTATAAGAAGGTTGTGGTAAATTATTTATTGATAGTGATCTCATGTGACCTGGTGTTATTTGATGAGGGGCCTTGGTTTGTTGTTGTGGAGCGGATGATTTTCCACACCGATTCTGCCAGTTCTGGTATTCTAACACTTCAGACATCGCCTGTTCCATGGTTTTTGGGTCCTTGAGATACATAAGTTCCCCAAGATTTCCATACTTCATGAGTCCTCGCTTGTAAGTTTGTAACGCAGAAGTCATGTACAAACTTGTCTTCAATGGTACCATGTCAGCTGCCGTCACGGGCTGCATTTTCGTCAATAATAGGTTTAACACAGATTTTATCCTTTGTCCAACGGAATATGGATTTTCATGTTTTCCTGGACCTTCGACTGTCAAGTCATTTAATAAACAATCCTCAGATCTCTGATCTAAGAATGATAATTCCAGTAGGGTTTTAATTTTGTGCCATGTGTGTAGATTCGTTGAACCGATGAGTGCTCTTGATTTTGCGATTTTTATTAAATAAGAATTTATCGAGTTGGCATTGTTTTGGACATCAGCATACGTTCTAAGTAGATCTTCACACGCATCAATGTACAACGACAACGTATTGGGATCACCGTTGAAGTTTGGTATTGTCGAAATCTCCGCATGGGTAATTGATGATCGAGTATAGGGATGCTGATACACTTGTGGTTGTTCAGGCATGTTGTTGAGTTCGATGTCGTTAAGGGCGTCGGCAAGTGTGTCAAGGTTCATATAAAATAATGAAAAATGTACTCACAGTATTATAATTACGATGAATTCCATTCGTCACTCTGGTTTTTGGTTGGGGTTGGTTTTGCTTCTTTTGTTTCTTGGCTTTCTTCTGCCTTTGGTTGGTCCTTAACTATAACTCTGGTGGGCGTCTTGACGAGATTTTGATCGCTTCGACGTCGTTCCTCACACAGCTTGCACCTTCTGGAAATTCGGATCTTTCCGGTCGTTTTCTTAGCTTCTATGACGATGGTGGGCACTTTGATGAAAGTTTTATCGTTGCGGCGTTTTCTCCCGGTCACTCGTCGCACTGGTCGGACAATTGGATCCTCACAGTCCTGCACACTGTTATATTGCACTGTTTCACTGCTGGTTCTTCGACCTGAAGAATAAATGTTCACCCACAAATTTGGAAAATTGGGTCCTCTTTTGTGGTGGTCAAATATCCTCATCCGACTGCGCCAGTTTAATTCGTGGTTTGGTAGAATTAAAAAAAGATGTTTTTATTTACTTTCACAGCTAATACAACACAATATAAAAGTGTTACAGATCGACTATTACTACGTTTAGGTCACGCGTATAATAATGCCTACTGGCTTGCATGCGGACTATTTATATAGTATCTTATCTATTCTATTGTCAGCAGATTCCATCTGCTGTACGTCTGATCTGGGCGCATAACATATATATATATATAGCCCTGCTATGTTGAATCACGGAAGAGAAGTATCACCACCCGAATCCTTAAGACAGAAAACAGAGAGACACGAAGAACTCCCAGAACTCCGACAATATACCAATTGAATGAAGAAATGAGAAAACTAGCGGATTTCTATCAAATAGTACGAGTAAAGTTAGCGGAGGGTTTTCAGCGACAAAGCAAGCATTATAATCTGCGACATAAACCGTTCGTGCCAAGCATAGGTCAAATGGTTTATCATAAAACTCATTACCTGTCGAACGCCGCTAAGCAATTTACATCTAAATTAGCACCCAAATACGAAAGACCGTCACGCGTTATAGACATAATTTCCCCTTCCATCATCTTAGTACAACCCCCCGCTGGGCGAAAAACTGAACGAATACACGTTAAAGATATCAAATTAATACCATATAATTGAACGATCTAGGGTTAACTCCGAAGATGGCCGAATCCACTCCTGAACGTCCGATTACACCCCGAATAATCGCCTCGCCGAGGACCATGACGCATTTGAAAAACAAGTATCCAGGATGGTTTTCTCCACAAATGCCCAGTTCTCCCTCGTCCCAAGACGCTGTAGAACGCCCGGTCACACCCAGGATAAGAGGCTCCCCGAAGACGCTAGCGCACCTCAAGAGCAAGTTCCCAGGCTGGTTTTCACCTCAGGCTCCCGATTCTCCAGCTCAAGTTCTAGAACTTACTTCCCCTGAAACCAATATCTGGTTCCAACAAAGATTTCCGGAGCTACAGGGGTTAAACGACGAATCAACTTCTGGAAACTTTTTTAAGGCCGCGGAAAGATTATCGGATTCACCATCAAACATAAAAAACAACGCTACCAGAACCATCGGGAAGGACACTAGGACCCAGGAACAGAGAACGCATCAGGCGAGACGGCGTTTTAAACATCGAAACCGGAAACGCTACGCGCTCGCGGATGGCCGAGTAATGTATGTATCACGAAGAGACGCGTATAACGCAAGACGTGAGTGGCTTGTGACCTGTGTCAGTGACATTAACCGCAATAGTGCCGCAAAATAATATTTAAGTTTTTTTTTTCCTTTTGTTGTTTATTTGTTTTCTTGTTGCTTGTTTTGTTTCTTACACCGCCCGTCTCACACTTTTCTCATGTGAGGAGTGTGTAACGAAATAGCGTTCCACTTCATTATTTATAAATGTAAATATTAAGTTAAGTACGTCAATCCGCATTAATCCGTATAGCCGTACAGTTTCACATTTAAACAGTCAGCCGTGACTGGTTTGTTTATATGTTTGAAGTTACTAGTGTTGTGGATCGTAATTTAAATAATTCATAGTCGTCTGCATTTTGAACGAAATATAATAGCAGAACAATATTAGTAATTACAATGCACGTCTTATCTTTATCACAAACTAGCTAAGAATTATATATATATATATATATATATAAGAATGACAATGTCAATGTCTGTAAGGATCTTATGACAATAAAGTATTATTATTATTATTATTATTATTATGTGATTGCGTTAAGCAACATGTTTGGTAGCATCCATACGACGTGATGCATACGATGTCACCTTACGACATTGCAGACCCATTCAATGTTGGGCAGCAAGTCGTATACAATATATACGACGAGGTTTTCTATCACCATCAATAGATGGTGATAGAAAACGTAGAGAGCTCGAGCTACGAATTACGATATAGGGATCCCCATTTTTGTTATTACGAAGAAAGTACTTTCAAACGATCGTTATACGTAACGATAGAAGATATGCTGTGTGCGTAACGTTCGCGCATAGCATATCAAGGGATAAGTCCCGGAGATACCATTTGACACGACTGTCTCACCAGTTGATTCAGATACAAGTGGTTACGTTCAGCCTTGCTAATGCGTATTATTAATTACTTTTGTGTTTTCTGTTGTTTAGGCAAGAACGTAGTACGAGAAGTCTTCACGGGGCCGTGATGCTTGTCAGGATTGGCCGACTGTAAGCGATTTCCAGGCCATGAGTCTCCGCTGCTGCTGGCGAAAAACCCTGTTTCGTATACCTGCCCAACGCTGACTAACTGGTGGACTGTTTTTCTGATATTAGAGTATTGTATCGTCGACCGGGGCGATTGGTCATTCTTAGCTAGTTTGTGATAAAGATAAGACGTGCATTGTAATTACTAATATTGTTCTGCTATTATATTTCGTTCAATATGCAGACGACTATGAATTATTTAAATTACGATCCACAACACTAGTAACTTCAAACATATAAACAGACCAGTCACGGCTGACTGTTTAAATGTGAAACTGTACGGCTATACGGATTAATGCGGATTGACGTACTTAACTTAATATTTACATTTATAAATAATGAAGTGGAACGCTATTTCGTTACACACTCCTCACATGAGAAAAGTGTGAGACGGGCGGTGTAAGAAACAAAACAAGCAACAAGAAAACAAATAAACAACAAAAGGGGAAAAAAAACTTAAATATTATTTTGCGGCACTATTGCGGTTAATGTCACTGACACAGGTCACAAGCCACTCACGTCTTGCGTTATACGCGTCTCTTCGTGATACATACATTACTCGGCCATCCGCGAGCGCGTAGCGTTTCCGGTTTCGATGTTTAAAACGCCGTCTCGCCTGATGCGTTCTCTGTTCCTGGGTCCTAGTGTCCTTCCCGATGGTTCTGGTAGCGTTGTTTTTTATGTTTGATGGTGAATCCGATAATCTTTCCGCGGCCTTAAAAAAGTTTCCAGAAGTTGATTCGTCGTTTAACCCCTGTAGCTCCGGAAATCTTTGTTGGAACCAGATATTGGGTTCAGGGGAAGTAAGTTCTAGAACTTGAGCTGGAGAATCGGGAGCCTAAGGTGAAAACCAGCCTGGGAACTTGCTCTTGAGGTGCGCTAGCGTCTTCGGGGAGCCTCTTATCCTGGGTGTGACCGGGCGTTCTACAGCGTCTTGGGACGAGGGAGAACTGGGCATTTGTGGAGAAAACCATCCTGGATACTTGTTTTTCAAATGCGTCATGGTCCTCGGCGAGGCGATTATTCGGGGTGTAATCGGACGTTCAGGAGTGGATTCGGCCATCTTCGGAGTTAACCCTAGATCGTTCAATCAGATGGTATTAATTTGATATCTTTAACGTGTATTCGTTCAGTTTTTCGCCCAGCGGGGGGTTGTACTAAGATGATGGAAGGGGAAATTATGTCTATAACGCGTGACGGTCTTTCGTATTTGGGTGCTAATTTAGATGTAAATTGCTTAGCGGCGTTCGACAGGTAATGAGTTTTATGATAAACCATTTGACCTACGCTTGGCACGAACGGTTTATGTCGCAGATTATAATGCTTGCTTTGTCGCTGAAAACCCTCCGCTAACTTTACTCGTACTATTTGATAGAAATCCGCTAGTTTTCTCATTTCTTCATTCAATTCGTATATTGTCGGAGTTCTGGGAGTTCTTCGTGTCTCTCTGTTTTCTGTCTTAAGGATTCGGGTGGTGATACTTCTCTTCCGTGATTCAACATAGCAGGGCTGAAACCTGTAGTTTCATGTTTAGCGGTGTTTATCGCGAAGGTAAATTGAGTTATATACGTATCCCAATCCCTATGGTCTCTCTGTATATATTGAGCTAGCATGGGCCCAATGACTTTGTTGACTCGCTCCACGGGGTTACATTGTGGTGAATAAGGGGCGTTGAATCTGATGTTGATACCCAAGTTACCGATTTCTTCCTGGAAGTTCTTAATTGTAAACTGCGGTCCGTTATCCGTTATTAGCGTCTTCGGACATCCAAACTTGTACATGACCTTTTCTTTTAATGACTGGATAATATTTCTTGAGATAGCGCTACGTAATGGTTGTGCTTCTACCCACTTCGTAAAGCGATCTTGAAATACTACTAGTGTGGTGAAACCTCGCTTGGAACGCGGGAAAGACCCTAACAAATCTATACTGACTTGCAGCCAGGGAAAGTCCACGGGCGTATACCTCATTTGACCTAGGGGTTTATTTTGATTAAACTTGTGACGGTAGCATGACACGCATTTCCGCACGTATATTCGGACGTCCCTTACTATCCCGGGCCAATAATATTTGCATAACGCTCGTGCTATTGTTTTGGTTATACCCATGTGGCCAGCTTCGGGAACGTTGTGTACCTCTTGCAATACCTGACTGCGAAAAGATTTCGGGACGCACAATTTCCATGTCTGAATACCATCGTCGTAGTTGTTGGCAGCAGGAAAATAGCGATATAAATGTCCACCTTTTATTTTATAATCGATGTTGTCGTTTAGATTTTCAAGCACATCATCCATTTTATACCAACGGCAGGATGTGTCATTGAGCATTGCGACGTTGTCTTCGGTTATGGTGGTATTTTGCGGCAAGGGATTGCGGGATAGAGAATCTGCTAGGGTGTTCATGGATCCTTTTCGATATCTTACGGTAAAATCGAATTGCTGTAAGTCCACTGCCCATCTGCTGAGTCTACCTGATGGCCTTTTCAACTCCGCTATCCACCTCAGGCATTGATGATCGGTAATTACCTCAAAGGGGTATCCTTCCAAGTAATAACGGAATTTATTTATACCGTAGACGACAGCCAAACATTCTTGTTCTGTTGTAGAATACTTCCGTTCCGCCGGACTAAAAGTTTTGCTGGCGTACGCGACTACACCTTCCATGTCGTCGTGCATCTGTATGAGCGCTACTCCCATACCTTTCTGACTGGCATCGGTATGTAGTTGAAAAGGTTTATTAAAATCGGGACATACCAACACGGGGCTATTTACTAAGGCTTCTTTTAATTTCTGAATTGCCTTATCTTGTTCTGGTCCCCAATTCCAACGTTCGTTCTTTTTAGTCAGAAGAACCAAGGGGCCTGATATTTGCGCGAAGTTGGGGTCGAAACGTCGGTACCAGGAGGCACTACCGAGTAGACATTGGACTTCCTTCTTAGAGTGGGGCGGCGTGATATTTAGGATAGCTTTGATTTTGTCCGGATCGGTTCGTATCCCTTCCGGCGTAATTTCATGTCCGATATACTTAATGCTTGTTTGTCCAAACTTACAATTTTCAACATTTAGACGTAAACCTGCTTGCCGTAGACGCTTTAGTACTTCTCGTAAATTCGACATATGCTGCTCTTTGGTTTTACCAAGCATGATAATATCGTCCAAATATACGAAAGCCACTCTGTCCAGATCAGGGCCGATAATGGAGTCCAGAAATCGTTGGAACGTCGCACCGGCGGAGTGTAACCCAAAAGGTAGACATTTGAAGTGAAATAGCCCTCTCCCTGGAACTGTAACAGCGGTGATCGGGTTCCAATTCAATTTGCCAATATCCATCTATGAGGTCTATTGTAGAGAAGTATTTGCTATCGCGTAGTTTGTCTAGTATGATAGAGATATACGGCAACGGGTACGAATCTTTGATGGTAACGGAATTGACTTTTGCTAAAGTCCACGCAAAAACGTACTTTTCCCGATTTCTTTGGTACTAATACTATCGGCGAACTCCATGGACTATTACTAGGTTCAATAACATCATCCGCTAGCATCTTGTCCAACTCCTTATTAATGAGGTCCTGTTTCTTCGGATTGCACGGATAGTAGCGTTATTTGATGGGCTTGGTGCCGGGCAATAGATGTATAGCATGGCGCGTCAGGCTAGTTTTCCCCTTGGTGTTCTTCAATTTTTGGAGCTCGTGATGTACAAACTCTTCCCATTTCAGTTTATTTTCTTCAAAAGAAGCGAAGTTATCTACGGCGGTAGAAAACGAACTTGATCCGATGATCACCTCTTTATTCTTAAGGTTAATAACTGCTCCCATCACCCGTAGAACGTCGACTCCTAATATTGCTTCATGTACTCCTCGGGGCATGACCGCAATCGGTGCTTCTAACTGAATATCGCCTATCGTGATTGGAATGTTAAAAGTCCCTAACGATTGCATAAGTTCCCCGTTTGCTACTCGAGTGTCGACCTTTGGATATTTGGATGCTGATAAACCACCGGCTTTCAACTTATCGGCCAATGCGGAAGATATACATGACGTGGTTGCTCCGGTGTCTATCAAAGCTCTCGTTTCTACTCCTAATAATCGTAAAATTAACCAAATCCGGTCGTCGTTATCGTAATCGGCTGTTTTTATTTGGTTTATTGGAGGTTTTTCGTTAGTCTCAAGACGGTTTAACCTCGTTAGCCGCTCGGTTTCTCGTTTTCCGCACACGAGCAATCCTTGCTGCGCACATCGAGCAATCCGCATCGTGAACAAAACATTCTACTGTCGTTGCGGCAATTCTCGCGTCTATGTCCTGCGATGCCGCATCTCCAACATAATCGTTCTGGGTTCATGAGATTCTTCGCGTTAGTGGTATTTCCAAATGTCTTCGGAGGGGCGTGCGCCTCGCGCATTCTCGCATCAAAATTGGTTTTGGGTTTTTCGTGTCTATAGCGGTATCGTTCATCGCGGATGATCTCAAATTCCGACGCTCGCTCCAGTAATTCTCTTAATGACGCGACTTCACCGCGTCGAACGTATATCTTGTATTCGGGGTTCATGTTATTGTACACTCGGTCAAGTTGTTCCTTCGTACATAAGGATTTTCCTCGCCTCATCAATGTTAGTAACTCTGTCAAATAATCCTTGAAGCTTTCGTGCGGTAAATATTGCAGTCCAAAATCTTCTGTGAAATCACTCCAAGATTTCCACAAGCCTTTGTTATTTCTATACCAGAGTAGCGCCTTTCCGCGAAATAGCTCTGGTAGAGCGCCCAACATTTCAGCGTCCGTGATCGCATAACATTCTTGAAGTTCTTTGATTCTCTCTAGGAAAGATATTGCGTCACTTTCCCCGTTGAAATATATACCCCATTTTCGTTCACGGTCACACGTCACTGCAGTCGGATTGTCGCTGGTGAAAATATTTGGCGTGATTTTCGTAGTCTGCTCAACTTCTTCCTCCGGTTCGGCCGTCCTCTTGCCTTTCAGGTATTCCCTGAATTTTTTGCGTAACTCGTCTAGAGTTCCAGTACAATCCATCCCTAATCCACTTAGAATGACTTCCAACTCGGCTTTCGGTAACGAATAGACCCAGTATACGGGTACGTTAGCTTTCTTGGGTATTTCTTCGGACGATGAAGCAACTTCTGAATTCGGCATTTTGCGGTCGGAAAGATTTTCTTATTTAACGAGGTCCCTGGTCGGGGGCCAATTATGCGACGGCTACTTTTCTTTTCGCTGACGGTTGGGTTCTCGCACAATAAATTTATCAATTCCCTTTTAAAAGGTAACTCTGTTAAGGTCCAATGGTTCGACGTTTAAATAAATCTCAAGGAGTAAATTAAATAGAATTTATTTACAACGAAGAAAATCATAATTTATAAATAAAAAAAATAAAGAATACTACTACTTATATAATAATAAATAAGAATACTACGGTATTTATTGCGGGTACGGGTATGAATAGCGGCGAAAAGGGGGAAAAAAAGAGTACCTAGGATCTTGGCGGATCGACCGTCAGCACGTGGGCCAACTGGTCCGGTTGGGTACCTGGAGGATACTGGTCTCCGGGGCGGATCGACCGTCAGCACGCAGGCCAACTGGTCCGGGTGAGCACCTGGTGTATACCGATCTTCTGGGCGGATCGACTGTCAGCACATGGGCCAACTGGTCTGGGTGAACGCTTGATGACAACTGGTCTTCTCGGCGGGTCGACTGCACGTGGGCCAACTAGTCCGGATGATCTCTCGAGAGGAACTGACTGTTTGACGGGTGTTTGGCGCTTTATATACCCGTCGATACGTGCTACATTACAAACAAAACGGTATAATACAAACAGAAACCCTAGTAACTTCAAACATATAAACAAACCAGTCACGGCTGACTGTTTAAATGTGAAACTGTACGGTTATACGGATTAATGCGGATTGTCGTTTCCAATTTGGGGACACCTGTGCACGAGTCCAAGGGTTACACCATTAGGCCGCAAAATATTGATGAGTTGAAGCAAATGATAGTGGACGAAGTTCAAAGTATTGCTGTCGAACATTTAGAAAACTGTTTACGGGAATTTGTTGATCGGTCGTGGTTTTGTCAAACCGCTCAGGGATTGCTGTTTGAAAATTTAATTTAATTACTTTGTTATTTTTTGTTGAATTTGTTATTATTTATCCGTTCGGTCAAAATAAATGTTTTGGAGTTATGATTATTTGCTTATAATTAAAAAATGATGCAGTTGATGCGATGTACAGGATGTTTGATGAGAAAAAGGAAAAGTTTTCCATAATTCCGTAATAAAATAAACACCCTCTACATTAAAAGTATATTTAAGCAGAGCTTGTTTAATAATATGTTTTTCCGTCGATTGTTTATTTATGACTTAGTTTAGTGAATAGGAAATCGTTTATTAAAGTACTCCATTAATGCACGATTTCTATTAATGCATGATTTTTTATAGCCAATCACTAGACGCAATGGCGTCGTTTGATTGGCCAATCGAACATATGTGAAATGAAACCTTCCAATCAAAACATACCGCTCTCTAGAACTGTCAGTGTCAAATTAAATAAATTGTCATATAACCTAAAAAGACATTGGCGAAGAAAAATCTATGTAGACGACTCTAGAAGAATACGATCGACGGAAAAATTTTGTAACCAACTCGAATATTAAACAGCGATTAATGATCTCGACAATTAACGCGCTCGCTTCGCTCTCGCGTTAAACAGTCTCGACCATTAGTCGCTCTTTTTAATATACTTGTTGCTTAAATAACTATTTACGGTTGAGTTCAAAAAGGTGTTCCGGTGATTATGACTAATTTTAATTAATTGCTTATAACTGAAAAATAATGAATTCAACAAGAAAATTATATCAATAAAAATGTTTTGAATTAGATTTAATTACAAAATGTAAAAATATACAAGGTGTTCCATTTTTTTTAAAAGTTTACGAAATTTCTGTAATAAAATGAACACCCGATATATTAAAAATATAGTTAAACGACAGCTTGTTGAAAGTAAAAAAAACTTTTGTTTGAATATTTTTTTGCGGTTGGAGAGTTATGTAGGTGTTCTGGTAATTTTGACTAATTTTAATTAATTGCTTAAAACTCAAAAATGGTGAATAATATAGAAAGATTATTTTAATAAAAAATGTTTGGAATTAGTCCTAAAATTACAAAATGTAAAAATATACAGGGTGTTCTATTTGAAAAAAAGTTTACGATATTTCTATTGTATATTCTATTGTATATTACAAATATGTTTGAACGATGGATTGTTTAAGGTAAAAAAACTTCTATTTGAAATTCTTTTTGAAATTTCTTACCGTTGCAGAATTATTTGGGTGTGCCGGTAATTTTGGCTAACCCTGTATATAAAAACAAATAATATTTTTGTAAATGTGGTATGGTTTCTCATCTTATATCATAAATAATGATTCGCCCTTTAATGATATTATTAAAAATACAATAAATGTATATAATACATACATGTGCTTTAATTAAGAAAGGAATAATAAACTTTTTTAATTGTAGTTTTACATGAAAATGATTTACTACAAATTCGGGCTTGTTGGGATATTAACAAACCAGAGGTTACTTTTTCCAAATAGAATAGTATTTTGTGTTCTATGGAACTTAGTTCTGTATTTATTTTTTTTGAATTCATCGATTTTCAAATTTTCGTTCAAGATTTACGACATTGGATTGATTCCCTATAAATTGTAAAAAAGTCACATTACCACAACATTTTTATCTGTAATTTGATGTATACCATGTGTAAATTGATACAAAATTAAGCTCACTATGGATGCTTGGTTTGTAGGACGTACTACGACCTTTGAACATTTGCCAATAATTAAAAGAAAAATCCGGATCATTTTTTTCGAGTGTTGTGAGGACTTTTATGACAATCGACTATCGATTTTTTTAATTGATGTCAAGACTATAACATAGCCAGCAATATTGTTAAAATGTCACTTAAACGGAATTGAGGCGGATATATTTCTGCAATATCAATTTCAGCGACTTATTGCATTCTTTATGCACGTGGTTATTGCGCACGCGTAGTGATCACGTGGTATACTGGTATTGCTGTATTGCATTCGATTTGTTTTAACCGTCACGCGTCTGTCCGCCATTGTTTTAGTTTTCGTAAATCGTGAATGTTGTGCTTAAAGTTGAAAATTTGTATTGAAAACAGGGTTACCAATATTGCACCGCTGTAATTCCCGACAGCAAACATCAAAATCCCTACTTTTACCCGTTTTCCAGGTCCTAATATTCCAACATTTCCCCGACCACTCTTGAACGATGAACGAAAAAGAAGGTTGATAATTTATTTCCTTTATATAATTCCATTATAAAATATAACCATAATACAGATTTTGTATTCTTTCATATATTATCCTATAGCTATTGCTTATTCGGTTGAAAAATTAAAAGGCACCCAGCATCCTAGACACCTTTGTTAGTATCTATATAATACAAAATATATTTGCCTATTGCGTATATAATTTACTTGACCGTTTTGATAAAAATGAAATGACTGATGAATATGCGTTCCACGCTAGCATGTGAAAATAGAAGTAAAGTAAAAGTTTATCACTTTCAAATGTTCGAACGTAAAAATTAGACTAATAGGCCTATACCGACACATCGGTTCTTTTACTAACCATTTTCTATCCTCTTTCTAATATGTCTAGCTAGCAAAAAACCCACAAACAGTTTAACAACATGGCAATAACAAAAAAGCAGGAACTTAAAAAATAAAACAAAATTTAAACTGACGTGGTTTGAAAATGAAAGAACGATCACCGTGAATTCAAGTTTGAAACCCATCTCAACCATGTAGTAAAGTCAGATATGTAAACTAAACTAATTGCAGGGGTGTCAGCTGACCCAAAACTAATAGCTCTATATGTAGCAAATAATTCCATAATTCATAAAATAGGCACAATGCCCAGTTTTACCGGCCAGCACACCGCACATAATTATTGTTCGCACATTGGCAAGCCTCATTGAAACAGCGGTGATGCAGGCTCAAGCGGGACAAAACTTTGCTCCACGTGTTGCTGCTACACGCATGGCAGTCCCCACCTCAAACCGCAGAGTAGCCACCTTATGAAAAACAAACCATACCCGATAGCTGCGAGCGTCAGTTTGATAATACCGCATCACTCGGCAATCACCGATACGAGCATACACGCTCGCTAGCCACCACTTTGAAGATCGACCCCCAGGAGGTTTGAACATGGCGTAAGGATTAACTTGGTGAGCGCAAAACTTTGCCCCTTCCTCCAAAATTCACGCGGAAGTTACCTGCGGGTGCCAACACTGAAAAGAATATATTGCTCCCTTCGTTGGAACGTCTACATGAATAATTTAACTGTCTTGTTTGTTCTTGGTTTGTGTTTGTTCATAGGATGATGTAATTATCGATAATGTGTTAATTAAAACTAGCATTCCATACTTAGTTTTCCTCGAATACCAACCCCAAAAAGTAAATTGTTGTTTCTTTAAACACCAATGATTTTACACTTTAGGTTATTAGTTATTAGTTTATTATTAAGTATTATAGATCAGTTTTTATTTTAATTTTAAGGCAACATTTACATAACTTAGTTTTAAATTTTTCGTTAGATTTTGTATTTTGTAGTTTGTAATAAGTGTTATGAGTTTATTTTACGGTCATTATTTACAATGAAGCATTGCAATGTAAGTGGTTGCTAAAACAACGTGAGGAATGTGTCCCTACATAAGTTCCCGAAAGATCCAATAGTGCGAGAACCCTGGCTACGTACATTGGACGCGCCGATTTACTTCAGAAGCATGGTAAGTTACGCTGGCGCTTATTATAATGTTTTCTTACTATAAAATTTAATTTAAAGTGTATTTCGGTAATAGTTACTTTATTTATTTTATTATATATATTATATTTTTATAGCACGAGTATGTTCAGTGCAGTTTTCGGAACAATCTTGGAACACCCACAATCATTTCAACAACCACGGAGAAAAAAATGCACAAAGTGGAAGTTTCGGCAAATTACGAAGACTTATTCCGCATGCTGTACAGACGTTGCTGTTGCATGCTACACCAGTGATACCTACCGTTACCCCTTACGTACGTTTTGTAATTCGGCGAGACTTTCCATTGCGCATTGCCAAGCCAGGCAATAGCAATCAGATGGAATCAGATGGAACATTTGCACAATCCATGTACTGAGAAACCTCTACCATTTAAGTCACAATATTAGTATGAGAGGTCATGATCTCAAGGTCTCCAAAGAAAAATACAATAACTACTGCGGAAAGATTTCCTTATCAACAGTGTAGTCTACTATTGGAAATAAATTAAAAATTTGCCTTGTTTTGACGTGGAAATATTATACTTTGATAAAACGACATACAAAACAAGACGTAAGAATTTCAAGATAAAACAAAACGGTTACTAAGGTTTTGTGAAAAGCATAGACATTTAACAGTACATTTAGTGTGCAGAAACATTGGATATTGTTCGTTTTCAACGTAAGTATACGCCTTTGTGTCTTTTTGAATATACTTTTGTTGCTTTTATAAGAACCATTAAAAATACTATAGACATATTCATCTATAAGAAGCAATTAAATGCCACGATATGCCTACCCAACTGAAACTCTTATGCAATTTTTAGGTACTTGACCTGCAAATAAATAAGTTATATGTATAATAATATAAAAAGTTTTATTTTTAATAACCTCTCAATTGTGGGGTATGTTTGCTCTACTACGAAATTATCAACATTTGAATACCTTATATGTTCAAATTTCGGATAAACGTATTGCAATCCTAGATTTGATCTGTTTAAAAAATTGTGGGTGTAAACATTGTTAAAATATGTACGAAAACGTCTCGGTAATCTTTGCACCCTGGAATTGTACAGGGTGGGCCAAATTCGATGTTACTATAGGAGATCTCGGTAACTATAAGAGATATCGAAAAATGTGTAAGGTTGTTGTGTCGTCTTTTTTTTGAGAGACACTCAATGGTGAAAACACATATTAGCTATCGTCTTTTGTTTACGAGTTATAACACAAAACTCTATTTTTCGCTATTTTGATACTTGTCGATACGTTTGTTGTTTGTTAAATCAGACGAATGATATTTGCACGTTCTTCAGACAATTTTTCGATTATAATTCAGTGGAATTCACAGATTTTAAATATCCCTAATAGTTTTGTTGATATAACATAAAGTGGAAGTGGTATGCTGAAGAAACTGTCATGAAAGTATGTAGCCGTGATCCTACAATTTCCAGTCGGCAATCTTCACTTTATATCGGTATGTCGAGGGTATAACTGAAAGGTTAAACATTGCAGGATATATTGTATTATTCGAAGTAAAATAATTAGATAATTACCAGAATAAAAATCTGATGTGGCCAGGCACATGACTTTATCATACAATATATAAAATTAATAGTTTAGCTGCATGAGAACCTATTTTAGTGAGATAAATCGTAGGTATTGTCACAGCATCAGTATTTGACACTACCTACACTACGTCATTAGAATAATAGTTATTTATGTCACAAGTGCCGAAAGTACGGAATAGCGCGACGAGCGGTGATGCGGCGCGTCACCGAAGGCGGAGCGTCGCCGTCGCACGTGAGCGAGTCGCGCTATCTAGTTTTTGACAGGAGTAACATCAACGTTTATTGTGTTGGTTTTTGAGAAATATGTATCAAAAAAATTTAAAATTTAAAATGGTTATATTTCTGTATAGGAAACGTTAGGTTGGTACCACTTTGACGAAACGTCAAGTTTAAAAAGCTAATTACAATTCTGACAGATTTATATTTGTTCATGACACTGTAGATGTGAAATCCGTACCAACATACTAAAATAAACCTACACTCATCGCTAAACTTTATTTACAATTTTCTCAATTTATCGTTTTTAGAATTAGATATAATGACGGGCTGATATTTCTTATCAACAAACAATCAAATTGGTGATCTTATTATATTGAAATTTGTATTTTGTAATTTGCCGACTAGAGCGGCAACGTTCCATAGCGGTTCTACAACCTCTGATGAAATCAGCTGCTTTTGAGTGTGGCAGCACAAAAAATAATTGTCAAAATCCTGGCTACATGTAGTTTCATATCAATGCAGATGCGACCTATCTCGATCAAATAGAATTTGCCCTTGCAGCGAAACTATTAATTTTATCAAAAAATGTCATAGGCATAAATTATTCAAAATTTCCTCTGCTTTAATTTATTATTTAACTATTTTGACGAAATTACAGAAATAGCGGCTCATTTGCAAAATCCTTGAAAAAGGCTTAGAATAAACTACCAGTTCCTTTGGACCCTTTTGAAGCAAAAGCTTTTCAGCTCTAAGTTAGGTCATGAAACTTCTAAATATGAACTTTCGTTCCGATACCTTTAGTAGTTTCTCCGGAATCGTCGCCACAAAAATCGTTTACACACAAGACATATACACACACACACACACACACACACACACACACACACACACACACACACACACACACACACACACACACACACACACACACACACACACACACACACACACACACACACACACACACACACACACACACACACACACACACACACACACACACACACACACACACACACACACACACACACAGACATTTTTTTGTACCTTGGTCAAAAATGTTCAGGGGACCCATAAAGACCTATTTCCGCTAAAATCTCAATTTTTTTTTCGGCACGATTACAATACTTCATCATACTGCGTATGATAAAGTAAAAAGATAAAATAAGATTACCTACTACAAACTATTTTAACCATTTTCCAAATCGATGTCCATTTTTATTGATGCATATCTCGTCGCAATACTTCGAAGAGCGTTGTTTATAAGAATATTTGGCATTGATACATTCTTCAAAATGCTGCCTTAGGTCCTGAAAGTCGTTATGTGACCATTTGTATAATTTGTTTTTAATGTGCCCCCAAAGAAAAAACTCCAAAGGTGTAAGATCTGGTGATCATGGTGGCTACCTCACTGGTCCGTTGTTTCCAATCCAACGGTTTTCAAAATTTATATTCAATAATAAATTCCCTTTTTATTTTGTGAGGTGGTGCTGGAAGTATATAGTTCCCCTCGCCATTAGTGGCAAATTGTCCAAAAATTCATGGACAATATGATGGTTTACAATATCGTAGTACCGGTAGCCATTATGATGTTCCTCGTAAATATGGTATGCTAAAATACGCTCGCCATGCATGGCACACCAAACACTAAAACCAAAACGTCCTTGGTTTTGCACATTGACATCAGACCAATAGAGCTCATTGTGAATATTAAAAATTCCGGCACTGCTGATATAGGCTTCATCAGTCCAAATAACTTTATTTAAATAATGGATTCTGCTGTAGATTTTCACGGTACCACTGACAAAACTCCATTCGTTCGTTGCTAAGGGTCTGTTGGTTGCAAATAATGTTTTCTTAAAGCATATGGTCTAAATTTATGCTTCTGAGGATTCACAAAGCTCGATGTCTTGATACCCCAGATTCAGTTTCTATTTCACGACTTGAAGTTGAGGGATTTGCAACTGCGGCTGCAACTGTGTTGGTGGCAGCTACTTCAGCATTTTCAATATGATAATGTTTGAGTTTTGGCATACTAAATGACCCGTGATTGATGAGATTTTCTTTTAATCTCTCAAAAATACATTTGTGAGGTTGTGTTCTTTCTGGATAACGATTGAAGTAAGTTTCGGATGCAATTTCAGCATTGTTATTACTTTGAATAATTCGACCATTGCGTATTTTTATATGATTCATACGGCATTTCGTAACATTTAATTGAAATAAATATTCAAAAGAATGCAAATGCAATACTTAAGTCACTGATTAGTAGTGTCAAACCACTAGTGACATACGCCTACTCGGAGAAATCTCGAAGACAATAATTACAAGATCAAACGAACTTACCTAAGTGAAGTTCGATCTTGATTATATGAAGCCTCGTCGAAATAAATAATACATTGTAGCACCTTCTATTCTTGTACTGAATCACACGTTTAGAATAAAAAACTGAAAAACTACCTGCTGCGCCGGCTGCGGGTATATGCCTGATTCACTATTTCATTTCTTCAGAGTCTGGGAAAAAATGTTTGCTGTTACTTAAGGGGCTATTAGGGAGTGGTGGGTGATTATTTATTTCGACGTGGCTTCATATAATCAAGATCGAACTTCACTTAGGTAAGTTCATTTGATCTAATTATATTACAGCCTCGTCTCATAAATAATACATTGTAGATGTTTAGAGATATAATCAGCAAAATTTTATTTCTCCCACATAAGAAGGTTTGTTTCAACAAACGATAATCCAAATTATTAACTCCAAATTAGCTTCCTATGATCCTAATAAAGCTAATATTAAACTCTCTTCTACGTATGTTAACATTATTAACTAATTTATTTTTAATTGTTTCCGAAAAAAAAAAAAAACAAAAACTGCTGACTATAACTTATGGTAACTTATCTAAAATTTACAAAAGTATTAGAATTATCTATCCGTCTCCTTGTTAATCTTACTGTAATTAAGCAGTAAGTTCAGCAGCGGGTAATGTGGAGGCGCCTGGTTTGTAATGTGAGACGGAAATGAGTACATCTCAAACCACTTTTACTATTATTATCTAGGAATTTTTGTAATATTTAGTTTTATTACAGTACTGTACACCAGCAGTTACTGCACATATATTGCGATTTTGATGGAAATATGGCAGTTTCAGAGTAGGCCGTCTGATTGGCCCGGATGTTATTATCCGCTTGCCATATTTTAAGACAATGCATGTTCATTGCTTTTATTATGCAATTAATTACGTCATGTAGCTAGTGCGATCAACACTGCAAATTTGGTGGACAACAGCTCCAATATGTCATGTACATTGTACAAACCCTAGGACCAGCTCCGATTCCCAGGTAACGTTATATTTTGACGAACTCGGTCCTAACCCAAACACGCCTTTAATAAAGCTCTAAAACCTTCTGCTAATCACCAAAATTTGCAATATGGCTGCTAGTCAAACGTTAATTATTGAAAATACCAAAACAAATACTAACGTTGGATTCTAACATTGAAACATCGATATCTAAGACGCTCCAGGTGTCCAGCTTTCTACACAGCTGTGAGGGCCAAAAAAGGACCACTATCCCAACTTCTCAAGAAATTGACAAGAGCATCAAACCAACAAAACTTTCCGGATATTTCAAGAACGAAATAAAATTTTACATTTTGTGTTCGACCGAAATGCAAAAATATAAATTTTTGTCTTTTCAAACTTAACTAACATATCCCAAAAGTAGCCGCTTAACTCCCCTTTTCTACCGTTATATCCTATTCTCGACTGAACCCGTCTCATGTTTGTCTAAAGATGCCTGTAGTACTGATGCCTGTAAGTAAATATTTTTGTTTTGCACCATATCCATGTCTCCCTGGTCAACCTAACTAGATGGTAAAATTGTACTGTCCCTACAGTTGATATAAGATAAGGGTGTTGTATTATCAACACTCATATAATATTACAGTTTGATGTGTTTTTGGAAAAACCTACTTAAAAATCTCTACTTAGAAATCTCTACTTAAAAAATAGAGCCAGTAATTCTAAATAAATTTATAGAAAACTCTGTTCCGGCTTTATAACGCATCTGAATAATATAAAGCTTTGTGGATTTTTTCGAATTGTTCTGGGGATATTCTGTACCCACTAATGACGTCTTTCGAAGGATTATCAGAGATGTTTATTACAGCATTAAATCCTCAATTTAACAAAATTCAATCGAAAGATTTCAAGAGTCATCTTAGCGCCCAGCGGCACCGGCTGAAGTCTTTACCCCTAAGAATCTTGTAAATTCACATATTTTGCACATATTTATTTCTTGAGTGTGTTACGGTAAGACAAAATTTCCCCATATTTTTTTTTGTTTATTTGGCGACGAAACTGCTATTGTAACGGAATTACGAATGCAACCTAAAAGTATTTCTTCCTTAGTGCATAATATACACTGTGTAGTTTACGTTTATGATAGTTAATTCCATATCCCAAAATTCTAGCAGTTTAATTGGATCGTTAACCTTTGCTGACAATTCACTGCTGTTTTATTTTATAGCAGAAAATCATTCAGGTAGCTAACCGGCAAAAAAAAAACATTTTTCTTATCTTTCACCACCGTTTCATTATTTTGATAAAATAATAGGTAAGCAGAGGCTAATATAAGCGGCATACAATGACATTGATAAGGTACATTGTTAAATTTAAATCTAGATATTTCTTATCCGATTCTCTTACAGCGACTGGTAAATAGGTGTCTAAAGTTGAAATTTAGTAATGTTTACCAATTTAATAAAAACCGAGAATGCCAGCTCAGTTTGATAGAGCATTGCGCTAGCTACACAATAGTCACTGAGTAATTTCCAGGTTATCGCTGTAATTTTTTTAAAATCTTCATCCCTCCGGAATATCACCATCTTTAATACATTTGAGAATAGTTAATATTAGCCAATTCTACCCTCCTAGGCACAATATTTTGGACGGGACATTTTACAAAACCAAATTTACCCAACATCCGAGCTAATTTTCCACCTTAATTTTAGTAACGTTACATCAGCTACTGTAAGAAAGTCTCAAAGTCGAGCAGTTTTTCAAACCTGTACATTTACTTAATGTTCTTCGCCCCTGTCCGTTCATTGCGTTGGGTGCGACCTGTACCCTGCGTAGGTACTGGTTCTTGTGTAGAGAGTCTTTGATTGTTCACGCTGTTCGCTCTGATCTGGTCTTTTAGACTTTGTCTGAGACGGACCCTTGATATTTAACTTCTTTGACCATTCCTTTCATACTAATTTTTGGTATTCTTAGGTGAAAAAGTCACGTCAAATTACCATTAATTTGTGGGGGCTTTCATTATGGCCACATTAAAACCCTTGCTTAAATTGTAAGCCGCAAGCTCCCATCTGATTTTGTTTTTGAATCGCTTAAACCCTTTATAAATCGTTGAGTGGATTCTACACCCTCTCCTTTTGCAACCTTGCTGTTAACACCCTACATATAGCTGAACAGAGCTGTCTTCACTTTGAGTCAAATTAGATTGTCTCTTTTGATATGAACTCGCGAGATTCCAGCAGTAGCTACTGGATTTAGCTTTGAGCCCGCGGTAACTGACACCTACTCGTAGGCGCCATTAGTACCTGCGACAATATTTCTTCTTCGGATGAACGATTTTCCATACAAACCCCCTCTTTTGTTTGGAAAACAATAATAACCGATTGTATTATTCATGCAAACAAATGCGTTTTAAAAAAACGTGAGTATTTTTGTTATATGTAAATAATATGTTAACATATACTCGTATAATATGAGCAAACAAGCTAATTCCCAAGTATGCTGTCACAAGACTCACAAGCAAGCTTCTATTATAATGATAACGTATTATATTTTATTCTTAACTTTATCATCAATGTTATTTTATATATTCTTGTCCCTTTTTCTATTCGGTTATATATTGTACATAAACATATGATGAGCATTACTATCACAAGCAAGCGATTTGCAAACTACGCTGTCATAAGCATATTACGGCTACTTTATTGGAGGTCTGTGTTCACAAACACAGACAAAAGCAGCCCATGCTGTCACAAGCAGGGTTATAATATCTAATGATAATCTATTATTCAATATATATGAATATTAATTATGAGCATTGATATCACAAGTAAGCTATATGTCAACTATGCTGTCACAAGCAAGTTTATATTCTACAATATATATGTAAATACCTATATATTATGAACATTGCTATCACATGCAAGCTAAGTGCACACCATGCTGTCACAAGTAGGTTTATATTATCTACGATAATATGTTATATTATATACACATATAATATTGCTCTCCCAAGCAAGCTAATTACCAACTATGCTGTCACCAGCAAGTTTTTATGTAAGGGGGGACCTCTCACTTATTAGTATTTATGGCTCTACCTGAACCATACTGACTGGTGAAGGCGCTTTCCCGCATTTTTTTAATATACAAACTTTTACTCGGAATATAACCTGACTTCAAACTTTACTTACTTTAATTCTTATGGTAGCGTGAATTAAATATCTCTCTTCCGGAGGCTGTAAATCTAGGTTCTTTCTCTGAGACTTTGTCAGAGAAAGATGAACCACAAATTACTTAACACTTTTTATAGAAGCCAAAATGCTTCTCCACAAAATGGACTGATTTATATTATTCTATCTAATAAAACGCAAATCCAAAACAACACTAATTATCTATTAACAAATAACATGAACAAATGCAGAACTGCTTACAAAAAGCGATGAACGTTAACCCTAAACAATGATAATAATCTTTTGGCAGAGATGGTCACAATATAAACAGTATAAACAACTTACACGTTAAGATAGCTGGGAACGGGAAACACAAGACAGCACAACTTCTATAAAACGGCCTCACATTGGGGCCCTGGGCGGACGTTCAACACACGTCCGCCTCGTTCAAAACCCGATACGAAAGAGAATGAATCGTTGTGTGTCTTTGCCAGCCCTTAAAATCTTCAGGCGCCAAACAAGACGACCGCAGACGCTTGGCAAATACTAACCTCGATTCCGTCTTAAAACAAAATACACCAGTGTGCATATTCAAATCTCCCACTTACTACATCCCTTGCTAATTACAAACAATATCAGACAGAAGCATTTGTCTTCTGGTACATATTTCGGTTTCCTGAAATAAAAATACAGATCTGACACAATAAAAACCCAAAAGAATTCGGCCTTGGTCCTGAAGTCCGACGATGCTGATTCGGCTTCGTATCTCAAAGTCCCAAGCGAATGTCTCGTTCCTCTGGGCCATTGGTCACATGAAACAAAAGGAAAAACAACATTGAAGCCGTATCATAGCAGTCCGATTACATCATAACTTACATTATCTCTTATCCATCTTCAAATACAGCCGCTATCGTGAAATGGCCTCCCTCGCTCCTCGCCTCGGTTTTTCCCTCCGTCCATTTTCCTTCTAGCGTCATCGGTGGTCCTTAATCTCCAGCGGCGTCCATCGTTCCTTGCAAGCTATCGTTTTACCTCATAGATGACCTACACGAAGTGTGGATGTTGTCCAGCGACACTGAGGCCCGGCTGTACATCCCTTTGCGTTGTCCATGTAGTCATTTTTTTTTCTAACACCTTCGACGTCAAAGTGCAGGAATTCTGTCATCTGCCACTTTGTAATTTTTGACCATACGCCTCCCTTTGGGCGTATCTCTGCGGTCACACCATTTTTTGAAGCACACGGGGCTTCGCTTGCTGTAGATTACAACCCTTTGTAAGTCTACCGGCACTAATTTCGACGTCCAAAGTTCAGTATATTTGCCTGAAACATTGAAATTTTTCCTTGACCTTTTGCGCCTCTCGCGGGCGGCTTTTGCGGCCACATCCATCTCTAGTACGATTTCTTGCTTCGAACGGTAACGGGACGAACCAGCTGTTTTCACAATGACCACGCTGCATGACCTCGGGACTTCTGGATGAAAATTTCGAGTACATAAGCTTGGATCTTCCGTTCACATCGGCTGTCGGATATGGAACTATATCTTCGGAACATCTGCCTAACTAGGTACCTGCTTCTCAATTGTGTTTTCGACCCATTGTTTACGCGAAATAAACAATAAAATGAATCAAACTACTTTGCAACTTCCCTATTAATTAGTTCCCTTAATACTGCTTTATTTTAACTTATAAAATACAGTTGCAAAAGTATACCCTTAACTTTAATTAATTATTAATTAATTAACGCGTGTCTGTCTTGTGCTTCTCCCCTCAAAGCTGCCATTTTCAAAATACTTACATAAAAAAAACTCAACGTGTTTCAAACTTCTAATTCAATTTAACTACCTCAAAATTTACTAAACAAAGAACTTGGGCTTTGTTTCTATCCTATCCTTACTTTACTTTCACTAAATCGACCAGTGATGGTTCGATTTTTTTTCTGTTTATTGTTTACTGTTGCCATCTCTACTCTGCCATTTTTTCACTCAATAAAAAAAAAATCCTCAGAATTTAATTTCAAACTACCTGTTCTGCCTATCGCTATAAATCACAACTCAAGTCCTGTCTAACACAATTTGGTTCAAACTTTCTCCAACGAACGGTCTCGAGAATTAAGACATTTCTTTCAAAAACAATTCCAACACTCAAAAGAAATTATACTGCAAATATTTATTTATTATGCTGCCACCAGCAGTACATTTCCTAACACAAATTCACGACTATATTTATCTATATCGACATGTATCACACACAATGTCCACCTCAGAAGTAACAAACAAATTCTTGGAATGCAACGGCGCAATTCCTACATCGGGCGCCTAAAGCCAGCCCCTAATACCTCTTTCTCTTAAAGGGTTTCTTGTTTGCCTTACTTCGCTTCAACTATAGCCACAACAATGCATTCTTAAAATGCGTCACATAATTTTCTTCTAAAATTCACAACAAATCTAACTGAAGTGCTTTCTTCACAATCTACTCGAATAATTGCTTGAAATGTCTTAAATAATCCCAACCGCTAGCCAACAAATTGTAAGGGGGGACCTCTCACTTATTAGTATTTATGGCTCTACCTGAACCATACTGACTGGTGAAGGCGCTTTCCCGCCTTTTTTTAATATACAAACTTTTACTCGGAATATAACCTGACTTCAAACTTTACTTACTTTAATTCTTATGGTAGCGTGAATTAAATATCTCTCTTCCGGCGGCTGTAAATCTAGGTTCTTCCTCTGAGACTTTGTCAGAGAAAGATGAACCACAAATTACTTAACACTTTTTATAGAAGCCAAAATGCTTCTCCACAAAATGGACTGATTTATATTATTCTATCTAATAAAACGCAAATCCAAAACAACACTAATTATCTATTAACAAATAACATGAACAAATGCAGAACTGCTTACAAGAAGCGATGAACGTTAACCCTAAACAATGATAATAATCTTTTGGCAGAGATGGTCACAATATAAACAGTATAAACAACTTAGAGCTGTTTTACACGACCGAGAATTATAACGAAAATAATAGCCAAATTTATCGCTATAATTTTGGTGAGAAATATTGGCAAATTAATTTCGAACTATAGTTAAAAGTTGTTTGACACACGGCAATTGATTTCGCTATTAATGTAGTCATGCGCGTGCGTACTATAGTAGATATTTAGATATACGCGGTTGTAAATAAAACTTGGATAAAATAAACATTACCTATACAATCGGTGGTTGTATTTCTAATAAGGAAAGGGAAGAAAAACATGATAGAAGATAATAAGGTTATGTATTTGCATTTTTCATAGGTGTTTACATAATCATAATCGCATCCAATGCCGTTTTTCTGAGGTGGCGATTTTTATTGTTTACGGACTTCGAATTGTATAGATTAGGCCACTTTCTGTATTCTTCAACTAAAACCACCACTTCGGCACGTGTCCACGCCGTCATAATGCAGCTGTAATAAATCCTCACAGAACAACTATTCTTTCTCGGCAATATGCACAATACGAGCGTACCGCCCCGCCCGACTTACGCCGCCACTGCTTCGGCCTGCTTACGCCGCACCCGCCGTCCCCGCCGCCCGGCTTACGCCACCACCGCCGCGCGGCTTACGCCGCCACCGCCCTGCTAACGCCGCCTCCGCCGCCCGGTTTACGCCGCCACCGCCCTGCTTACGCCGCCACCGCCGCCCCGCCGCCCGACTTACGACGCCACCGCCGTCCCCGCCGCCCGGCTTACGCCGCCCCCGCCGCGCGGTTTACGCCGCCTCCGCCGCCCGGTTTACGCCGCCACCGCCGCCAGGCTTACGCCGCCCCCGGCGCCCAGCTATCACTGTTTTGAGCGTTTTGAGGTTAACTGCGCGGGAAGATCAATATAATCGTAAATTGTACGAAATGCGCAAATTATCGCGCACAATCTCGCGGTGAATAGAGCAAGAGTGGTATTTTTCTCACAAAAAGTTTCGCTATTATTTTCGTTATAAAATACTGGTTTTACACGTCCGATTTTCATCGACAAAACTTTTGGCTATTATTTTCGCTATTATTTTCGTTATAATTCTCGGTAGTGTAAAACAGCTCTTACACGTTAAGATAGCTGGGAACGGGAAACACAAGACAGCACAACTTCTATAAAACGGCCTCACATTGGGGCCCTGGGCGGACGTTCAACACACGTCCGCCTCGTTCAAAACCCGATACGAAAGAGAATGAATCGTTGTGTGTCTTTTCCAGCCCTTAAAATCTTTTGGCGCCAATCAAGACGACCGCAGACGCTTGGCAAATACCAACCTCGATTCCGTCTTAAAACAAAATACACCAGTGTGCATATTCAAATCTCCCACTTACTACATGTATTATCTAATGATAATTTATTATACTATATACATACCATATAATATTGCTATCACAAGCAAGGTAATTGCCAACTATGCTGTCACAAGCAAGTTCTTCTTATCTAATGGTAAGATATTGTATTAGGTATATACTTATAATACGGGCATTGCTAACATAAGCAAGCTAATTGCAAACTATTGCAAATACTGCTGTCACAAGCAAGTTTTTCTTATCTAATGATAAGATATTGTATTATATACCTATAATACGAGCATTGCTAACATAAGCAAGCTAATTGCAAACTATTGCAAATACTGCTGTCACAAGCAAGTTTTTCTTATCTAATGATATGATATTGTATTATATACCTATAATACGGGCATTGCTAACATAAGCAAGCTAATTGCAAACTATTGCAAATACTGCTGTCACAAGCAGGTTTTAAAATTATCTACTGATAATTTGTATTTTATTGACGGTCTTGTGTTCACAACCAAGTCCATTCTTGCTCATCTTCTACAATTTTCATTGTCCTCAGAACCCGAGAAATTCTCTTCTCGTCGGACTTGCTGTGATGTAGATGGGATATCTCTCCAATCCGGTTCATTCATGACGGAAACACTATCTCTGACCTCTTTTTCGGTCCACCGAATAGTCACTGTCACTATCGTTCCTATGCCGTTTTTTAGATTATTTCGGCATTTTTAAATACGCAAGATTGTATTAAATTATATTAAATACACACTGTGCGAAACGATTCAGCACACGAACGAAGAATGAAATAGTGAATCAGGCATATGCCCGCAGCCGGCGCAGCAGGTAGTTTTTCAGTTTTTTACTCTAAACGTGTGATTCAGTACAAGAATAGAAGGTACTACAATGTATTATTTATGAGACGAGGCTGTAATATAATAATTATTATAATTTCTCTGATATATACTAAGTTCATGTTATTCAATAAAACATTACTTTTGGAATATTTTGGACCGGCATGTTATATATCGTTAAAAAGGGAAAAAATGCTCTATTTATATCAGCCATAGCCAGCTATGGTTTCCATTTAAAAAACAACTTTATGTTATATCTACAAAACTATTAGAGATATTTAAAATCTGTAAATTCCACTGAATTCTAATCGAAAAAGTGCATGAAGAACGTGCAAATATCATTCGTCCGATTTAACTAACATCAAAATAGCGAAAAATAGAGTTTTGTGTTATAACTCGAAAACAAAAAAAAACGATAGCTAATTTTGGTTTTCACCATTGAGTTTCTCTCAAAAAAACAACAACCTTACTCATTTTTCGATAACCTCTTATACTTATCGAGACCTCCTCTAGTAACATCGAATTTGGGCCACTCTGTACATACTAAAGTTGGGATGCTCAATTTTTTATACGTTCTAGTAGTTCATATGTTTGTACTCCGTATGCATCTTTTGAACGCATTTCCTTTTAAAACCCAGCGGGATAATTTTGTACGAAGGACTGAGTTGGTTCTACAAATTAGAGCATGCATTTGTTATCCACCAACGATACAGCAAATTTTCTTGTGACTATTGTCAAATGTTAATGTTAATTTGTTTTCAAATACGTACGTGGGGCAAGCGTTTGTAGGCGAGGAACACAACATCGTCACAACGTTCACAACAGAAAACAAAATTTTACGTTTTGGGATTGGTATTCTGAGCCCTGAAAATTAAGTATGGAATGTGAGTTTTAAGCATTATCTATAGTTACATCAACCTATGGACAAACACTAACCAAGAACAAACAAAACAGTTAATTTATTCATGTTAGACATTCTAACGAAGGGGACAATATTTTACTTTTTCGTGTCGGTACCGTCAGTTCCTTTCCTTTCTAGCGAATTTGAGTTATATTTGAGTTAAAGGGGCAGAGTTTTGCGCTCCCAAAGTTAATCCTTACTAGAAAAATAAACACCGTTTTTTAAGGATGTAAACATAGAAATTAGAGTCTATTTTATTGAGACGAATGAGTACCTTCGATTTTGATGACCTAGTCAATAAAAGGGGTTATCAAGCGAAAATTAAAGCGACAAGAAAAAGCGGTAGATAATTTTCAGTCGTCCGATGACGTAAACTATTTGAAAGAAAGAATTTTGCATATAAAGCCTAACAGAAAAACAAACTACAAGCGAGGAGAATATTTCAAATGAATCATGTGGCGACCTGTGAATCAGCACGGAGACCGGTCGGCACCAGATACTAGCCGGGACGACGGACGGGAATCCGGACAGTTAATCAGTGATTGTGATTGAGAGATGTATGATCCAATTAATATCGAGATATATAATGTTCTGAGGTTAGCATTATAATAGTGAAATATTTGTGGTTACATAATTAATAATAGTTACTACTGATACACGAGTTTTACTACAAACACCGAGGTACCACAGTGGCGACAAGGATTATTAGCGAACAAACGTAAGAAATGTAATTTAATAACAGTAATAATGTACTGTTGGTTGTTAAAAAAGGGGCAGTGAACCAATATAACGAAAGGCCTGGTGCCAAAACAAACCACATCGAGCACGGATCGAAAAAGATGAGTTTGTGAAAGAAAACATTAAAAGGGCAGAGAACCTATAAAACAAGAGGCTGTGTGTCAGAAACAACCAACAGAAAGCACAGATAAAAGTGGCATTTGAGCCGGAAAGGTGCAATAACTCCTAACAAATATAAATAATAATGTCAAATCCAGGCATAAAACCCTTTCTGTGTGATAATATTGACAGAGCACTGATCAGATTGGAATGCGAAAAATGGCTACGATCATTTCAACTTCATTTAGCTGCGCAAGAAATAACACTTCCTACAAAAAAATAAGCTTTTACATTTCGGCGGTGAACAGTTACAAAAAGTTGCCTATAATATTCCCGGCGCAATTGTTACATCCGAACCAGAAGAAGGCGAAGATATTTTTGAAATTCTTGTTACAAAATTGACGGAGCATTTTTCACCTAAGCAAAACTCGACAGTCGAGCGGCATAGTTTCCGAAACATAAAACCTGGCGAGGGAAATACATTCAAAAAGTTTTTGCTGAAAATTCGAAATCAAACTGCGAAATGTTCATTTGTGAAAAGCGCTCAAGAGGCTCTGAAAATTAACATCAAAGACAAGATCATTGACGACTGGGCTTCACTGGAATTGAAGAAAAAATTATTGAAGAAAGAAAGGTCCCTGAAAGAAATAACGGGACTGTGTGACAAATACGTGATCAGTCAAGTGCCATGAATGTCTCATCTCACATCCAATCGAGCACACCCACTACATCAGGGTTAAGTGTAAACAAGCTGTCTTTTTGACGAAACAACTCCTGCACCAGATGTGGGAAAACAGATCACGCCAGCAATTCATGGAACTGCCCTGGGAGGAAGGAAAATGCTACAGCTGCGGATACCTAGGACATTTTGCTACTTGTTGCAGATCTAAAAATAAAACAAAAGGTCAGCTTAGGAGCTGACCTTCTGACAACTATATGGGCTCAAAAAGAAAACGCTTTACCGTTAGCCCGGGGATGATCTCCACCACCCGAGGTGAAGACAGAGGGAAGAGGCCGTGTCGGTGATCGTTATTGTACTTGTATTATTATATATATGTATTGCATTACTATGACATAATTCCACACTGCATGCTTGTTATTAGTAGAATAATAAAGAACTTAAACTTAAACTTAAACCTGTCAATAGAGTGCAAACTGAAAATTGAGATCAGGAAAGTGATAGTACAAACAGGTCGAAGTTCGAATGTTTCACGAAAAGCGAATCAAAACAATTCCCACGTAAGGACAGTAACGATGATCTACTCGATTGTTCAGTAGGAGGGGTTCGTATAACATTATTCATTGATTCGGGATCAAACGTAAATACTATAAAAGGGGAAGACTGGAAGTCACTTATGGAGAAGAATGCGGCGGTGTGGGATTTTGTCTTAAAATCAGGTGATGTGTTGAAACCTTATGGCTCAGGAAAATCGCAGGATGTTCATGCTAGATTCCAGACAACTACCATCGTCCCAGGTTCCTAGGAGATAATAACAACTTAGTAGTCAACCACGGAGACATTTCCCTGCTAGGAAAGGACTCCGATAAAAAACTGGGAGTTTTAAAACTGGGCTTAACGATCAACCGAATAGACCATCACCCGGTATTTGCAAAGGTAAAGTACACAATGGTCAAACTTACAATAGATCATCGAGTGAGACCCGTACAACAACCAGTGCGTAGGGTTCCTGTATATGTTGAAGCACTTGTAGAAGCAAAATTAGAGGAGGCACTACAAACCGATATTATTGAACGAGTAAATGGTCCAAGCGCTTGGATATCCCCTATTGTGGTAAAATTTAAACAAAATGGTGACAATCGGATATGCGTCGGCATGCGCCGAGCAAACGAGGCTATATTACGAGAGAATTATCCACTACCTACGTTTGACTCATTTATGACAAAACTAAGGAACGCTAAATATTTCTCCAGATTGGACCTTGTGAATGCCTACCATCAGCTGGAACTAGACACAGAAAGCAGACCTATAACAACGTTCATCACCCACAAAGGTATGTTTCGCTACAAAAGGCTGATGATTGTTTGGAGTAAATTCAGCACCATAGATATTTCAGCGTGTTTTTGAATCAATATTGTCTCCAAGTAAGAATTGTTTAAATTACCTAGATGACATTATAATCTATGGCAATAGCGAACGTGAACACAACGAATGTCTCGAGTAAGTGCTAAACAAATTTAAGGAATATAACGTGCATCTAAACAAACAAAAATATGTTACTAAAGTTCAAGATCGACAGTTTTTGGGACACAAACTATCAAGCACCGGTATAGACGCAGATCAAGCGAAAGTAAAGAGCATTTTGGAGTTTAGGCCACCAGCTACTAAAGAAGAAGTCAGGAGCTTTTTGAGGCTAGTGACATATCTCGGAAAGTTCCTTCCAGACTTAGGAGCTAGACCGAACCATTGCGACGGCTAATAAAAATGACCAGAAATTCGAATGGGAAGAAAAACACCTTTGCGAAACTCAAAAAGGCTCTGGCAAAACTTCCAACATTAGCATACTTCGACCCAACCAGAAGAACTCGTCTAATAGCAGATGCGAGTCCAGTAGCCTTAGGGGCCGTGTTGCTACAGTTTGACGAACATGAAAATCCCAGAGTAATTTCCTTCCCGAGTTAGAGTTTATCGGATGTGGAGCGCAGATCCTCACAGACAGAAAATGAGTCGCGCGTTGGTTTGGTCCGTAGCAAAATTTTATTTTTATTTAGTGGGCCTAGAATTTGAATTGGTAACGGATCACAAACCGTTGGAGACGATATTCCGACCAAGTTCAAAGCCTCCAACCCGCATTGAACGATGGGTACTTTGCTTACAATCCATAAATTTTACGTAATCTATGTGCCGGGAAAACAAAATATATAGCAGACTCGGTGTCAAGACTATGCCAAACTACACCACAACCTACGTTCGACAAAGAAAACAAACATCATGTCTTTTCTATCCTGGAACGAAACACTCCGAAGGCGATGAGAATTTCACAAGTCATTTCGGAAAGTAAATTAGATGCAGAACTAAGCGATTGTAGATATAATAGATAACGACAAGTCGGCTTCAGTAAATAAGAACATATATTTTCCGTTTCGAATCGAACTATCAACTTTCTGACCAGTAGTTCTTAGAGGCAGCCGAATTGTTGTACCTAAAGACTTACGGGATCAAGTATTGGAGTTGGCACATGAAGGACATCCCGGCGAGAACGTAATGAAACGGCGCGACGGTTGAGCTTGTCGAGATTGTCTATTTGTTTTACGACCTAATAGACCCGGCAATAGAGCAGAAAATGACTGCGTTCGTGACCAAAATACTAGCAGGAAGCCGACGGTCCCAGGTTACGTGGATGTATAGTGATGTGTTTCCTACTCCCAAATATCATTTCTTAATTTGTTATAAACAAAAATGTTTTTCGCTTGTAAATACTGAACCGATGAAGCTTTCATGATGCTTTCAACAGACGAATTATAGAGAATGAAAAGGCGACAAAAATGGTCCCTGCACGGACTCGATTGAATGAATATTACAGGAGGAAATTCGAAAAAAAACGAAAAACCTGCGTTTTTTCAAAAATGTATAGCTCCGCCATTTTCAAAGCTGTAGTGGATGCTTTTCGCGTGAACGCGTAGCGATTGATGGGTACTTTGAGTGTGGATAACCCAGGCGTTGTCCGATGATTAGGGTTTGCACAATTGCGATTCGATTTCTTTATGCAATGTGGTTCGGCTAGCCTGGATGCGTCGGAGGTGGTCCGATTTGAATTCTATAACGTATCTCGAAAGTAGAAGGATTGTGCTCCAAACTGTATATTCTGATTTTACGTTACAATGTTGCGAAATAGGTGAAAATGCTTGCAAACATGACCGAAAACTGCCGAGCGCTCCAAACCGGTCGAGTAGTGGGGGTACGCGGTCGACCGTGGGGAAGCTCGTAGCGCGCTTGTATACTATAGATGTACTCGTTTCCCCGTGAGCTACTGGAGATTCCCGATGATATTATTATGTTGCTGGGGAACGCGGATTTCGAGTACAATAAATGGGCTGCCAATGCAGATATCTTGTTACCTACTAATTATAATGACAATTGTATGAAAGTTATGTTTAATAAGTCAGAACAAACAAAAATATTGGGACTCCTATGGGATCCTGCTGAAGATGAACTAAGGTATGCAATAAATATATCCTTCGATAAAAATAAAATTACAAAACGCACAATTCTGTCAATGATCTCACAGATCTTTGATCCACTTGGACTCGTGGGACCTATAATAGTTAGAGCTACAATCATTTTGGAAAAATTGTGGTCTCTAAAGTTGGGTTGGGATGAATCAGTTCCGGGAGATATTGTATATTTATGGCAAAAATTTCAAATACATTCAATGGATTTGTGTAAGTTAACATTTCAAAGGAAAATAACGCCGAATTTTCCAATTAAGTCAATGGAATTACATGGATTTTGTGACAGCTATGAACGAGCATATGGGGCTTGTATCTATCTAAGAACCTTAAATAAAAATGGCAAATATACAGTAGGATTAATATGCAATAAATCTAGGGTTGCTCCTCTTAAGACGATTGCCTAGATTGGAATTATGTGACGCCCTCCTATTAGCATGTCTGCTGAAAAAGTTACAGGAGATTTTGAAGTTAGAAATTGATTAAGTATATTTATCTACGACTCACATATAATAAGTTCATTGCATACGTATCTATGACTATATAATCCCCATCATTATACGCGCCAATGATTATAATGACACTAGCGTTGTATAATAATGACAGTTCGTTCAAATAATGACATCATTATTAGAACGAACTGTCATCATTATACAACGTGTCAAAATCTGCTAAAACTTACGTGGATGACAGTTATTTGACAGTTCGCCTCGCCATCATTGACAATTACATTTAAAATATTTTGCATAAAATGGAATTTATGAGTCGTAGATAAAACGTCGTATTTGACTCGCACATAACGGGTAAAAATCGCTCGCATGATTACACGCTCGCCTACGGCTCACGTGTAAACTTCATGCTCGCGATTTATATCCGTAATTATGTGCTCGTCAAATAATATACTATTATGTCCTACATGATCATAAACTGACATTTTACAACTTAGATACCGGGGCAAAAACTGGGTTGCTATGGTTATATGTTAAATATATCAAATATTAAATTTTATGTCATCAATGTCAATTATTGGCGATTAAGGTTATACGTTTGACTATTAATTGTCTGTACTGTCACTCGGCAATGTCAATTATTGGCGATTAAGTTTATAAGTTTGACAATTAATTGGCTGTATTGTCACTCAACTCCGAATTGTTTGTATTGTTATTCAACTCCGTAGATACGCATGTCACTTGATAACGTCAAAATGTTTATTAATATTCAAACGGAGGAACAAAACCATTGTAGGACATAAAATTTTGTATGCACCTCGGGCATTACTTGATGTTTATACCTTCGGGGCATAAACATCCGTCGGTACATTGGTACATAAACATCCCTTGGTATATAAACATCCCTTTGTACATAAATATCTATTCTGGACAGACTCAAATATAGTTTTAGCATGGATAGAGTCAGATGCAAGTAGATGGCAAACATATGTTGCCAACAGGGTTACAGAGATTCAATATCTAACTAGTAAAGATGATTGGCGTCATGTTAAGAGTCTAGAAAATCCAGAAGATTTATTAACAAGTGGCACAACACCCAAACATATTTAGGCCAAAATGTGAATCTAGAAAATGGCCAAAATAGAATCTAGAAAATGATAAAATCGAAATTCCTGAAAGAAGAAACACTGTTTCAGTTACAACATAATTCTTGATAAAGATATTTAGAAAATTTTCATCCCTTTCTAAATTAAAAATAGTAGTTGCTTATTGCCAAAGATTTATTTAAAATTTAGGAAATAGAGATAATAACATGATTTGAACATAAAGTGTTGGGGAACTAACGGATGCCACTTACGTTATCGTGATGTTCATTCAATGTGAGGGATGCTCTGACGAACTAAGGGAGTTAACGAACAAGAAAAGAGTTTCAAATAACTCAAAATTAAAGGCACTGAACACGTTTATTTGCTAGAAAGGTATTTTGCGAGTAGGGGGACGACTGAGCCTATCTTCAATCAGTTATGATAAAAGACATCCTATTATTTTACCTCATGATTCATGATCATTTCATTACAAAAATAATAATAATTGAACACGTGAAACAGTTGCATGCAGGTCATCAACTTACATTAGCTGCATTAAGAAAATTTTATTGGATAACTTCAGGTCGCAGCGCGGAACGACAGGTATTGCACAAATGTATTACATGTTCCCGTGCCAATCCAAAAATGTTAACTCAAAAAATGGGTGACTTACCACAGGCCTGTCTAGAACCTCTGAGACCATTTTCAAGGTGGCTGACTTTGCTGGACCAATAAATATAAATTCGGTTTGGTGAATAAAACCTCTCAATTCTTGATTCAAATTTAATTTATTTTATATAACGGTAAGCGAATTTATCAACTCTTTTCTTGAATCGAGGCTCCTTCGTTTGGGCTTCCTCGTCTGGCGTTTCTTCGTTTGGCTTGTGTCGTGCTTGATCAAAACGTTCTCGTCGTTGCGCTCTTATTACGGGTGTACCTAGTTTTCTTTTGCAGGTTAATTATTGGCAATACTATTGCCGAGAGAGTTGACAATTGATTCTTTGACTTTGAATGTTTCGTGAATCATATGTCGATTTTAATTGTTTGGTTTGTTTATTTATTGCTGTTGCTAGTGTATTTATTATTGTTATTTTTTTGTGAACATCGACTTGTTACCCTTTGCAGGGAATATTTTATTACGCCTATAAGTTGCTGCTGTCGTACCCCTGGTACTGCTTCAGATAATAAATCTTGTGATCCGATACTTTGGTGTCTTTTTCCCTGGTGTTGCTTATTACCCCTTTCAGCCCGCTTTCACAGTCGAGCGTCGGTTATTTAACGGATTTTGGATTATGCGGCGCCCATTTCCGGAACACCTTGTATTGAATAGTATTCACTGCCATGCCCTCTTCCAGAGTTTGTCGGTGCAACCCAGAACTGTATAAGTATACATGTAGGACCAAAGGATTTTAGAAGGAATTGCTAGTATTGCGAAACGGTGTAAAGAAAGTGTTTCAATTATTGAACTCTAAGGTACTTCCAGACTGCATTAATAATGTCCTGTTATCAAAGAATATAATTTGGCAGTTTATACCTCCGAGAGCACCACATGGGTGGAGTTTGGGAGGCCGCTATTAAATCAATGAAATTTCATTTAAAAAGTGTTTTAGGGGAAGCATTTCTTACTTATGAGGAAACGTAGTAGGTTAGAATAGAAGCCTGCTTAAATTCCCGACACCTGTGTCGCTTGACTATACTTTATTTTCCGAAGTACGCCAAGGGGGGTGCTATGTTTATACCTAGACGTTAAATGGCGCTCACAGTATTTTTACCCGACAACGCTTGCGTGCGTCTGTTCGACTTCCCTTGCTACTAGAACCCCTAATGAGACGGTTGCATTTGTGTTGTGTATATTGTACATCTCTTTCATAAGTTATAATAAATCAGTTTGGGCTAGTAACGTGTGTCTTTCACTACTACCCGCAACACAGCATAGTAAAAATATTTGGTCACAATTTCTGAATTGTCACAATCGCAATCACAAGTTTGTCGCCCCCTAGTCACTAAGAAAAAATTTACCAATATCTAGATAAAGAGATGATCCGTAGTAGAGAGACGCTGCTAAGTTGTGATCAATGTCACATTTGTGTTGGGCAAACCATCCCAGTGGATCGCAAACGTTCCGTAAACAGCTTAGGGCGTAGACAGTAGAAGATATTAGATATATCATAACCAATTGTAAGCAGATATATTTGATCATCTTTAAGAAAAGGGTCGACTGCCATGGATTCTTTTCCGCGTCCACAAGCAAGTCAAATATCTTGTAAATCTTGAGCACCCTAGGTACTCTTCCAAACATTTCATAGTCGTCAAGCACTAACATTTTCAGAACATCCGTGTACGGTAAACAGGTAATAACGTCAAAGATGAAAGGTAATTGCTTGGACCGGTATATGAAAATGTCAAAACAACTGGCTAAGATTGTGGCTTGCAAATAAACAGCTGTTGTAAGTTGCAGATAAATGTCTAAATAATATCCCAAGTCCAATAGGAACAGCATTTTACGATTCAGATCCGATAAACTATATCGAAAGAATATATACGCCGGCAGCAAGATGAACTCCATCAGTACGCAAAACAAAACCATGTAGTGGCAGAAAACTCGAAACGATGAGGTTGGTTCCATAATTAATGGGCAACTTGACGTCAAACATATAGCTTGAATCTGAAACATATTACACAATGTCGTGTCAGTTATGGATGGAACGGATATCCGGGTCGGCCGGATATCTTGCATGATAATCCTGCCGATCCGGCAAATACTTTCGTCTGCTGTTAGCAACTAATTAATACTATTTTTTTCTACTTTGCGTTCGTTATAAACTCATAACGAACCCGCTTTCGGTGTCGTTATGAAAATACTGGATCACAAACTTTTAGTAACTTTTAGTTTTCCAAGATCGATGATATTGTCGTAAAGTGTCAAATAAGGCTGACATCTCAATCGCTATTGGCTCTCGTCAATCGTATTTCGTAATGTTACCATAAGTACCAACTGTTGAATATAAAACTACGCGAGATTGTAACATGACAACCACAATTTTCGAAATTTAAGTAAAATTAATGTCGCACAGTAGAAAAAATAGTATATAACACTCGTATAGGCGCACTCGTGAAAACAACTCGTGCGCCACGTTTTGTCTTATAAAACTTGTGTTATTATATTGAAGAATTATATTAGAAACTGTTTTGTATTTTGTAGCATTCAACTTGTTAATTGATTGGGGCCCAGGATTATGAAGGTCAAAAACGTCTTCGAACAGCAAATCGTCGAATCTATCTAAAAGCGGGGTTTCGTCGGAGCAGGTTTTTTAGGAACCGTACAACCGAATAGAGGCATTTCAAATCGACAGGAGCGTATAACTTAATACGCCGCGCGTTTGTTTTGCAATTCTAGCGCATCAGCTATTCAGGTGGCCGAAATATAGTTTTGTCAAGGATCTTTGCGTTTTGTCAAAAGTGACAGTGGTCTGAGAAGGCATACATCCAATGTTAATGTCAATCTTTTCACATGTAAAAAGTGAGAATGCATGAAAACACATCGTAACTAGCTAATGTCACTTCTGACCTTCTGACTATACGACATGAACTTTTGACATTTTGAATTTTGACATTGACGTGAGATAATACGCGACCCACGACGCGATGCAGAAAACCGACCGATGCGATAAGCGACTAACGATACGCGTCAGCCTATATGTTTCTATAGAAACGTGTAGTCTGTCGCATATCGCGGCTCGATAATGGCTCTATGTTTGTATGGAAACGTATAGGCTATTGCGCATCGCACACAGCTATCGCTTCGGTCAGGTTTTCTGCCGACTCCTCTTAAGGTACGGTTTCCTAGGACATTATGCCGCCCACAATTTAGGCCTTCTGTCCACGACGTGTCTCGTCATAAACGCTTAGCCTCTCGTCCATTAGAAGAGACTACGCGCGACTACAGGCTCACGCGACTACGTCCGTAGTAGCGCAACTGATCACAATAAAAATATCACAACGGTACCGCGTCCATTGCAAACTACCTTGAGCAGCGGACTTTATGCGACAATGGGCGAAAAACGGCGAGAAGCGACAGTTCCCGCTTAAATGGGATTTATCGCTTGTAGTCGCTTGACACAGTACGGTTCGTGCTGCAAATTGACATTCTGGATATACAATCTGTCCAGGAAAGTCCGCATCATATGGAAAAAATTGTTATCAATTTTCCAGAAAATTTAACTTTGTAAAAGCTGGCGGCTTGTATGAAACCAATACAGCAACAGTCAAATATGTAAATTTCGATTCCACATACCAAGCGTTTCAAAATATAGGAATTTGTGATAAGAGTAAAGTACCTTTATTTTCATTATTATCGCTAAACATTATTTAGAAATGTTGTTTAGAAGTAAAAATTATATGTAAATATGAAGTCACAGCCACCTACCTTAAAATTTTTCTTTTTTTGTTTTTTTCTTTTAATTATTACTTTTATGACAAATATTAGTCAATTCCAGTGATACTAAAAAGTTCGTTTTAATATATTTTTTATAAATTTAATAAGTTTTTATTATTTTGGTATAAAAACTAATGTTTATTTAGAACAAGCGCAAAATTACTCTTTTTCTTGATGAAAAGTTGATATTTCACCCTGTATATAATAATAATTCATACAATAATTAATACACGAGCGTGACTTACAGTTAATTCAATTATATTAATGACTTTGGATACGTTTATAATAGTAGTTACCCATCTACAGCAAGGGATTAGACGATGTTGCTGATATTTTCAATGCAAGACACCCGGACAACCAAATTACCCATTCAACCTTTTCTAGGATAATCAGAAAACTCCAGCAGACTGGGTGTGTTGAAAATCTCGAAGAAACATCATTAAAAATATGTTGCTGAAAATAAGGAAGCAAGTTTACCAGTGTTGCAAGCGGTAATCGAGCATAGAACCACTTCGGCTTGACAAATTGCTTCTCACAGCCAATGTAGTGAATCAACATTGTCGTTTTTAGTTTGTATTTTTAAATTCAAATGTTTTACCGCCATTTGCCCCTCCACTCGTTTGTCATTGGCCCACCATTTCCGATCAATATTAGTGGCAGAACAGCCAGTAGTCGTCAGTCGCTCGCCCGTTCAACATGTCTTAATACGTCTATCACTGAAATTCATGTAAACTACATCAAGAAGCCAATAAACGGTCGATAGTAGTCCCTGCTTTTCAATCAATGGTCCGTCGAAGTATTTCACAACCCCAACATTGGTCCAATCGAGCCGGATAGAAGTCAGCAGCATCATCACGAAAAGTGCAAAGTCACGTACGCAGCGTCTATCTATGTATTGCAAGTAGCGGCGTTGGCGCCAAGCGCACAAGACACAACACGCAAGATCCAACAGTTCAACATCGCATAGCAACACGGGTATACCGCAACACGGATTGCATAGGATTTGACCAGGTATCCCAACAAAAGTTCCCATCACATGTTAGTATTGGCTTCTATACACACAAACATATTTTTACGTACGCATACACACCATTTGTATCGTATTGTCACATTTTATTTTAGTCACGAAATCTCATCACACGCACACATGCAAATTTTTTAGGTATTTTTTACCCAGTACAAATTATTTGCGCAAAATATATATATATATATATATATAATGAAACGTGCTATTATTGTACGCATTTGATAAAATATTATATTATATTATATTATAGTGGTAGTCAATCAAATTTTTTAACGCAAAAACTCTTCAAGCGCTTAAAGTTGACAGCTAAGGATAATAACATACCTATTGCAGGAATAAATCGCGTATCAACCAACATTAGCCAAAAAACAAAATGCACGATAAAAGCCACTCACAACAATTATTCCACAGAACTTAATTTCCTAATCATTGACAACATCACAAATAACGTACCACAAAAACAAATACAGCGAAATATTTTAAACATACCACGAAAATACAAACTTGCTGATCCTGATTTTGATAAACCCGCACCCATTGACATTTTGTTGGGGGCAGGGATGTTTTTGGTTTTTTTGCTCAATAATAGAGTTAAATGATCGTTTATCATTATCGTACATTCGGTCCATCGGTACATTTACCGATCCTACAGGACACGGTTTTAGGATGGATCGTATCAGGAACGACACCAGAACAATCAGCAACAACGTTGCATTGCAATTTCTCACAAAATTTAGACAAAAAAAGTATCTGATCAAATTGAAACATTTTGGACTATTGAAAACTTCTTTATCGATGCAGAAACTAAATACTACACACTCGAAGAATTAGCTTGTGAAAAACATTTTTCAGACAATATGTCTCGTGATTCAACCGGACGATTTATAGTCAGTTTACCGTTTAAACTAGCAATTGCCCGCAATCAGGAGAATCTAAATCAAAAGCGATTAAAGTTTTTAATTCAATGGAACGAAAATTTCAAAGCAACGCTGAATTATATAAGCAATACCGTGAGTTCATTAACGAATATATTGATCTCGGACACATGAAATTATTTGACAACACATCATATCTCAATTATTACCTTCCGCATCATGCAGTATTAAAAGAAAACTCAATCACCACAAAATTACGGGTAGTATTCAATGATAGCGCTAAAACTAGAACATCGCTTTAAATAATATACTCATGAAAGGTTCACAATTACAAGAGGATTTGTTCTCTATCATATTGAGATTACGAATATACAATATTGTCTTGATTGCTGACATCGAAAAGATTTACAGACAAATTCTCGTAAATAAAAATGACACGAAATTTCAAAGAATAGTTTGGCGTGACCATGTAGAAGTACCTTTAAAAGTATATGAATTACAAACTGTTACATACGGCACGATACCAGCATCGTACCTTGCCACACGTTTTTTAAAACAATTGTCATTGAACACTGTGAAAATCATCCTAAAGAAAGCAAAATAATCGCTAAAGATTTTTACATGGACGATTTGTTAACCGGTGATATGAATTTAAAATCAGCAACAAAATTAAAGAATAATTTAGAAACAATTCCAAAAAGCGCTGGTTGCACCGTGAGAAAATGTAGCTCAAACGATAATTCAGTATTAAAAAATGCATCTAATACATCAAGATAAAAATTATGTAATCACAGATGATAAAAATGTAAAAACTTTAGGAGTCTCATTGACACAATTGACAATCAGCCAAATTCAAATTTGACAAAACGAAAATTACTATCATTAATAGCAAAGTTATATGATCCCATAGATTTTATCGGTCCAGTCATTGTGATAGCTAAATGTTTGGAAAATAATTTGAATTGGGACGGCGCAGTACCCAGAGACACACAAGGTATTTGGTCAAGCCTAGCACGAGGCTTAGATTCTTTAAACGCATTATCCATACCTAGACATATTTTATTACCAAATAATAAACTGGTTCAGCTTCACGGCGTTAGCGATGCTTCAGAAAACGCATACGGTTTATGCATATATATGCTATCTAAAGATAACGCAGGACAAGTTAGTTCTAACTTGTTTTGTGCTAAATCACGAGTTGCCCCGCTCAAGTCATTAAGCCTCCCAGGGTCGAGTTATGTGGTGCATTGTTATTAGCCAATCTGGCGCAAAAGGTCATATCATCTTTAGACATAAAAATTGACAAAACATTCTTTTGGTGCGATTCCACCACAGTCCTATCATGGCTAGCAGGACATCCAAGTAATTGGAAAACATTTGTTGGCAACCGAGTTGCTAAAATTCAAGATCTTACTGGCCAGGCAATTTGGCGTTACGTGAATACAAAAAATAACCCTGCCGATATTATTTCGAGAGGATGCACTACTGAGAACTTAGCCAATTTAACGCAATGGTGGCACGGTCCCACGTATCTATTATTAGACGAAAATAAATGGCGTAAAAATATTTTAAACCTTAATGAGACAAGTGAAATCAAAACACCACAACCCATTACATTGACGACAGAGTTGGCTTGTAATATAATCAACAGATATTCAAACTACCAAAGACTATTAAGAATTACTTCATTGCTTAAGATTTTTAAAGAGATTTAAGGCTCGTAAACAACTGACATTTACTGAAAAATTAATTAATGATGCATTGCAAGAAAGTGAAAAACGTTTGGTAAAGCTAGTTCAGAGAACGGAATTTTCCCCCAAATTAATAATTTGAAAAATTCTAAATCCGTAGCTAGAAAAAGCAATTTATCGTCTCTAAACCAGTTTTTGGCCGACGATGATATCCTTAGAGTCGGTGGAAGACTTCGACATGCAAATTTAAATTATAATCAAAAGTATCCTATTATTTTACCTAGCAAACACCATTTTACAAAATTAATCATTCAGCATGAACCATTTGAAACAATTACATAGCGGACAACAGCTTATTCTACCTACGATCAGAAAAAAATTTTGGTCACTAAAAGGAAGACAAGCAGTGTCTTAAAAAAGTGTGTCACATGCATTAAGATTAAACCACAAAGTTTGCATCCCCAAATGGGTAACTTGCCGCAATACCGTGTGAATCCGTCCAGACCGCTTCTGCATGTAGGGTGCGATTTTGCTGGTGCATATTTGTTAAAAGATGGAAAACTCCGGAATAGACAAATTATTAAAACATATTTTTGTATTTTTGTCTGCTTGTGCACAAAGGCAGTTCAACATTGAACCTGTTGGTGATTTGTCTACTGAGAGCTTTTTCAATTGTCTCAAGAGATTTGTTAGTCGTAGAGGACTGCAATAACTTGTACTCTGACAATGCAACTAATTTCTTTGGTTCAAATAAGACAATAAGAAAAGTTTTACACTTCACTGCTGACCGTTCATTTTATTCTTATTTGCAAGAAAACAAAATTGAATGGAAGTTTATTCCCGCTAATACTTCCCATTTTGGAGGTATCTGGGAAGCAGCCATAAAATCTGCCAAATCACATTTAAAACGAGTATTATATCACACCGCTCATTTATGTGTAATTTTTAAGTAAGTTTTAAAAACAATTAAATTGATACGGTCTCAGCCCGGATACAAACCGGGGCCTTCTGCCTTGCCGGGGCATTGCTCCACCGCTGCACTACCGAGCCCTGTGGAAGGACATGGATTTAATTCGTCATTTCAAACGATAGTAACAGTAAGGTTTGCTGTCTAACTACTATTATCATGACATCTATTGGACACTGGTGGAAATTGGTTCATGGTAGTATATTTAAACTGATTAAACCAGTTACCTACATTCCAATAGCAATATTTGCGACAAACTTTACATATCATGTACCAATTTCCAGTGTCCAATAGATGTCAATAATAGTAGTTAGACAGCAAACCTTACTGTTACTATCGTTTGAAATGACGAATTAAATCTATCTCCTTCCACAGGGCTCGGTAGTTTAGCGGTAGAGCAATGCCCCGGTTCGAACTTGGGCTGAGACCGTATCCTTTTAATTGATTTTAAAAATTACTTCTCTCCTGGATTCTTATTTACGTCATATCCTCATATAGTATATTTAAACCGATTAAACCTATATATATATATATATATATATATATATATATATATATATATATATATATATATATATATATATATATATATATATATATATATATATATATATATATATATATATATATATATATATATATATATATATATATATATATATATGTAAAAAGTTTTCGGACATCTCGTGTAGAAAATATACTTTATTTGCGACGTTTCGACAGACTCACATCTGCCATTATCTAGCGTTTAAAACTAATTACAAAACTTTTAAACTATGTCAAACAAGTTTGTGTTAGTGTCATATGTATTCGCCTTCTATTCCTCTATGACGGTTGCCATAGACGCACGAGCGCGACTGCGTGTCATGGGTCCACTCACGGCAACTGATGAAGCAGCCCTGCTACTGCCCGTCGAAATCACCAACCGTGTATCTTCACGGTGCCTCAGTGTTCTATGACATACAGGGCCATAATGTACTTCCTCTAGCAGCGGCTTCCAAATACTCGATAAATTAAGCGCGTCATCACGCTTATTTAAGTTGTTCGGCCTTTTTGCAATTTCTATTGCCTCACGTACCACCCGAACCGCTTGTATATTGTCTTTCGAAATTATCTTTGCACTGTCAAAATTAATGTTACGCCCAGTTTCAATTCTATGAGCCGCCAAAGAGTTTGTTACCAATTTATGCCTCACAGCCAATTTATGCTCTTCTATCCGCGCACTCACACGTCGGTTCGTCTGGCCGACATACGATTTATTCCACTCTCCGCAGCTAATTTCGTATACACCCTGATTTTCCAAATTGATAATATCCTTGGGTCGAGGTAGAAATGAACCTATACACATCGCTGTTGTGAAGATCGTTTGAATACCATGTCTTCTCAACTCTCTAGAGATCCTGTCAGTGGTGCCTTTGATATAAGGTAAGCATACCCGTCGTGTTAACTGATCATCTCTCTGTTTGTCGGTATGTTCTTGGGATCTTAAGGCACTATTAATGGAAGTGTTGCTGTATCCATTCCTCTTCAGAACTCGAAGTAGTGTCTGCCGCTCCTCTGCGGCGTGGTCAGCATCAGTCAGCCGTCTGGATCTAATTGCTAGCGTACGCAACACGGCATTAAGTTGTTGTGGATGGTGATGAGATTGCGCATTCAGGTATCTATTTGTTTGGGTAGGTTTTCTGTACACCGTATATCCAAAAGTACCATCACCTTTCTTCAAAACAAGTACATCTAAGAATGGTAGCTTGCCTTCATGTTCGAGTTCCATTGTGAACTGAATGTTTCGATGACGTCCATTGAGATAATTCAAAAACATGTTTAGATTAGCTCTGCCATGAGACCAAATCGCAAAAATATCATCAACATAACGCAGCCACTCCTTGTCTTTATATATATATATATATATATATATATATATATATATATATATAGGAAACTGGTTTAATCGGTTTAAATATGCTATATAGGGAATAAGACGTAAATAGAATCCAAGAGAGAAGTAATTTTTAAAATTAATTAAAAGGATACGGTCTCAGCCCGGATTCGAACCGGGGCCTTCTTCCTTGCCGGGGAATTGCTCTACCGCTGAACTACTGAGCCCGGTCGGAGGATATAGATTTAATTCGTCATTTCAAACGATAGTAACAGTACGGGTTGCTGTCTAACTACTATTATCATGACATCTATTGGACACTGGTGGAAATTGGTTCAATGGTATGTCAAGTTTATCGCAAATCTTGCTAGTGGAAAGTAGGAAACTGGTTTAATCGGTTTAAATATGCTATATAGGGAATATGACGTAAATAGAATCCAAGAGAGAAGTAATTTTTAAAATTAATTAAATGGATACGGGCTGAGACCGTATCCTCTTGGATTCTATTTACGTATTATTCCCTATATATATATATATATATACTTTTTACATATACATAACGATCGTGAAAATCTAAAGTTAATATATATATATATATATATATATATATATATATATATATATATATATATATATATATATATATATATATATAAAGTTAATATATATATATATATATATAAAGTTAATATATATATATATATATATATATATATATATATATATATATATATATATATATATATATATATATATATATATATATATATATATATATATATATATATATATATATATGTATATATATATATATATTAACTTTAGATTTTCACGATCGTTATACATAACGATCACCTCCGCCGCGACGTTACATCTTGTCTTCGAACCCTGAAGATGTTGTGACTGAAGCACCAATTGGCGACATTGGGCACCCCCCTTATGGTCTCCATTTGAGTGTTTTTTTCCATTGAGTGTCCATCTTACTCCTTGGCTATACCGTACTGATGAGGACTAATAGTCCGAAACACGTGTCTACGGTTGCTTCTTCGTATGACGGAATTGCCCGACAAATTACCTTTCTACTATATATATATATATATATATATATATATATATGTATATATATATATATTAACTTTAGATTTTCACGATCGTTATGTATATGTAAAAAGTTTTCGGACATCTCGTGTAGAAAATATACTTTATTTGCGACGTTTCGACAGACTCACATCTGCCATTATCTAGCGTTTAAAACTACTATATATATATATATATATATATATATATACTAGTAAAAAATTATTCGTCGGGTGTACGATCCAAGGGAGGAAAGAAAGAAAACTCTATTCTTATTTTGCAATATTTCGAAACTATATTTGTTTCTTCTTCAAGCAAATTACTACAACAAATACAAAAAACACCATTACAAATAAAATACTAAAAGTCGATAGTTATATACTCACAACTGAGTTAAATAAAGCCATCAGACAATGGAAATAGACGAAACCATGCGACACAGAACATTTCACAAGAACATCTATAAACGTTGACAGTTACATTGTGACTGGACGGCAAACAAGAACGAATGACAAGTCTCCCACGTGTTTTAACAACACGAGGACAAAAATGTTACCACCAGTTCAGAAAAAGCCAACTGAGGTTTACTGATCTTAAAAACATATTGATGACAATTCGTGGGCAGATGTTTTTGATTGGTTAGAGCTCAGCTGGATAATAAAAGAGTAGATGTTGCTTATATTATCAACGTCATTTTTAAAGTTAACGGCATCGTCAGTAGTTTTAATATGAAACATCTCAAGGAATAGCCGACCATAGTAATTCGCTTCCACATCCAAAATCCTAACACTGTCAAAATCAAAAGTGTGGCCGTGGTTCAAGGAGTGGTTGGCTAAAGCACATCTCGACTTACGAGTATTACAATCACTCTTATGCAGTGAAATCCGATTTCTCAGCCACTGAGAGGTAGTGCCAACATATCTGCCCTCACACTGATTACAATTAATGCAATACACAACGTTAGATCTATAGAGCAACGGATCTTGATCCTTAATACTAGTGAAAACTTTTTTTATTTTATGGGGATAATGAACCACTATTTTTTTATTCTCAGTTAAAACACTGGTGAACATTTGTATTAATTTATTACTAACCACAGGAATCGAAGTCAATTTCAAAAAATGCGGCTGAATTTGCACTGGTTCATCAAAAATGCTCCTAGTGCCATTAACATTAGTGTTAGTTGAGAACAAAAGCTTGTTTACTAATTTGACAGGAAAACTATTATTAACAAATACTGACTTTAACTTACATAATGCTACGTTGTGAAACTCGGGGCTACAAATTTTTTTAATTCTGTTTTTCATACCTGTTATTGTGTTTATCTTATGGCTGAATGTGTGGTTTGACAAGAAGTTAATATATCTCCCAGAATATGTCGGTTTCGTATACCAATCAGTGACCAACGTGCCACACTCCTTACGCACTACCCTACAATCCAAGAAAGGGATGAAGTTATCAGTCTCAGTCTCCATTGTAAACTGGATATGAGGATTTAGGCTGTTAAAATTGTCCAGAATGGTCCCGACCCCACCACGAGGGACACAGGTGATAATATCGTCCACAAACTTATAAATGAACGGGAGCTAAAAAAAATATATATATATATATATATATATATATATATATATATATATATATATATATATGTCACCGAATAAATGAGAGGGGTACACACCAGCTACCCAGAGTGGGGGACGCGTTGCCGGACCACGCGGAGACCACTGACCAGACGGGTGGTGGCTTTCCATTGTGATGGGCGCAACCGTACCGCTATCCACTCGTTATATTAGTTACTGCAATTATTGCATATTTCTATTTGGTTTCACTATATTGGTTGAAACAGTTGTGTATTCGTTGTTTAAAATTTAGAGTTATAATATCAGAAGTGGGATCTAATTCGCGTGCAAAATCCAAGAACAAAGAAACAGCTGAAAATGTTAACCTTCGCTGCCTGACGGAAGTACTAGAGATCATATTATGGAGAGTATGGTAGTTGGGATCAAAATTGTTTGTTTTCAAGGCATTAGTGATGCTTAAAAGAGATCGTTTAATTTTGGTGAGTTATACCTTGTTGAGAATAATTATTTGTACTGCATTGAATGGAAAATCATGTAAGTACGGGTCTGCTTAATTGCAGTATGCAAAACTATTGTCTATTTTCGATATGAATTTAATTGTTGTTATCTTTGTGTTGATACCAAGAGAGTTGCACACTAATAGTGATTGTTAATAGAGATTTTATAATTTGTTGGGTCATAACTTGTTGAGATTTTGTTGGTTGAACTGCATTGAAAGGAAAATCATGTAAGTACAGGTGTGCATAATTGCAAATTGCGAACCTATTGTGGAGCGACCTCGAGCCCTGAGTCATCGCAAATGCCGGAGAACCACTAAGTCCATGTACCTGACTAACTAGTGGAGTGTTTTTCTACTATTGTGGATTATTATTTCATGTACCGAGCGTTCGACGCTGTCGAATGTTCCTAGCATCGCCTCGCCGGCGCCGGTTTTAGACAGTGGATGCCAACGATACGACGCACTTGTAGTAGTATTGTTCTGGTATCATTGTGTTTCGTTCAATTTGATTACGACTTTTGTTTGTTTAATTTACGATTGATAACACTATTGTCAATTTTCAATATGATCTTAATGTGTTGTTTTTATTTGTTTACACTTGTCAGAATGGTCGAGTGGTTTGTAAAAGTTTTTGCTGATGCTTGTTATACGCCACTTAGAGACGTGTTGGAGAGAGTGTTTTTAACATTAGAAACGTATGCATTGTTGGTACCAGTGCCGAGACGGAGTGGGATCAAAACCAATGTTTTAGGGTTTGTGATTGATAATTAATAGATCATAGTTGAAATAGTGGAATGCCTCAATGCTTTGTGATTTATAATTTAACAATTGAGTGTTTTCCATAATAAGTGTAAGTAACTACTGTAGCCTTTAAAAAGTGTTTTATCGGTAAAACATTGAGAATACGAAAAATCGGTATAATTTCTGATTTAAACTTATTTATTTCTTAACTTAAAACAAGAATCTCCCTATCATTTTGTTGTTTAAAAATTGAAAGTACTTTTGCTAAGAGTACTGTAATTGGTGCGTTTGAAGAGCTTACGCTTGTATTTGATATTTAGAAATATGAAGGTGCCTTTTCTTGGCATATTGTAAATTGGAAATAGGAAATCTTTTGTTTCGTAACTTCATAATGCAAAATTGAAAGTTACTTGTTTAAGAATAGTAAGGTTCCGTTTCTAATCATTATTGGTGAATTGAAGGTTTACGTTCTTCATGAATTGTAAATTGACGATTGAAGTATCTTATGCCGTGTGTGGCTTAATTTGCGAATTTAAGGTTGATGCTTGCGATCATTATTGGAGAGTTGAAATTTATTAGCTTTGTGTAGCTGAATTTGAGAGTGTAGCTTTTGGAGTTTGTGTATTGTGATTTGAACATTAAAAGTTGATGTTCGTCGTGAATCATAATTGGAGAACTGAAATTTATAGCTTTATGTACCTGAATCTGAGAATTTGGAGTTTATGTGTTTTGGTGTATAATAACCAGACACTTGTAAGATACTGTTCTTCGTGTGTTATAATTTGAGAATGGAAAGTCTTGTCTATCAAAAATTGAGTATTGGTAGTTATCAATGTTTTGAGATTCATAATTTATGAATCGTAAGTTTTTGTTCTTTAAGTATTATAATTAGAGAACGGAAACTCCTTATGTTTTGTCTAACATAATTTGTGAAATGAATTGGAATTTGTGTGTTATAAATTGAGGATTGAAATACCTTATTCCGTTTACGTAATGCAATGTGAGAATTAGCAGACATTGATGTCCTTGATCGTTATGTGTTATAATTTCAGAATTAAAGGATAATTCGTTTTGTTGGCATGTTAAGAAAGTTGAACGTTGTTATGTAATTCAAAAGTTTTTCTAGTTTATCTATCTCAATAAAAAAGGGAGTGGATCATTTGTACGCTTTGCATTTATTTAATTATTAATTGTTGATAATTGTGAATTGGTCTTTGCATATTGGGACAGATGAAGAAGGTATGTGTGGTAATAGTTAGTTTTGAGAGAAATATAACATCATTTTGTGTAAGCCAAACTACGGTTCCTGAGTTTAAGATGTAAAATAAGCTACATGTAGTTCCTGAGCTTGGAGTGGAAAAGAGAAAATATAGAAATGAATTGTAAAAGTCACTATTGTTGCGAATGCGAGAATGTTGATGGTTGTTGAGTTAAACTGGTCGTTATACAGTTCCTGAACTCTGGTGTTGATGGTTGTTGAGTTAAACTGGTCGTTGTACAGTCCCTGAACTCTTGGATTGTTGTTTGATACGGCTCTAAACCTTGGTAAAGTAGTTATGGTGATAACTCTAAACTTGGTTAAAGCAGTCGGGATTGTTGTTTGATACGGCTCTAAACCTTGGTAAAGTAGTTATGGTGATAACTCTAAACTTGGTTAAAGCAGTCGGGATTGTTGTTTGATACGGCTCTAAACCTTGGTAAAGTAGTTATGGTGATAACTCTAAACTTGGTTAAAGCAGTCGGGATTTGTTGTTTGATACGGCTCTAAACCTTGGTAAAGTAGTTATGGTGATAACTCTAAACTTGGTTAAAGCAGTCGGGATTTGTTGTTTGATACGGCTCTAAACCTTGGTAAAGTAGTTATGGTGATAACTCTAAACTTGGTTAAAGCAGTCGGGATTTGTTGTTTGATACGGCTCTAAACCTTGGTAAAGTAGTTATGGTGATAACTCTAAACTTGGTTAAAGCAGTCGGGATTTGTTGTTTGATACGGCTCTACACCTTGGTAAAGTAGTTTTGGTGATAACTCTAAACTTGGTTAAAGTAGTCGAGATTCTTTGGTTGACTACAGCGTTAGATCATGTTAGAGTAGTTGGTGATCTCTAAATTTGACTAGATGACTGTTAGTTATGTTAAGAAATTAAGCTGTGGTTACTGGATGTAGATTGATTGAAACAGCCACTGAACTTGAATGAATGAGGATGCTCTTTGCATGTTATAGTTGAAAGTAGCTCCTGGGCTTGCTAAGAAGGATGGAGTGCCTGAAACTGTTGGTAAAAGAAAAACTAGACAATTAGCCCGGTTGTATTCTTTTAGAAGAATTGCTAGGCACAGCAGATCAGAGACAGGTATCCCGAGAGCGTGACACCTTGCAGGATGGCCGTGTCACCGAATAAATGAAAGGGGTACACACCAGCTACCCAGAGTGGGGGACGCGTTGCCGGACCACGCGGAGACCACTGACCAGACGGGTGGTGGCTTTCCATTGTGATGGGCGCAACCGTACCGCTATCCACTCGTTATATTAGTTACTGCAATTATTGCATATTTCTATTTGGTTTCACTATATTGGTTGAAACAGTTGTGTATTCGTTGTTTAAAATTTAGAGTTATAATATATATATATATATATATATATATATAGGAAACTGGTTTAATCGGTTTAAATATGCTATATAGGGAATATGACGTAAATAGAATCCAAGAGAGAAGTAATTTTTAAAATTAATTAAAAGGATACGGTCTCAGCCCGGATTCGAACCGGGGCCTTCTTCCTTGCCGGGGAATTGCTCTACCGCTGAACTACTGAGCCCGGTCGGAGGATATAGATTAAATTATAGATTAAATCTATATCCTCCGACCGGGCTCAGTAGTTCAGCGGTAGAGCAATTCCCCGGCAAGGAAGAAGGCCCCGGTTCGAATCCGGGCTGAGACCGTATCCTTTTAATTAATTTTAAAAATTACTTCTCTCTTGGATTCTATTTACGTCATATTCCCTATATATATATATATATATATATATATAGGAAACTGGTTTAATCGGTTTAAATATACTATATAGGGAATATGACGTAAGTAGAATCCAAGTGAGAAGTAATTTTTAAAATTAATTAAAAGAAAGTACTTTCCACTAGCAAGATTTGCGATAAACCTTGACATACCATGAACCAATTTCCACCAGTGTCCAATAGATGTCATGATAATAGTAGTTAGACAGCAACCCGTACCGTTACTATCGTTTGAAATGACGAATTAAATCTATATCCTGTACAGGGCTCAGTAGTTCAGGAGTATGAGTAGTATGTGACCGCTAACGGACGTACAGCGCGTGGCACAAGTGTGTAAAATACGAACAAAGAAGTGAAAAAGTGGAGAAACAGTCCCAAGAATTCTGAAATTTGGGCTACAGCTACATCTGTACGAGAGCAACAAAAAGGGTTAAAACCTTTTTTGGATCCTCGGGTTTTTTCGAGATCTTAACGCGGGTGGAGTTTTTGAAATAGTGCGTTGGCACGTATTCGTGGAGTTTTTTCGACTTTACGGGGGTGTTAGGGCACTCACGGAACTTTTGGTGAGAGAAGTGTACAACGCTAATTGGACCTGACAGCCGGACGCTGATTTTGTGAGAATCCGCCATCAAATAAGGTAGTTGGAGGCACCCCGGAAACAGGGTGTGGCCCCCGGTTTTTCATCTGGGACGTCGTAGGGGTTGTTCTCAGAGGCTGGAGAGTGCGCGCAATAGTTTCCTAGTGTGGAGACCGTTAACGTGACACCGGTCTCGACCGGATCCGCGGAGATTTTTTCGCCCAAGGTAGGTGGACTCTGTCGTTTTTCGCGGGTCGAGGGTGAATTGTGTCGGGGTGCGGGTTTTGAGGGTGAGACTGATCGGAGTGGATTCGCTGCGGCGTGCTCGTCGTTTTGACACCCCACATGACGGGGTAGCGCGGCGCGAGTGTTATTTCATGATTTTTGCCGGATTTTGAACTTTTCGGGACAGAAGAAAAAAATTTTTTTTTTTTTGGAAAAGTACGGAGTTGAATTTTGCCTTATCCGGGGCGTGTTCGCTTGAACTTCCTCAGGATGAGCGACAAGCAGGAGAAGAAGGATGTGACACAGAGGGGCTTCAGCATCGAAGGGTGGAGAAACAGAGCCAAGGAGCAAAAGCAGCTGCCACTACATGGACTAGATACATCGTCCGACAAGAAGGCGGCAAAAGACCCGAACAGAGAGGAGGAAAGAGGAAGGATGAGCCAGGAGCTTGACATATCGGTCAGAAGGTCAGCTCTGGTAAGGTCTCCACCCCTAGAAGGAAGACAGAGACTGGGATCGCTCCCAGCGATAAAAATAGCCGGGTCGGCTGAAGGAAAGGTGGCGTTAGTCTCCCAAAGAGCCAAGTCTGGACAGACAACGCCCGAACCAACACAGGACCTGCCGGAAGGAGCGATGTCGGCATGGCAAGACGTGGGAGGCAGATTTGACCTCAAGAGGAAAAGAAGAGAGGGCGACAAGAAAAAGGAGGAAGAGAAGGAAGAGAAGCTGGAGGAAGTCTGGAGAAAACTCAACCAGAAGGTGAAGAGACACCGGTAAAAGCGAAACCAGTACCAAAGAGGAGATGGAAAAGATATCTCAGGAAATGGAAAAAATGATGGCAGCGGTTGGTGAGGAAATCGAAAAGATTCATCACGACACCAGAAGCCCGCACACGAAAGTGACGCGCAGAGAATGTGTCTGTAGATGCGGCGGGTACAAAGAGGAGGGCGAAATGCCACGAAAGGAAGAACGACTACAGAAGGAAGAGGGAAACCCCCTTAACGCGCCGCAAGACCACGATGTTGTGATAGTGCTTGGAGGGGGGGATCAAGAGGCAGGAATAAAGAACAGACTCCTGCGAACCTACCCCGAGTTTGAAGATGCTGAGTGCAACATGGTCGGCGTAACAGAGATCGTGCGAGCAATCACAATAAAGTCCGGAGGGAACGTCGTCGAAAAGAAGAGGCGAATTTTTGTCGTACAGAGAGGAGAGGGAGCCCTACCAATGGCAGACATGCTAAAAGAGCTGAATGCCAGTATCGGTGAAGAAAAGCATGTGGCGATAAATGACCCGGAAGGAGAATCGGCGGGAGAACAGAGGGAGCGACTATGGGACACTTTTGGTAAGAGGGTTGTCCTCTACGTAAGGAAAGGAACTCCACAAGAGAAGAAGAAGTATGCGGAAGCAGCCGCAAAGAACGCAAGCGGGACAAAGCAAAGGGTAACAAACCCCAACCCCCCCGCAAGGGAAAGGCAGTTCCCAGCATTGCCAAAAAGAAGGGATGGAGCGGTCATAATAAAGACGGATAGCGCATCCTACGCGGAGACCCTAGCGCGTGTCAAACAACAGGTGGGAGTCAATAAGACAAACCTGAATATTAAGGGCGTCAGGAAAACGAAGACTGGAGACTTGATGATAACGGTCAAGGACAAGGAGAGTGCATCAGTCCTACAGGACCAGATCAGCAAAGCGTCTGGTTTTGAGGCTAGAGTAGCGGGTAAGACGAAAACCCTGCTGCTTAAAGAACTGGAAGCAACCAACAGCAAGGATGAAATTGCAGTCGCCATTCGGGAAGCACTGGGAGATCTTAGCTCCGAGGTCACAGTGAAAAATCTGAACGATGCGCACTACGGAACAAAAACCGCTGTGCTGGAGGCTTCTGAAGATGCAGCGAGAGCGCTCCTACGAAGAAGAACTGTCAAAGTGGGATGGGCCGAAGGGCAAGTACGGGAGCGGCAACAGATGGCAGCTTGTTATAGGTGCTGGGAGACTGGTCACCTGGTAGCCAAATGTGAAGGCCCGAACAGAACAAATCTGTGCAGGAAGTGCGGGGAAGAAGGGCACTTTGCTAAAGACTGCAAGAAGCAAGGAACCCATTGCCCAGTGTGCAAAAAAGATGGGCACAGGGCGAACAGCCTCAGATGCCCAACGTACGCCAAAGCACTAGAAGGGATCCAGAAGGAGAAAAGCTCAGTCCATAATGCCTAACTCCTACCAGGCAGCATCGGGTTCACCGGAGAACCCAAGAAAGAAGAAGAAACCGCCGTCGAAAGCCACAAGAGACCGGAAGAGGATGCAGATCCACATCGAGAAGATGCGGCTGGCAAAGCATTCACCAGTGGCGGAATCATCCGATCGGAGACACGCGCGTGCATTCAGTACGCGTGCGGGAGGATAGAGGTCTTGAAACCGAACCCACCCAAAGATACCGGGGCGGTAAGAGAAGAAGAGACAGCTGTGCAGGGCACACTGCGGGCGAACGTATCGGTAAGGCCCAAGGAAGACGAAAGCGAAAGGAAGCCAGGATGGTACTCTGCGGTCCCCCCGATGGTGCGATTAACGAGACAGAGCACCAAGTATGCCACACAGAGGTTGAGAGAGAGAACGCTGTTCGACTTAGTCCGAAACCACCTGGGCTACTTCGAGCTTACCGATGACGGAGAAATAGTAGGCGGCGAGAGCAAACTCTCTTTCGAGATCAAAATACAGTCGGAGGGCATGCCGTGCGGGAAAGAACTGAGATCTCGATTTCCTAAAAGGAATGGGGGTATCCGAGAACGAGGCGATCAAGGACCTTGAACGCGTGGGGTCGTACCTAAGAACGGCCCGGATAATGAGGCTACAGTCCATTAGGGATTGCGAGAGGCGCTACATGACTCCATGGCCACCTCCATCCTACAAATAAATCTAGGAAAAGGGCGGGCTGCTCAAGAGCTACTGATAGCCACCGCAGCAAGGAAGAAGATCGACGTAATGCTGGTCTCGGAGCCTAACAAGGCCATGACCGCAAACCTAGGATGGCTGATGGACCGTGACAGGAAAGCTGCCATTGGAGTGAGAGGCCGCAAGGTACACGTTACCAGACAAGGATCGGGAGAGGGTTTTGCCTGGATGGTCGTCGGTGGGGTGACAATGATTAGTTGTTACGCTTCCCCGGCATTAGAGCTGAGAGAGTTCCAGGACTTCCTCGATAGGTTAGAAGGAATCCTACAGCGATCGGAAGGAAGGTGTCTTGTCGCAGGCGACTTCAATGCTAAGTCTCAGGAGTGGGTATCGACTACAACCTGCCGGAAAGGAGAGGCGCTGGGTGAATGGGCGGCGAGAGGCGGACTTGTACCCCTAAATGAGGGACACTCAAACACGTTCAGAAGGAGGGGAGGAGGAGGATTGGTGATCGACGTTTCGTTCGCCACTGACAGGGTAGCCAGGAAAATCGACGGATGGAGTGTGGTCGAAGAGGAAACCCTCAGCGACCACATGTACATTGAGTATAGACTGAGGGACATGGTCGCCGCGAAAACAGAGGGGCGCAATGAAATGCCACGGCGGTATAACGTTAAGAAACTGGACCGCGCAAAGTTTAGAGACGCCTTCGAGGTCGCAATGGGGACGCCAGGAGGGTTGGTCAGTGTGGAAGCATGCGAAGCGGCTCTCTCCAAAGCCTGCGAAGAAGCAATGCCAAAACACGGAGGAAATGGGCGAAGAGCAGTCTACTGGTGGACGGACGAGATTGCGGAATTGCGGAAGGAGAGCAACAGCGCCAGAAGAGCAGTCCAGAGGACGAGAGGAGACGAGGCCAGAAGGGCGATCCTCTCCCTCGCATACGGTGAGGCCAGAAAAGCACTTAAGAAAGCGATCTCCGAGTCGAAGGAGGGGCAATGGGCGGCTGTACTTCAAGAGGTGGAGGCCAACGTTTGGGGGGAGGGTTACAAGATCGTAACTAAAAGGCTGAGAGCCAGGTTATCGCCTCCAAACCTGACGCTGGCGGAGATGAAAGAAGTGGCGGAGACCCTGTTCCCGGAGTATGAGCTTGCGGAGGAGGACGCTACCGAGCCGCACGAAGAAGCGCCAACTTTCTCGATAGAGGAAGTGCGAAGAGCAGCTGGCAGAGTAGCACCAAAGAAGGCGCCCGGACCCGACGGCATTCCACCGGAAGCGGTAAGGGAGATGGTGACGGTGGCGGGGGGGTACGTGAAGGACGTTCTGAACGATGTCCTCAAGTCCGGAAATTACCCCGCTCAATGGAAGACGGCGAATCTCGTACTGCTGGCCAAGAAAGCAGCCACTGAAGGAGAGTCGCCAAAGTACAGGCCCATCTGCCTCCTGAACACTGTCAGCAAGCTGATGGAGCACCTGCTCGTGGACAGGCTAAAGGTGGAACTGGAAGAAAAAGCGCCCCTCGCGGACAATCAGTTTGGATTCCGAGAAGGAAGGTCGGTCGACGCGGTGCGAAGTGTTATGGAGATGGCAGAGAGGGCAAATCAGGGAACGCGGAGGACAAAAAAGTTCTGCATGCTGGTTGCTCTTGACGTCAAAAACGCCTTTAACACCGTGCCGTGGAAGCATCTCATCGCAGAGCTGCAACGGAGAAGTGTGAGTCCATACCTGTTGGACATGATCCGGAGTTACCTGCGGGATAGATGGCTGATCCTCAGGGATAACAATGGCGAAGAGGACCGACGGAGAGTTAGCAACGGCGTCCCTGAGGGGTCCGTCCTGGGCCCAACGCTTTGGAATGTCCTATAGAGGATGTCATAGGACGGAGTGTTGCGGCTCAGGCTGCGCGGGGTCAAGCTGGTGGCATACGCAGACGATCTCGCGTTGGTAGTCACGGCAACCACTTGTGCAGAGCTTGAGGCGAACGCAAATCTCGCCATCCACAGAATAACCGAGTGGATGGAGGAAAGAAACCTTGAACTTGCGGCCGAGAAGACAGAAGCGGTGCTCCTCACCGGAAAGAGGAAATGTCAACCGGTGACGCTAACGGTAGGAAACAAGAGAATCCAACCAGGAGACAGCGTTAAGTACCTGGGGGTGAGGATTGAAAGAAACCGCAGGTACCGAAGGCACGTGGAGGAGGTGGCAGCCAGAGCGGAGAGAACCACCGGGGCACTGCTAAGACTTATGCCTAGAATGGAGGGACCGTCGGCGGCTAAGAGAAGAGTATTGGTGTCGGTTGCGGAATCGGTGATGCTATATGCAGCGCCCGTCTGGGCCGACGACATGCAGCTGGAAAACAGGAAACAAATGCTCCTGCGAGTACAGAGAAGAGCTGCGGTCGGTGTTACATCGGCATACAGAACAGTGTCGACGGGCGCTGCTTTGGTGGTAGCGTCAATGGTGCCGGTGCACCTGAAACCAGACGAAAGAAGGGGGGCATATGACGGACGCGGACAAGATGGCACCTCCAGACAAGAACATCGCCGACGCACGATGGAAGCCTGGCAGAAAGAATGGAACCAGGACAAGAACGGTCGGTGGACGCACCGACTGATACCGGACCTGGATGAGTGGACGAGTAGGAAGCACGGAGACGTGACCTACGAGCTCACCCAAGCCCTAACTGGGCACGGATGCTTTGGGGCCTACCTCTACAAATTTAAGAGGAGGGACGGCCCAGAATGCAGAGATTGTGGAGAAGAAGAAGACACCCCAGAGCACACGCTATTTGAATGTCCCCGCTGGGAGGTCTATAGGAGGGAGTGCCCATGCGGGGATGACCTGAGTGCGGGAAGAATGGTACGGAGAATGCTGCAAAGCTCGGAAGCGTGGGAACAGATTACCCGTGCCATAGGAACGATACTCCGACGAAAGAACGAGGAAGACAGGCGACGAGGTGAAAGAGAACCTCCCGCTCCTTAGTTATAAGGAACAGGGACGGTCTATGGGACAGACTGAAAGAGAAGGAAACAGGAATGAGAGCGACCGGAAAACCGGCGCGGGAATGCTCCCGGAAAACCGCAGCATTACAGATAAGGGTCCTGGAAATACCGGACCACGGACTTCCGGATACATCGAAGTCTGGGGAGAAGCCGCAGGAAAAACAACCGCTGCTTCGGAAAATTAGGTTAGGATGTGTCCCAGTGAGTGCGCGAGGACGCCTGTGGTTAGGGTAAAGTGCATGGACACTTGTAGGTGTAAGTGTAGGGTAGTTCAGTAGGTAGTTTATATGTTTACTTTTAAGGGTAATTAATGTAAACCGGTAAAGGTGTCAGCTCCGGCTGTTTGTTTGATTGTATTTGTTTTTTAAAGAATAAAAGTCACTAGAGTATAAGAGCGAAGGGGCCCAGATCTTTTTTATATACAAATGTTGTCGCGTTAATGAAGGAAGATGCCGCTGCACTGCTGAATGCCTCACGGCGATACCAGGCAGCGGGGTGGAGGTGGGTTCTTCCTGGGCCCCCTCGCCCTTTAAAAAAAAAAAAAAAAAAAAAAAAAGAAAAAAGGCTGACTGATGCTGACCGCGCCGCAGAGGAGCGGCAGACACTACTTCGAGTTCTGAAGAGGAATGGATACAGCAACACTTCCATTAATAGTGCCTTAAGATCCCAAGAACATACCGACAAACAGAGAGATGATCAGTTAACACGACGGGTATGCTTACCTTATATCAAAGGCACCACTGACAGGATCTCTAGAGAGTTGAGAAGACATGGTATTCAAACGATCTTCACAACAGCGACGTGTATAGGTTCATTTCTACCTCGACCCAAGGATATTATCAATTTGAAAATCAGGGTGTATACGAAATTAGCTGCGGAGAGTGCAATAAATCGTATGTCGGCCAGACGAACCGACGTGTGAGTGCGCGGATAGAAGAGCATAAATTGGCTGTGAGGCATAAATTGGTAACAAACTCTTTGGCGGCTCATAGAATTGAAACTGGGCATAACATTAATTTTGACAGTGCAAAGATAATTTCGAAAGACAATATACAAGCGGTTCGGGTGGTACGTGAGGCAATAGAAATTGCAAAAAGGACAACTTAAATAAGCGTGATGACGCGCTTAATTTATCGAGTATTTGGAAGCCGCTGCTAGAGGAAGTACATTATGACCCTGTATGTCATAGAACACTGAGGCACCGTGAAGATACACGGTTGGTGATTTCGACGGGCAGTAGCAGGGCTGCTTCATCAGTTGCCGTGAGTGGACCCATGACACGCAGTCGCGCTCGTGCGTCTATGGCAACCGTCATAGAGGAATAGAAGGCGAATACATATGACACTAGTTTGTTTGACATAGTTTAAAAGTTTTGTAATTAGTTTTAAACGCTAGATAATGGCAGATGTGAGTCTGTCGAAACGTCGCAAATAAAGTATATTTTCTACACGAGATGTCCGAAAACTTTTTACATATACATAACGATCGTGAAAATCTAAAGTTAAATATATATATATAGGAAACTGGTTTAATCGGTTTAAATATACTATATAGGGAATATGACGTAAATAGAATCCAAGTGAGAAGTAATTTTTAAAATTAATTAAAAAAAGTACTTTCCACTAGCAAGATTTGCGATAAACCTTGACATACCCATGAACCAATTTCCACCAGTGTCCAATAGATGTCATGATAATAGTAGTTAGACAGCAACCCGTACCGTTACTATCGTTTGAAATGACGAATTAAATCTATATCCTGTACAGGGCTCAGTAGTTCAGCGGTAGAGCAATTCCCCGGCAAGGAAGAAGGCCCCGGTTCGAATCCGGGCTGAGACCGTATCCTTTTAATTAATTTTAAAAATTACTTACGCTTGGATTCTATATATATATATATATATATATATATATATATATATATATATATATATAAAAATTAAGGACAAGTCTTTGCCGTTGAAGATAAAAAGTGAAAGAACTTTTAAATTGGGGAATCCAGCAAACAATAATTGAAACGACTATATGTTTAGTACGTTCTTTATTATTTCACCAATATTTCGCATCAAATAGTATGCTTCATCAGGGTCATCTGAAGGACAAATATAATTAAGTAAACAATCTTAAAATGTAACAAGTTACTTACAATTGAACGTTAAGTGGATGGCTGGTAAAGCGTTGAACAGGACTTTCACAAAATAAATTAACATTCACGGCTACACAGCTGAAGTCGAGTTTTCGGCCCGACAAGGTTAAATATAAAACATCAGCAACTGTCTACAGCCAACTGATACACTGCCTATGCGCTTCGGGGCCAGCCTTCAGCTATCAACAATAAAACGAAGAGACACGCCGACATAAGACGAGTAAACCGAACAAACATAAAGGGGGAAATTTGAGTGCTTTGAAAAACTAAAGTGGACGGATAAAAAGAAATTACAAAATTTTAAAAATGAAAGGATTACATTAACATAACAAGGGCAAAGAATCTATAACCAATTTAGAGAGAATTATACTGCTGAAGGCATCTAAACTACATTGCTTTTATTAGCACGATTCAAACTTAAGATGTATGAATAACCGACATTCAAACTGTTGACATCTGATCTAAAATTCATGTTATTAGGTGTGTTATTGATTTCAACCATTTCCAAAAACTCTCTACTCTTACGGTTAGGCACCGTTCGTCTGACATCCACCCCGTCGAAATTAGGTTCATGATTATTATTGATCATGTGTGATGCCAACGCGCATCTGTGCTTTTTTGTTCGAATGTCACTTTTGTGTAAAGTTATCCTCTGTTTCAACCAGGTAGAAGTCTGACCCAGATACACTTGATCACAGTCCCTGCAAGGAATCGAATATACAACATTCGACCTGTAATCTAACTGTGTTTTGTCCTTAGTTCTCGTAAAATAATTTCTCAGTGGGTGATAGTTGTAAAAAGCTATTCTGAGCCTGTCATCAGCAAAAACGCCGGATATCCTCGGGGCAATCTGCGGCAAGTAAGGAAATTTAAAAAACTTTGAGTTGGAGGGAGGCTCGGTTCTCTCATTGTTGGCCAAATCCTGGGTATTGAATATGATCTTATTAATCAATGCCCTAGGGTATCCATTATTGAGGAATATGTTAGATAGAGTTAACAAATTCTTTTGTAGAAAAATGGGGTTGCTGATCCTTGTCACTCTGTGTTTCATGCCTCTAATTAAGTTGATCTTTTGGCTCATTTTGTGATTGGAAAAATAATTAAGCAGCCTTCCGGAATTAGATGGTTTTCTGTACCAGTCAATATTGAGTTGGTTCTGGTCATTCCTGATGACCTTAGTGTCAAGGAAAGGCACCCCCTTTCACGTTCTTCCTCAATAGTGAACTGGATATTAGGGTGAAAAGAGTTAAAAATCTCGATTACCGAGCCAATCTCCCGTTCAGGCAACCCTACGATTAAGTCATCAATAAGTCATCAATTAAGTCATCAAGCTGATAAAGGTGCAGTTACGGTGGCTGTGGAAAAGGATGATTATTTGGCTAAAACTTTCGAACTGCTAAGTGACTCGGTTATTCGGTTATTCGGTTATTCATACATCTTAAGTTTGAATCGTGCTAATAAAAGCAATGTAGTTTAGATGCCTTCAGCAGTATAATTCTCTCTAAATTGGTTATAGATTCTTTGCCCTTGTTATGTTAATGTAATCCTTTCATTTTTAAAATTTTGTAATTTCTTTTTATCCGTCCACTTTAGTTTTTCAAAGCACTCAAATTTCCCCCTTTATGTTTGTTCGGTTTACTCGTCTTATGTCGGCGTGTCTCTTCGTTTTATTGTTGATAGCTGAAGGCTGGCCCCGAAGCGCATAGGCAGTGTATCAGTTGGCTGTAGACAGTTGCTGATGTTTTATATTTAACCTTGTCGGGCCGAAAACTCGACTTCAGCTGTGTAGCCGTGAATGTTAATTTATTTTGTGAAAGTCCTGTTCAACGCTTTACCAGCCATCCACTTAACGTTCAATTGTAAGTAACTTGTTACATTTTAAGATTGTTTACTTAATTATATTTGTCCTTCAGATGACCCTGATGAAGCATACTATTTGATGCGAAATATTGGTGAAATAATAAAGAACGTACTAAACATATAGTCGTTTCAATTATTGTTTGCTGGATTCCCCAATTTAAAAGTTTTTTCACTATATATATATATATATAGCAGCAAGTTTTAAAGTTTTAAGGTTTTGTTACATTTTGTTACCAACGGCAAAGACAGATATATATATATATATATATATATATATATATATATATATATATATATATATATATATATATATATATATATATATATATATATATATATAAAGACAAGGAGTCTTTGCCGTTGGTAACAAAAAGTAAAAAGTTTTCTTATATATATATATATATATATATATATATATATATATATATAAGTGTTAAAAAATTCCGCCGACCTGGAGACTAAATTGCTAGAAAATTCCGCCGACCTGGAGGCTAAATTGCTAGAAAATTCCGCCAACCTAGAGGCTAAATTGCTAGAAAATTCCGAACTTATTACCAGTTTAAAAAGCGAGCTTGGGGAAAAGCTAGAAGAGAATTCTGCCAAGTTGGAAAAAAAGATGTTAGAAAACAATGCCAACCTAAAAAGGGAATTACACGAAGAAATTTTAACAAAATCTTCTACACTGGAAGAGCGAATTCTTTTGATTTTGTAAGGCAAGATCCAGGAAGTTCAGAACAAAATCACAACGTTGGACGTCAACACCTTCGAGGAGTTGCCCTATCAACCTTCAGCAATGGACAACAAGAGCAAAGTTAGTGGCAATCAGGAATCCGTTGGGCTGATGCGCCTCAAATCACCGCAATTTGATGGTTCAACGTCGTGGAATGTTTATCAGTGTCAGTTTGAAGGGGCTGCAAAAGCGAACGGTTGGTCATCCAGTGAGAAGGCGATCGCCCTTACGTTGGCTTTGAGAGGAGATGCTGCTGCTATCTTGCAAAGAATGTCCCCGGAAGAGCAAGTCTACGACCACCTGGTGAGACACCTGGGGACGCGTTATGGCCAGTCACACCTCGAACATGTCTACCGCACTCAGTTAAAAAATCGGTGCCAGAAGTCAGGGGAGCCCTTACAGGAATTTGAGGCAGATATTGCACAGCTCTCTGAAATATATGACATTTCTTTGGGCTCAACTTCAGTGCTGAACCTTGTAGCCTCAGAAACACTTCTTTTAGGTTTCGCATGTGGTCTTCAAACGATTTTCCTACTACAATAATGTCGTCAAGATAGACCAGACATGTCTTCCAGGACAGTCCTCTTAAAATCGTTTCCATCAGTCGTTCGAAAGTAGCAGGAGCATTGCACAGTCCAAATGGCATCACGTTAAATTGCCATAATCCAGCACCCACCGTGAAAGCTGTCTTTTCCCGATCTTCGGGGGCCAATTCAACTTTCCAGTACCCGCTCTTCAAATCCAGCGTGGGAAAGATCTTCGATCCAGCCAGGGTGTCCAAAGTGTCATCGATGCGAGGAAGAGGATAGCTGTCCTTTTTGGTCACATTATTAAGCAGCCGGTAGTCAACGCAGAATCTGGTCGATCCGAATTTCTTCTTTACCAGTACTACCGGTGAAGACCATGTACTGCTGGATGGTTCTATGATTCCTTCCTCGACCATACTCTCAATAATTTTGTCAGCCTCCTCTCTCTTAGCAAGCGGTAGCCTTCTAGCTGTCTGCCGAATTGGACAAGCATTTTCCGTATTGATTTTATGCTGGATTATATTGGTCCTCCCTTTCTTCCCAGTATCAAAAACATCTCGATACTTATGGACCAAATATCTCAGCCCCCTTCTTTGGTCTGGCCTTAGACCGGTGCCTGACGACGATACCAGCACTTCTAATTCCTTTGGAATGGCTTTCCGGCTGGTTTCCACGGCCGCAACCTGTCGCAGTATCGCTGAAACTCCAGAGCAGTGTCCTAACTCCGTGCCCTCCTTTAATAACACAGGATAATGATTGACGTTCATTATCCTCACAGGAATACTCCTGCCAGCCCGCACAAGGGCCTTTCCGACCGCTATTCCTCGGCCAACAGCCTCGTCATGCATTACGGGTTCGAACATGACTATCTCACCATCTGTGGTCTTGCCATCAATGCAGGCGTCCAAAACTATCTCGCTCCGTTCTGGTATCAGTGTCTCCTCCGGGAGTAGGACCTGAACGCTTAAATTCTTTTCTCGATGTAAAACAACTTCCTCGTCATCTACCCGCAGGACTCCCTGCCTAAAGCTTAACTCGAAGCCCTTGGTGTCCATTATGTCCGTCCCGATGATCACCTCATCCTCAATCTCAGCCACTATCACAGGATGGTCAAACGTGGCTTTCCCGATGGTAAACATGACGTTTGTTTCACCATGCACTTTTGCTTGATCTCCCGTTGCTGTTCGTAGACGCCATTTTGATTGCCGAACCTTTGCTGCAGGTTTTATTATGTCGGGCCTTATGATTGTCTTCGTTGCACCTGTATCCAGCAGCACAGTGCGGAGGGTTCCATCCACACACGCGTCGACGAAAACACTGTTGGCATGGTGTTGCAGTAAGGAGACCTGGGCGGTATTTGCTGGGGGTTGCTGAATACAGGTCGACGATTGCCCCCTCGCATCGACCTTTTTTAGTTATTCCTGATTGGCGGAAGTGGGACTGACGCCTTCCGGACAGCGTCTTCTTATGTGGCCTGCCTTGCCACATTTCCAGCACTCCAACTTCTGGTCCTGGCGGCTACGTTCTCTACCGATCTTCATGACGATCCATTTGACTGACTCTTCGAAGTCGTCCTCTCATGGAATCACTTGTCGGACACGAGCTTGACCTTTGTTCGTGTTCTTGGCAGCTACGAATTCAAGGGCCCGTGTTACTGCATCAACTACCTTAGGTGGATGTGCTAGTTGTAAGGCTTGCTTCATTTCGCCAACACGGAGTCCGTCCAGGAATGCTTGAACCGCCAAACGTTCCATGATCTTTTCCTGGGCATCTGGATATGCCAGTCGAACCAGACGTGCAATATCTGCCTCAAATTCCTGTAAGGGCTCCCCTGACTTCTGGCACCGATTTTTTAACTGAGTGCGGTAGACATGTTCGAGGTGTGACTGGCCATAACGCGTCCCCAGGTGTCTCACCAGGTGGTCGTAGACTTGCTCTTCCGGGGACATTCTTTGCAAGATAGCAGCAGCATCTCCTCTCAAAGCCAACGTAAGGGCGATCGCCTTCTCACTGGATGACCAACCGTTCGCTTTTGCAGCCCCTTCAAACTGACACTGATAAACATTCCACGACGTTGAACCATCAAATTGCGGTGATTTGAGGCGCATCAGCCCAACGGATTCCTGATTGCCACTAACTTTGCTCTTGTTGTCCATTGCTGAAGGTTGATAGGGCAACTCCTCGAAGGTGTTGACGTCCAACGTTGTGATTTTGTTCTGAACTTCCTGGATCTTGCCTTACAAAATCAAAAGAATTCGCTCTTCCAGTGTAGAAGATTTTGTTAAAATTTCTTCGTGTAATTCCCTTTTTAGGTTGGCATTGTTTTCTAACATCTTTTTTTCCAACTTGGCAGAATTCTCTTCTAGCTTTTCCCCAAGCTCGCTTTTTAAACTGGTAATAAGTTCGGAATTTTCTAGCAATTTAGCCTCTAGGTTGGCGGAATTTTCTAGCAATTTAGCCTCCAGGTCGGCGGAATTGTCCAAAACTTTAGCCAGGTCGGCGGAATTTTCTAGCAAGTTAGCCTCCACGTCGGCGGAATTTTCTAGCAATTTAGTCTCCAGGTCGGCGGAATTTTTTAACACATATATATATATATATATATATATATATATATATATATATATATATATATATATATATATATATATATATATATATATATATAAGAAAACTTTTTACTTTTTGTTACCAACGGCAAAGACTCCTTGTCTTTATATATATATATATATATATATATATATATATATATATATATATATATATATATACATATGGTTGCTACGGTGTATATATATATATATATATATATATATATATATATATATATATATATATATATATATATATATATATATATATATATAAGAGAGGAGGCTGACAAAATTATTGAGAGTATGGTCGAGGAAGGAATCATAGAACCATCCAGCAGTACATGGTCTTCACCGGTAGTACTGGTAAAGAAGAAATTCGGATCGACCAGATTCTGCGTTGACTACCGGCTGCTTAATAATGTTACCAAAAAGGACAGCTATCCTCTTCCTCGCATCGATGACACTTTGGACACCCTGGCTGGATCGAAGATCTTTTCCACGCTGGATTTGAAGAGCGGGTACTGGAAAGTTGAATTGGCCCCCGAAGATCGGGAAAAGACAGCTTTCACGGTGGGTGCTGGATTATGGCAATTTAACGTGATGGCATTTGGACTGTGCAATGCTCCTGCTAGTTTCGAACGACTGATGGAAACGATTTTAAGAGGACTGTCCTGGAAGACATGTCTGGTCTATCTTGACGACATTATTGTAGTAGGAAAATCGTTTGAAGACCACATGCGAAACCTAAAAGAAGTGTTTCTGAGGCTACAAGGTTCAGCACTGAAGTTGAGCCCAAAGAAATGTCATCTATTTCAGAGAGCTGTGCAGTACCTGGGTCACGTTGTTTCCAGTCAAGGAGTGGCGGTTGACAAGGCAAAGATTCAGACTGTCAAAGATTGGCCAGTTCCCAATGACAAGTATGAGCTGCGCAGCTTCTTGGGATTACGCACATACTACCGACGCTATGTGAAGGGATTTGCCAACATCGCAAAACCATTAACCAGGCTCACCGAAGGAGAACGAAAATTCCAATGGTCCCAGGAATGTCAAGAAGCTTTCGATCATCTAAAAGAGGCTCTGACAAGCGCACCTATCTTGAGCTATCCCCTACCTGAAGGAAAATTTATACTGGACACCGACGCTAGCAACGTGGGCATAGGAGCCGTGCTGTCCCAAATTCAGGATGGACAAGAAGAAAAAGTCATTGGCTATTTTAGTAGAACATTGTCCAAGCCAGAGCGTAACTACTGCGTCACCCGCCGAGAGTTGCTAGCTGTTGTGAAAGCGATGGAGCACTTTTACAAGTACCTCTACGGAAGGAAGTTCCTGCTACGAACAGACCATGCAGCTTTAAAATGGCTCCTTCAGTTTAAAAATCCAGAGGGACAAGTGGCAAGATGGATAGAGAGGCTACAGGAGTTTGACTTCGACACCGAGCACCGCGCAGGGAGAATCCATGGAAATGCAGATGCCCTATCAAGAAGACCCTGTCCACAGGACTGCAAGCATTGCCAGCGGGCCGAGAAAACAGATGCTGATTTGTTACGAACTACCATAGTCGACGATACTTGGCAAAATAGAGATCTTATAAAAGACCAAGAGGAAGATTCTGATATCCAGATATCCAGAAAGAAGGCAAATTGTTGTGCCCACATGTCGGATTGCGGAATTGCTAGAACAACTCCATGCCGGTGTGTCAAGAGGACATCTCGGAGTGACAAAGACGCTGGGAAAGGTGAGGGAAAGATTTTACTGGGTAAATAGCAAGGAAGACGTAAGGAACTGGTGCAGAAAATGCGTTGTATGTGCGGCAAGTAATGGGCCGCAGAGAACGCAGAAGGCTTTGATGCGCCAGTACAACGTGGGAAGTCCCTTTGAAAGGATTGCTATTGACGTAGCCGGCCCGTTTCCCGAATCCGAAGCAGGAAATAAGTACATCGTGGTCGTGATGGACTACTTCAGCAAATGGGTTGAGGCATACGCTCTACCAAACCAGGAAGCCTCAACAATTGCCGACGCCTTTGTGAAAGGGTGGATTTGCCGATTTGGCGTACCTTTGGAGCTACATTCGGACCAAGGGCGAAATTTTGAATCCAGTTTGTTCCAGAACATCTGTAAGACGCTCGGAATCAAGAAAACAAGAACTACTGCGTTACACCCGCAGTCAGATGGAATGGCGGAGCGCATGAATAGAACCATTAATCGGTATTTGGCCAAAGTGGTCTCCGACTATCAAAGAGACTGGTTTTCTTCATTTGTTCCTCCTGGCTTATCGATCGGCCGTCCACGAAAGCACGGGAGAGTCTCCGGCTCGGATAATTATGGGAAGAGAACTCCGTCTCCCATGCGATCTGAAGTTTGGTTGTCCGCCAGGAACTGATGTCGCCGGGGAGGACTACGCCAGTCAACTGCGAAGAAGAATGGATGCCATTCATAGCCAAGTTCGCATTTCCATTCAAGATGCCAGTAATCGGATGAAGGACGCATACGATGTCAATTCCAAGGACCACAGGTACAATGCCGGTGATATGGTTTGGCTCTACGACCCTAAGAGACGAAAGGGACTGTCACCAAAACTTCAAACATCCTGGGATGGCCCATACAAAGTTCTGGACGCTATCAACGACGTCCTTTACCGGATACAAAAGCCACCGCTGGGTAATGCTCGAGTCATTCACTTAACCGACTGGCTCCTTACTACGGAGACCACGAAGACGCGGAGCTGCGGCAAATCCAACCAGAGCCGGATTTGATATTCGACGAATTCATGGCCCGTCATTCTAATGGTCAAAAGAGTCGGTTCGGTGTGACCTGTGAAGTGCAGCGGGACCTGTTTACTGCTCCAGCTGGGTACGCACTGGCACATTGTGTGGCTAAAGACTTGAAAATGTCTAGAGGGATAGCCAAGGTTTTCCGCGGGAAGTTTGGAAATATTCCAGAGCTGCGTCGGTCTAATCCCAGAGTCGGACAAGCACTCAAGGCAACCGACGAAAAGACCGGCAGGGACATCTTCCACTTGGTTACCAAAGAGACGTCCGATCAGCAGCCAACCTATAGAGATGTTTGGGACACTTTGTGTTCTCTAAAAGAACAATTGCTAGCCGAGGACCTGAGAAGCCTGGCGATTCCCAAGCTGGCATGCGGACTCGATGGTTTGGACTGGAAGATGATTCGCAGCATGTTGGAAGCAGTCTTCAGGTTGACGGGCGTACAAATTCTGGTGTGCTGTTATAGCCCTCAACGTCGTTCCCTGGAAAGAACCGTGGACTGTTACTTCCACAAGAGGTCCTGCTGCAAGAAGGGAGCTTTCTGCCGATATCGACATCCACCATCTTTGGAATCATTAACAGCCGCGAAAGCGCCAGAAGTTCTGGGTTGTTCTCGAGGCAACTCATTCCAGAGAGTTCCATTGAAGCAGCGAGCGCGAGTGGCGACCGTTCGGGGCGAGCGTGGAAGACTCGGGAACATTCCCGCACAACGATCGATAGGCATATATAACGGGTGCGCTCGTCGCGAGAGGACAGAGTTATTCGGAGTGCAGTCGGAGCATAGGCGCGATTATTGATCGACATAAATAGTTCGAAATAAATACAGTGAAGATAAATGTTTATAGTAGCCTTAAGTGACAGTTTGTGTTTAGTGTTCGTGTTTAATAATTAGTTAATAAGACTGTAATAGTGTTAAATAAATTAGTTGACTATTTTAATATACCGAGTGTTTTAATTCACACCTTAACGAACGAAAAACGCTACAATATATATATATATATATATATATATATATATATATATATATTACCTTACTCCTTTTATATATATGTAGTAAAAAGTTAGTTGGGTAGATCGATCACTTTGTTGTAATAAAACTCATTTATCTTTGCAATATTTCGACACTATTGTGTCTTCGACAGGCAAAACTAAAACAAGAAATTTCCAAAACACATGTTCAATACTATAATACATTAATAGAACTACTTACAATCAAGTTCACTGAGGCTAGCATAAAGAAGTTCAGCAGCACCATTCCGTCATATGTGCAATAAATACTTATAAATCTAGTACACTACAATTCACTACATGACATTTTAAAAAATCGAGTCAATATGGTATCAACGTTGACACACAGTGACATACTCGAAGCGATAGAAGGAAGGAAACGACGATATTCAGTTAAAAAACAATTTTCTTATAAAATGTAAAACATGCGCCGTAAAGAGAGCTAAAAGTTAACAATTACAAAACAACACAAGTAACACATTAATCCCTTACACGTCCCCTGCACTTATCAATATCAATTATAAGTGAATAAATATTACTGAGGCCATCCAATTCATTTCTAAAATTGATAACGTTTTCGGTAGAATTTATGTGGTACATCTCTAAAAATAATCTGTTGTTATGATTGTTATCCGAATCCAAAATCTTAATATTATTGAAATCAAAATCATGCTCATTTTCTATCGAATGTAGCGCCAAAGCACATCTCGTTTTCTTTGTGCGGCAATCACTCTTATGCAACGACACACGGCTCTTCAACCACTGAGAAGTCACCCCCACATATTTAGCCTCACAATTTCCACAACCAACACAGTAAACGACATTAGATTTGTAACAATCTTCATCCTGATCTTTTAATCTACTAAAAAAATTATTTAATTTATTTGGGTAGTGGTGTACTATTTTGATATTCGCAGGTAACATAGGTTGCAGCATGATTCTTAACGTAGGCGTTAAATTTGCTATCATAGCTACCTTCCTATATTTTATATTACAATCCGAAGTATCTACATTTACTGGTGCATACAGATTAGAATTAGTGGAAAATAAAATTTTGTTCAGTAATTTGTTGGGAAAGCCGTTGTTAAGGAAAACTTGTTTTAATTTGTTAAGTGCCAAAGAATGAAATGGTGGGTCACAAATTTTTAAGATTCTATTTTTCATAGCATGTACCGTGTTGATCTTGTGGCTGAAGCTGTGGTCAGATTGAAAATGGATATATCTACCTGAGTAGGTAGGTTTAGAGTACCAATCAGTAGCCAAACGACCGGTAACATTACGCAATAATCTACAGTCCAAAAATGGCAAAGAACTATCATTTTCCAATTCAACCGTGAACTGTATGTGAGTATTAAAGTCATTAAACGAAGACAAGATGTGATCTACTCCATCCCGCGGGACACAAGTGACAATGTCATCAACAAACTTGTAAATAAAAGGCAATTGAAAATCAAGCAAGGGGATCACATTATCCAAAACGAAATCCATGACTATGACCGCTGCCATACCCGTGGACATTTTGAATTTTCTTTCATTGGGCCCTAAATTTTCCTTACCAACTGTTAAGAATAATGTCAATATAAGAAAGTTGTTGATGGAGGTTGAGGGTGTCCTTGCGTGTTGGGATAGTACTAATAAAGATCTGATTCGAGCAAAGGCTACAAACATCATAACGAACTACTTGATGACCAATAAAACCAACACTGCACTGGAAAATTTCTTGATAGGTCTGGGTGTTAGAACTAAGTCGTTTTTAGCAGAAAATCCTAATATTTTGGTAACAAGAGCTGACAAGGGCTCAGTCACAGTGGTTATGGACAGGGAACCTTATGTGATCAAATCTCTTGAGATGTTGGGTGACACTGGTACTTATCAGGCCATTAACAACAGTCCTTTGCAAGTAGTTCAAACTAAAACAAAAAAATTACTAACTCAACTAAAAGAAAGCAAACATATAACAACTGAAGAGTTTAAATGTCTATTTATAAGAAATTCAGTTCTAAGCAAAGCCTACTTCCTACCGAAAATTCATAAAGAAAATATACCTTTACGACCTATAATTTCAGCGATTGGTTCGGCAACGTATGAACTGTCTAAATATATCGCAAACATTTTAACGGTATCTTTGAGTGAGAGAACCAATTATAACGTTAGGGACACCTTTGATTTTGTCAGCAGTGTTAGAGATGTTAGGGTGCCCGTTGATTACATGTTAATATCACTTGATGTTGTCAGCTTATTTACGAACATTCCGTTGGAATTGGTGGCGATGATTGTGACCGCAAAATGGGACCTGATTAAGGGTAATTGTAATTGCACACTTGATTCTTTCTTAAACACTTTAAAATTCATTTTTTCCAACACTTTTTTTACTTTTCATAATAAAATTTTTTACCAGAAGTTTGGTACACCAATGGGATCTCCCATTAGTCCCATTTTGGCGGTCATAGTCATGGATTTCGTTTTGGATAATGTGATCCCCTTGCTTGATTTTCAATTGCCTTTTATTTACAAGTTTGTTGATGACATTGTCATTTGTGTCCCGCGGGATGGAGTAGATCACATTTTGTCTTCGTTTAATGACTTTAATACTCACATACAGTTCACGGTTGAATTGGAAAATGATAGTTCTTTGCCATTTTTGGACTGTAGATTATTGCGTAATGTTACCGGTCGTTTGGCTACTGATTGGTACACTAAACCTACCTACTCAGGTAGATATATCCATTTTCAATCTGACCACAGCTTCAGCCACAAAATCAACACGGTACATGCTATGAAAAATAGAATCTTAAAAATTTGTGACCCACCATTTCATTCTTTGGCACTTTGGAAATTAAAAAAAGTTTTCCTTAACAACGGCTTTCCTAACAAATTACTGAACAAAATTTTATTTTCCACTCATTCTAATCTGTATGCACCAGTAAATGTAGATATTACCACTTCGGATTGTAATATAAAATATAGGAAGGTAGCTATGATAGCAAATTTAACGCCTAAGTTAAGAATCATGCTGCAACCTATGTTACCTGCGAATATCAAAATAGTACACCACTACCCAAATAAATTAAATAATTTTTTTAGCAGATTAAAAGATCAGGATGAAGATTGTTACAAATCTAATGTCGTTTACTGTGTTGGTTGTGGAAATTGTGAGGCTAAATATGTGGGGGTGACTTCTCAGTGGTTGAAGAGCCGTGTGTCGTTGCATAAGAGTGATTGCCGCACAAAGAAAACGAGATGTGCTTTGGCGCTACATTCGATAGAAAATGAGCATGATTTTGATTTCAATAATATTAAGATTTTGGATTCGGATAACAATCATAACAACAGATTATTTTTAGAGATGTACCACATAAATTCTACCGAAAACGTTATCAATTTTAGAAATGATTTGGATGGCCTCAGTAATATTTATTCACTTATAATTGATATTGATAAGCGCAGGGGACGTGTAAGGGATTAAGGTGTTACTTGTGTTGTTTTGTAATTGTTAACTTTTAACTCTCTTTACGGCGCATGTTTTACATTTTATAAGAAAATTGTTTTTTAACTGAATATCGTCGTTTCCTTCCTTCTATCGCTTCGAGTATGTCACTGTGTATCGACGTTGATACCATATTGACTCGATTTTTTAAAATGTCATGTAGTGTATTGTAGTGTACTAGATTTATAAGTATTTATTGCACATATGACGGAATGGTGCTGCTGAACTTCTTTATGTTAGCCTCAGTGAACTTGATTGAAAGTAGTTTTATTAATGTATTATAGTATTGAACATGTGTTTTGGAAATTTCTTGTTTTAGTTTTGCTTGTCGAAGACACAATAAAGTGTCGAAATATTGCAAAGATAAATGAGTTTTATTACAACAAAGTGATCGATCTACCCAACTAACTTTTTACTACATACTATTTTCGATCGAAGAATCTATATATATATATATATATATATATATATATATATATATATATATATATATTTTTTTTTTTTTAAATGTCATGTAGTGTATTGTAGTGTACTAGATTTATAAGTATTTATTGCACATATGACGGAATGGTGCTGCTGAACTTCTTTATGTTAGCCTCAGTGAACTTGATTGAAAGTAGTTTTATTAATGTATTATAGTATTGAACATGTGTTTTGGAAATTTCTTGTTTTAGTTTTGCTTGTCGAAGACACAATAAAGTGTCGAAATATTGCAAAGATAAATGAGTTTTATTACAACAAAGTGATCGATCTACCCAACTAACTTTTTACTACATACTATTTTCGATGGAAGAATCTATATATATATATATATATATATATATATATATATATATATATATATATATATATATATATATATACAAGGGAAAATGGTTATTACGTAAACTCGTCAGTAATATAGAATCAACTAAAGAAGCGAATGATAATTAACCCAGGTGAGGATAATTTTTTGGAAAAAACACCTCCGCCTGGATTTGAACCAGGAACCCTCCAATTGCCGGTTGAAGGCTCTCCCAGTTGAGCTACAGAGGCGATGGAAATTTATAGGTAGTTATAGGTAGATTTTTGACAAAAAATAGAAAAGGAACTGCCACCGCCGCGCCGTCAACCTTCATGCGTGGTCAGCGCTTTATTGTTAACCTATTCTTTACAAGCTCTCTATTGCCTTTTAAAATGGTACAAAGTCCGTTGTTGTGCTTTGTTTAAATAGTGCATTGACGCTAAAACCATGGAATAAATTGATTTTGAAGTGTAAAGAAAGACAGGCATAACTGATTTCGCAGTTGAATAATCTCCCTAATTACCGTATAGAATGCTTTCTTCAGTTTTGTTTTTAATTATATCAAAAATTTTATGACACGTTAGATTCGTACACATTCAACGTATATCCCAAATCACATTTAATGGTACATTGGTGTAACATTTTCAAAAATTAATGATTTCTCATCGCGTATTTAGATTGCACAACATTTAAAGAATACACATGTTAAATAACGTCACAAAGAAATTCGAAAAATTAACTATTAACCAATGGTACGTCATTTTAAAGAGGTGAAATGTGGGTACACTATAGAAAATAATTTGTGACTAATATTGAAAGATGTACGTATCGGAGATGGTTAAAAAAGTTTCCGATAATCGTGATATAATCGGCTTCGATGAGCCGTTCGACTTTTGGCTATAGAATCGTTAGTTTTTCGAATTATTTTCTGACAGTTTTACAGTCAATGTATTCTTTAAATGTTGTGCAATCAGAATAAGCAATAAAATAATAAGTCATTTTTGAAAATGGATCACCAGAATGTACCCTTAATAAGTGGATCACCATAGAATCGGATAGAATTCAAAACAATTATTATTAATGCATTTAGATTCATTTAGGACATGAGTTCAATTCACTTTAGTTAAAGCAAAAATATAAATCGTTTATTAAGGTAAATATTTATTGTCTTTAAAAATGCATATTTATCATAAGATAAAGCTGGATAAATTAAAACAAAGTATACACACATTACATTTACCGTAATGTGGGTTTACTTTGCTAATACATTGTATTTTCTTTTTCATATTTTTAAAACAATATCATGCAGTCGCTACCGGCAGTCAAAATAGAAACACTTGTTTCTACGATAAATTAGTGATAAGTGATTCTTAGATTTATGATTGACGAGTAATAAGTGACGAGTGATTTCATTAATCATGAGTGTTACTCATCTCGGGTTAGTTGAGTGATGCCCAACTCTGAATTTGACGCAAAATTATCGATCGGTCTGTGTGTACGATAACAATACAATTGTTTATTTTAGCACTGGTGTGTGCTAGTACTTTTTGTGCAGAACGAAGCATAGAATTAAAAAAATTCATTCAATACAGGGTCACCCATTAAAAAAAAATATCTTTCTTAGGAAAACCTGTTTGCGATATTTTGTTGCAGATTATGACCAACCGGTACACAATTTGGATATGGCAGAGCAATAAAATTAAGAACCGGTATTGATATATACAATCTTTCTTAGAAATAAATCAAAAAGTGTAAAGTTTACAGTATGTTATGTTATTTTTCATTGTCGTAAAATTTTGCAAGGAATTAAAAATTGTGCCGAAATATAGGTTGTTCCATTTAACAAAACATAAGTTTACGTTGGTACCATGTTATGGAACAGCCTGTATACACGCTAATAGTTTTACAATATGCTCCTCGGCTTTCTGTATATATGAGTGAAATCAGTTTTAAAATATCTTCATTAACTGAGGCAGAATCTTCCAAAATGGCACTGTTGAGACACCCTGTATATATTCAGAATTTGTTGTGTAGGTTTTGAAGTATTTCGCCCTAAGAAAAATGGGAGTCGAACATACATCTTTCCGCGACTGTAGCTTGTCACCTCAATTAATATCTACAATGATGATCAATAAACTAAACTAGGTGATGTACTATTCAGGCCTACCACTACAGTTTACTGTGACAATAGGGTATTTATTGGAGATTATAAAAAACAATAAATAAGCTAAAAACCCAGGTACCCGGGGAAACTTTGGCTACTGTTACACATTTTTGTATGATACATAACTGCGAACAGTAAACATTTTCATGTCGATGTCTTTTCATGTCTCAAATTTAAAAAAAAACTGTATGTAATATTTAGTCGTATTAACTAAAAATTCCCGCATCATCTTTTTAATATGTCTACTTGAGTACTTGATTCAATAAGAGTTGTGGTGAACACAAGAAAAGGTATGTGGAATTTGCTGATGTAATAGCACCGCAAATAATTTATTTACTTTTATTTCATATAATATTTGCAATGTCCGTACACTAGAATAGTTGACATAAAGCAGCCTATGCCATTCAAAATAAATAACAAACGATAAAAACAAGCGGGATGTAATTATGAAATAAAAAAATTCAGCCATGGCCGGGATTTGAACCAAAAACCTTTGTATCTCGCATACCATGCACAACCCAACTGCGTCCGAGAGCAGAAATAAATATGAAAATACTCATATAATATATGTTTCTTGCGCTATCACCTCCACAACGTTGCCAGCGTTTTTCGGATGTCACAGCGTACGTTGTACGATACCAAACACGGGGTCATATATGCGGAGGTGACTTCGTAGCGGCCGTATCTAGTATGGGCGACACTAGCGCTCGTGATCTACGCTTGAACTAACATGACTTGTCCGTACATATATAATGGACGTTATCGGCTCCGACGCATTTTTTGGATTTGAGCTCCCTGGCCCACCTAGACCACATTTCCGTTGAAAACAAGGCGATACGTTGTCACCTCCGATTTTGGAGCCATCAACGTTATATATGAGGTGACAACGTACACTCTGTCATACGCGTTGGAGCCCACACCGTAGCAACCATATGTATATATATATATATATATATATATAGTGTAAAGGCTAGTGTGGTTGGGTATTCGATCCGTTTATAATAAAGCTAACTCTTTATTTTTAAGAACCGTGTCTCTTTGCATAAGAGTGACTGCCGTATGGGAAAAACAAGGTGTGCTTTAGCTTTGCACTCCATCGGCAAGGATCATACCTTTGATTTTGAAAACGTAAAAGTTCTAGATTCTGACAGAGATTATAACAACAGACTATTTTTGGAAATGTACAATGTAAACTTGACTGACCACGCTGTGAACTTTAAGAATGATGTGGATGGTATCAGTAATATTTATTCTTATATAATTTCAATTGATAAAAGTTATTCTACCAACAGGAGAACGGTGACTAGTGATAGTCTAATATTCTAGCAGTGGCACGATTTGTTGTTACACGTGACGCATGCCTGTGGTTGTATTCAGAATGTAAATGCTGTCCTTTTACCGCCAAAACGAGTCCGCAGTGACCTGACCGACTAGGTTATTTTAACATTGTTTTATTATTGTTGTTGACGTTCATGAATTTATTGGAGATGTTGGAGAGGTTTCTCAACTTGTGCTGCTTAATGTAACTCATATTTGTAAGTACGCTGACGCTTTTTATTATGTTTTTGTATTCATTGCGTGTGTTACGTGTTCTTTTGTAGTTTTGCCTGATGAAGGAACAATTGATTCCGAAATATAGCAATTAAAAATTAAGAGTTAGCTTTATTATAAACGGATCGAATACCCAACCACACTAGCCTTTACACTGTACTAATTGTCGATCGAATAATTAATTATATTGCTTACGTATTATATATATATATATATATATATATATATATATATATATACTATATATGGAATATGACGTAAATAGAATCCAAGTGAGAAGTAATTTTTAAAATTAATTAAAAGGATACGGTCTCAGCCCGGATTCGAACCGGGGCCTTCTTCCTTTAAATCTATATATTTAAATTAAATCTATATCCTCCGACCGGGCTCAGTAGTTCAGCGGTAGAGCAATTCCCCGGTAAGGAAGAAGGCCCCGGTTCGAATCCGGGCTGAGACCGTATCCTTTTAATTAATTTTAAAAATTACTTCTCACTTGGATTCTATTTACGTCATATTCCATATATAGTATATTTAAACCGATTAAACCAGTTTCCTATATATATATATATATATATATATATATATATATATATATATATATATGAGAGGAGGCTGACAAAATTATTGAGAGTATGGTCGAGGAAGGAATCATAGAACCATCCAGCAGTACATGGTCTTCACCGGTAGTACTGGTAAAGAAGAAATTCGGATCGACCAGATTCTGCGTTGACTACCGGCTGCTTAATAATGTTACCAAAAAGGACAGCTATCCTCTTCCTCGCATCGATGACACTTTGGACACCCTGGCTGGATCGAAGATCTTTTCCACGCTGGATTTGAAGAGCGGGTACTGGAAAGTTGAATTGGCCCCCGAAGATCGGGAAAAGACAGCTTTCACGGTGGGTGCTGGATTATGGCAATTTAACGTGATGCCATTTGGACTGTGCAATGCTCCTGCTAGTTTCGAACGACTGATGGAAACGATTTTAAGAGGACTGTCCTGGAAGACATGTCTGGTCTATCTTGACGACATTATTGTAGTAGGAAAATCGTTTGAAGACCACATGCGAAACCTAAAAGAAGTGTTTCTGAGGCTACAAGGTTCAGCACTGAAGTTGAGCCCAAAGAAATGTCATCTATTTCAGAGAGCTGTGCAGTACCTGGGTCACGTTGTTTCCAGTCAAGGAGTGGCGGTTGACAAGGCAAAGATTCAGACTGTCAAAGATTGGCCAGTTCCCAATGACAAGTATGAGCTGCGCAGCTTCTTGGGATTACGCACATACTACCGACGCTATGTGAAGGGATTTGCCAACATCGCAAAACCATTAACCAGGCTCACCGAAGGAGAACGAAAATTCCAATGGTCCCAGGAATGTCAAGAAGCTTTCGATCATCTAAAAGAGGCTCTGACAACCGCACCTATCTTGAGCTATCCCCTACCTGAAGGAAAATTTATACTGGACACCGACGCTAGCAACGTGGGCATAGGAGCCGTGCTGTCCCAAATTCAGGATGGACAAGAAGAAAAAGTCATTGGCTATTTTAGTAGAACATTGTCCAAGCCAGAGCGTAACTACTGCGTCACCCGCCGAGAGTTGCTAGCTGTTGTGAAAGCGATGGAGCACTTTTACAAGTACCTCTACGGAAGGAAGTTCCTGCTACGAACAGACCATGCAGCTTTAAAATGGCTCCTTCAGTTTAAAAATCCAGAGGGACAAGTGGCAAGATGGATAGAGAGGCTACAGGAGTTTGACTTCGACACCGAGCACCGCGCAGGGAGAATCCATGGAAATGCAGATGCCCTATCAAGAAGACCCTGTCCACAGGACTGCAAGCATTGCCAGCGGGCCGAGAAAACAGATGCTGATTTGTTACGAACTACCATAGTCGACGATACTTGGCAAAATAGAGATCTTATAAAAGACCAAGAGGAAGATTCTGATATCCAGATATCCAGAAAGAAGGCAAATTGTTGTGCCCACATGTCGGATTGCGGAATTGCTAGAACAACTCCATGCCGGTGTGTCAAGAGGACATCTCGGAGTGACAAAGACGCTGGGAAAGGTGAGGGAAAGATTTTACTGGGTAAATAGCAAGGAAGACGTAAGGAACTGGTGCAGAAAATGCGTTGTATGTGCGGCAAGTAATGGGCCGCAGAGAACGCAGAAGGCTTTGATGCGCCAGTACAACGTGGGAAGTCCCTTTGAAAGGATTGCTATTGACGTAGCCGGCCCGTTTCCCGAATCCGAAGCAGGAAATAAGTACATCGTGGTCGTGATGGACTACTTCAGCAAATGGGTTGAGGCATACGCTCTACCAAACCAGGAAGCCTCAACAATTGCCGACGCCTTTGTGAAAGGGTGGATTTGCCGATTTGGCGTACCTTTGGAGCTACATTCGGACCAAGGGCGAAATTTTGAATCCAGTTTGTTCCAGAACATCTGTAAGACGCTCGGAATCAAGAAAACAAGAACTACTGCGTTACACCCGCAGTCAGATGGAATGGCGGAGCGCATGAATAGAACCATTAATCGGTATTTGGCCAAAGTGGTCTCCGACTATCAAAGAGACTGGTTTTCTTCATTTGTTCCTCCTGGCTTATCGATCGGCCGTCCACGAAAGCACGGGAGAGTCTCCGGCTCGGATAATTATGGGAAGAGAACTCCGTCTCCCATGCGATCTGAAGTTTGGTTGTCCGCCAGGAACTGATGTCGCCGGGGAGGACTACGCCAGTCAACTGCGAAGAAGAATGGATGCCATTCATAGCCAAGTTCGCATTTCCATTCAAGATGCCAGTAATCGGATGAAGGACGCATACGATGTCAATTCCAAGGACCACAGGTACAATGCCGGTGATATGGTTTGGCTCTACGACCCTAAGAGACGAAAGGGACTGTCACCAAAACTTCAAACATCCTGGGATGGCCCATACAAAGTTCTGGACGCTATCAACGACGTCCTTTACCGGATACAAAAGCCACCGCTGGGTAATGCTCGAGTCATTCACTTAACCGACTGGCTCCTTACTACGGAGACCACGAAGACGCGGAGCTGCGGCAAATCCAACCAGAGCCGGATTTGATATTCGACGAATTCATGGCCCGTCATTCTAATGGTCAAAAGAGTCGGTTCGGTGTGACCTGTGAAGTGCAGCGGGACCTGTTTACTGCTCCAGCTGGGTACGCACTGGCACATTGTGTGGCTAAAGACTTGAAAATGTCTAGAGGGATAGCCAAGGTTTTCCGCGGGAAGTTTGGAAATATTCCAGAGCTGCGTCGGTCTAATCCCAGAGTCGGACAAGCGCTCAAGGCAACCGACGAAAAGACCGGCAGGGACATCTTCCACTTGGTTACCAAAGAGACGTCCGATCAGCAGCCAACCTATAGAGATGTTTGGGACACTTTGTGTTCTCTAAAAGAACAATTGCTAGCCGAGGACCTGAGAAGCCTGGCGATTCCCAAGCTGGCATGCGGACTCGATGGTTTGGACTGGAAGATGATTCGCAGCATGTTGGAAGCAGTCTTCAGGTTGACGGGCGTACAAATTCTGGTGTGCTGTTATAGCCCTCAACGTCGTTCCCTGGAAAGAACCGTGGACTGTTACTTCCACAAGAGGTCCTGCTGCAAGAAGGGAGCTTTCTGCCGATATCGACATCCACCATCTTTGGAATCATTAACAGCCGCGAAAGCGCCAGAAGTTCTGGGTTGTTCTCGAGGCAACTCATTCCAGAGAGTTCCATTGAAGCAGCGAGCGCGAGTGGCGACCGTTCGGGGCGAGCGTGGAAGACTCGGGAACATTCCCGCACAACGATCGATAGGCATATATAACGGGTGCGCTCGTCGCGAGAGGACAGAGTTATTCGGAGTGCAGTCGGAGCATAGGCGCGATTATTGATCGACATAAATAGTTCGAAATAAATACAGTGAAGATAAATGTTTATAGTAGCCTTAAGTGACAGTTTGTGTTTAGTGTTCGTGTTTAATAATTAGTTAATAAGACTGTAATAGTGTTAAATAAATTAGTTGACTATTTTAATATACCGAGTGTTTTAATTCACACCTTAACGAACGAAAAACGCTACAATATATATATATATATATATATATATATATATATATATATATATATATTACCTTACTCCTTTTATATATATGTAGTAAAAAGTTAGTTGGGTAGATCGATCACTTTGTTGTAATAAAACTCATTTATCTTTGCAATATTTCGACACTATTGTGTCTTCGACAGGCAAAACTAAAACAAGAAATTTCCAAAACACATGTTCAATACTATAATACATTAATAAAACTACTTACAATCAAGTTCACTGAGGCTAGCATTAAGAAGTTCAGCAGCACCATTCCGTCATATGTGCAATAAATACTTATAAATCTAGTACACTACAATTCACTACATGACATTTTAAAAAATCGAGTCAATATGGTATCAACGTTGACACACAGTGACATACTCGAAGCGATAGAAGGAAGGAAACGACGATATTCAGTTAAAAAACAATTTTCTTATAAAATGTAAAACATGCGCCGTAAAGAGAGCTAAAAGTTAACAATTACAAAACAACACAAGTAACACATTAATCCCTTACACGTCCCCTGCACTTATCAATATCAATTATAAGTGAATAAATATTACTGAGGCCATCCAATTCATTTCTAAAATTGATAACGTTTTCGGTAGAATTTATGTGGTACATCTCTAAAAATAATCTGTTGTTATGATTGTTATCCGAATCCAAAATCTTAATATTATTGAAATCAAAATCATGCTCATTTTCTATCGAATGTAGCGCCAAAGCACATCTCGTTTTCTTTGTGCGGCAATCACTCTTATGCAACGACACACGGCTCTTCAACCACTGAGAAGTCACCCCCACATATTTAGCCTCACAATTTCCACAACCAACACAGTAAACGACATTAGATTTGTAACAATCTTCATCCTGATCTTTTAATCTACTAAAAAAATTATTTAATTTATTTGGGTAGTGGTGTACTATTTTGATATTCGCAGGTAACATAGGTTGCAGCATGATTCTTAACGTAGGCGTTAAATTTGCTATCATAGCTACCTTCCTATATTTTATATTACAATCCGAAGTATCTACATTTACTGGTGCATACAGATTAGAATTAGTGGAAAATAAAATTTTGTTCAGTAATTTGTTGGGAAAGCCGTTGTTAAGGAAAACTTGTTTTAATTTGTTAAGTGCCAAAGAATGAAATGGTGGGTCACAAATTTTTAAGATTCTATTTTTCATAGCATGTACCGTGTTGATCTTGTGGCTGAAGCTGTGGTCAGATTGAAAATGGATATATCTACCTGAGTAGGTAGGTTTAGAGTACCAATCAGTAGCCAAACGACCGGTAACATTACGCAATAATCTACAGTCCAAAAATGGCAAAGAACTATCATTTTCCAATTCAACCGTGAACTGTATGTGAGTATTAAAGTCATTAAACGAAGACAAGATGTGATCTACTCCATCCCGCGGGACACAAGTGACAATGTCATCAACAAACTTGTAAATAAAAGGCAATTGAAAATCAAGCAAGGGGATCACATTATCCAAAACGAAATCCATGACTATGACCGCTGCCATACCCGTGGACATTTTGAATTTTCTTTCATTGGGCCCTAAATTTTCCTTACCAACTGTTAAGAATAATGTCAATATAAGAAAGTTGTTGATGGAGGTTGAGGGTGTCCTTGCGTGTTGGGATAGTACTAATAAAGATCTGATTCGAGCAAAGGCTACAAACATCATAACGAACTACTTGATGACCAATAAAACCAACACTGCACTGGAAAATTTCTTGATAGGTCTGGGTGTTAGAACTAAGTCGTTTTTAGCAGAAAATCCTAATATTTTGGTAACAAGAGCTGACAAGGGCTCAGTCACAGTGGTTATGGACAGGGAACCTTATGTGATCAAATCTCTTGAGATGTTGGGTGACACTGGTACTTATCAGGCCATTAACAACAGTCCTTTGCAAGTAGTTCAAACTAAAACAAAAAAATTACTAACTCAACTAAAAGAAAGCAAACATATAACAACTGAAGAGTTTAAATGTCTATTTATAAGAAATTCAGTTCTAAGCAAAGCCTACTTCCTACCGAAAATTCATAAAGAAAATATACCTTTACGACCTATAATTTCAGCGATTGGTTCGGCAACGTATGAACTGTCTAAATATATCGCAAACATTTTAACGGTATCTTTGAGTGAGAGAACCAATTATAACGTTAGGGACACCTTTGATTTTGTCAGCAGTGTTAGAGATGTTAGGGTGCCCGTTGATTACATGTTAATATCACTTGATGTTGTCAGCTTATTTACGAACATTCCGTTGGAATTGGTGGCGATGATTGTGACCGCAAAATGGGACCTGATTAAGGGTAATTGTAATTGCACACTTGATTCTTTCTTAAACACTTTAAAATTCATTTTTTCCAACACTTTTTTTACTTTTCATAATAAAATTTTTTACCAGAAGTTTGGTACACCAATGGGATCTCCCATTAGTCCCATTTTGGCGGTCATAGTCATGGATTTCGTTTTGGATAATGTGATCCCCTTGCTTGATTTTCAATTGCCTTTTATTTACAAGTTTGTTGATGACATTGTCATTTGTGTCCCGCGGGATGGAGTAGATCACATTTTGTCTTCGTTTAATGACTTTAATACTCACATACAGTTCACGGTTGAATTGGAAAATGATAGTTCTTTGCCATTTTTGGACTGTAGATTATTGCGTAATGTTACCGGTCGTTTGGCTACTGATTGGTACACTAAACCTACCTACTCAGGTAGATATATCCATTTTCAATCTGACCACAGCTTCAGCCACAAAATCAACACGGTACATGCTATGAAAAATAGAATCTTAAAAATTTGTGACCCACCATTTCATTCTTTGGCACTTAACAAATTAAAAAAAGTTTTCCTTAACAAAGGCTTTCCTAACAAATTACTGAACAAAATTTTATTTTCCACTCATTCTAATCTGTATGCACCAGTAAATGTAGATATTACCACTTCGGATTGTAATATAAAATATAGGAAGGTAGCTATGATAGCAAATTTAACGCCTAAGTTAAGAATCATGCTGCAACCTATGTTACCTGCGAATATCAAAATAGTACACCACTACCCAAATAAATTAAATAATTTTTTTAGCAGATTAAAAGATCAGGATGAAGATTGTTACAAATCTAATGTCGTTTACTGTGTTGGTTGTGGAAATTGTGAGGCTAAATATGTGGGGGTGACTTCTCAGTGGTTGAAGAGCCGTGTGTCGTTGCATAAGAGTGATTGCCGCACAAAGAAAACGAGATGTGCTTTGGCGCTACATTCGATAGAAAATGAGCATGATTTTGATTTCAATAATATTAAGATTTTGGATTCGGATAACAATCATAACAACAGATTATTTTTAGAGATGTACCACATAAATTCTACCGAAAACGTTATCAATTTTAGAAATGATTTGGATGGCCTCAGTAATATTTATTCACTTATAATTGATATTGATAAGCGCAGGGGACGTGTAAGGGATTAAGGTGTTACTTGTGTTGTTTTGTAATTGTTAACTTTTAACTCTCTTTACGGCGCATGTTTTACATTTTATAAGAAAATTGTTTTTTAACTGAATATCGTCGTTTCCTTCCTTCTATCGCTTCGAGTATGTCACTGTGTATCGACGTTGATACCATATTGACTCGATTTTTTAAAATGTCATGTAGTGTATTGTAGTGTACTAGATTTATAAGTATTTATTGCACATATGACGGAATGGTGCTGCTGAACTTCTTTATGTTAGCCTCAGTGAACTTGATTGAAAGTAGTTTTATTAATGTATTATAGTATTGAACATGTGTTTTGGAAATTTCTTGTTTTAGTTTTGCTTGTCGAAGACACAATAAAGTGTCGAAATATTGCAAAGATAAATGAGTTTTATTACAACAAAGTGATCGATCTACCCAACTAACTTTTTACTACATACTATTTTCGATCGAAGAATCTATATATATATATATATATATATATATATATATATATATATATATTTTTTAAAATGTCATGTAGTGTATTGTAGTGTACTAGATTTATAAGTATTTATTGTATAATTAAAAAAGGATGTTGATTTCAGTGAATAGTTTTATTGTTGATCTTATGGTACCTGGTTTCGAAGCTTCGCTTCGTCTTCAGCCATGCTACAAATACATCAAACGTCAGTACATATATTTAACAAACAACAAGATCCGAATTACCGTCTAATTACAACATACTCCGGCAAAAAATTTAACGTTAAACTGCTGCATGAGATAAACAAAGGCAAAAAGATGTTCGTCCTTGAAGAGCTTGAAATATATAGACACAACTTACAAACACCCGGCCTGCTTCTTAATGAGAATCACAACATGGAATGCGCTCACCTGTTCACCGGTCTTTTTGAAAAGCGCGCCGCTCACAATACGTAAGCAGAAGAACGCCATAACCTAATGACCGCTAAGTTACAGTCTCCTCGCTAACTTCGCATGATATGCACGTTGTTTGTCTCTAGGTAAAATACCTTTGTATTACTCGTTTGTAACTCTAATTTTAATGAATGTATAATGTAATTGTAGAGTCTTGTTAGTTACTAGTGTTTTATGTAAATTTTTCGTTCATATTGCAGATTTCACACAATTTTTCCTACATGAAATCCATTCTGCGACTCATAACCTCAAAATTTTTTGCCGGAGTATGTTGTAATTAGACGGTAATTCGGATCTTGTTGTTTGTTAAATATATGTACTGACGTTTGATGTATTTGTAGCATGGCTGAAGACGAAGCGAAGCTTCGAAACCAGGTACCATAAGATCAACAATAAAACTATTCACTGAAATCAACATCCTTTTTTAATTATACCATTGCCAGTGAACATGGAGAAATTTATAGTCAAATTGCAAGTATTTATTGCACATATGACGGAATGGTGCTGCTGAACTTCTTTATGTTAGCCTCAGTGAACTTGATTGAAAGTAGTTTTATTAATGTATTATAGTATTGAACATGTGTTTTGGAAATTTCTTGTTTTAGTTTTGCTTGTCGAAGACACAATAAAGTGTCGAAATATTGCAAAGATAAATGAGTTTTATTACAACAAAGTGATCGATCTACCCAACTAACTTTTTACTACATACTATTTTCGATGGAAGAATCTATATATATATATATATATACAAGGGAAAATGGTTATTACGTAAACTCGTCAGTAATATAGAATCAACTAAAGAAGCGAATGATAATTAACCCAGGTGAGGATAATTTTTTGGAAAAAACACCTCCGCCTGGATTTGAACCAGGAACCCTCCAATTGCGGGTTGAAGGCTCTCCCAGTTGAGCTACAGAGGCGATGGAAATTTATAGGTAGTTATAGGTAGTTACCAAACTTCCATCTAGCCCCAATAGGTGTCACGACGGGTTTGTTTAATTCGAAAACTTGGATTGCAAGTCCTGAAGTGACAAATAAAACCTATAAATTTCCATCGCCTCTGTAGCTCAACTGGGAGAGCAACAACGTTGTGTTCTGCCACAGGCAAATTGCAATTCACAAACAGAAAATAGACATAATTTCCCAGAATCGATCTAACTACAACATGATAAAATAATACGAAACAAAACTTACAATTTGTATTACAATTAGACGGCAATGAGGAGACATCAATTACACAATCAAAGAATGCGGGACAAACAAGCGTCATCAACGCACAGCAAATATTTATTTATTTAACATATACGTACATGCGCTACAAGACCAGACCACGCACAGGGTTGAAATATAAGAAAACCAAACTATTATCGTCACTATGTTTATTCTTTCTACCATTTATGTCCATGCTCATAATGTACGAATAAATATTACTAAGGGCCGATCTTACAAAACACGTTATACCATGGGATAACCTAAATATTGGTATAAATACCAGTATAAGTTGTTATTACCATGGAAACGCCAATATTATAACCAATGACAGACAGCGCCAGGAATGGAATAACTATTCTCCTGGTTATACCAACACTTGTAAGACCGGCGCTTAGACCCTCAACATCAGTCTTAAAATTTATACTGTTCGCAGTCTGGTTTACATGATACATCTCCAAAAATAAGCGATTGTAGCGATTTTTATCAGAGTCCAGATTTCTTACGCTTTCAAAATCAAAAGAGTGATCCCTGTCAATACAGTGTGCGGCCAAGGCGCATCTAGTCTTTCCCGTACGGCAATCGCTCTTGTGCAAAGTAATGCGATTCTTAAGCCATTGTTTTGTCACTCCAACATACTCACCATCACATCCCTTACAACCTATCTTATACACAACATTTGATCTATAGCCCATTGGGTCATAATCTTTAATTCTGCTAACATAAGGACCGATCTTATTTGGATAATGTTGTGCAATAGTGATGGTCTCCGGTAATGAAGGTGTTAATCATGGCAATTTTCTTAAAATTGGTGATTTTAGGTTTGGGTTCATCAAAAATACTGATAACAGGTCTTCAAGTGTAAGTGGAAAACAGAATCTTATTAAGTAATTTAAAAGGAAAACCATTATTATAAAAAATGTTTCTTAATTTGCTGAGCACTAAAATTTGACAGGAATTATCACAAATCTTTAATATTCTGTTTTTCATGGCACAAGCCGTATTTATCTGTTGATTAAAAGTGTGACCCGAATAAAAATTTATAGACTGACCCGAATATGTCGCCATTATTATACCAACCGATAGTGATCCCATTGACACAATCCCCGACCAACTCACAATCCAAGAACGGCAAGTTATTATCATTATTATATCAAGTTATTATTTTGAGAATGGGTTTTTATCAGGATATTGGAAGAGCTTATGGAATGGACACCATGAAGCAGATGAAAGATTTACACAACCATAATATCAGATTGACAAAACTGAGGAATAGACTGACATTCCTTTTGAAGTGCAGGAAGGCTGGAGTCACACCTAGACACGTGCAGGATGGATAACGGAGGACGGTAGCATTGTTAGACACGACTGACGGTGTGCTTGTACGTAGGATTAGACAGTTTTCCGCCAGGTTTGAGGTATCAACTATTAATCTTGAAATTAAGATCACTTTGAGTAACATTAATAAATTTAATAAAGAGCTCTCAATGTTGCAACGTCAGATTCATACTGTGGTACCTTTCCATATATCGTCCAGTTTCAGAGACAATTTAAAGCTTAGATATAATAAAGTTTTCAATAGAGGAAAGTCTACTAATATCAAATAATTCAAATATTTAATTGCTTCAAAGAAGAAAGAGTCCGTTGATCTGTTTAGAAATAATGATCGTTGGGTAACCAATTTGTCCTCTGCCTCTAACCCTGCGAAATTTTGAATTTTCTTTCACTGGGTCCATCTTTTTGCTTACCTACTAATAGGCATAGTGTCAAGTTGAGTAGATTGCTAATGGAGGCTGAGAGTGTTCTGTCTGAGTGTTTGGATGAAGACAAGGACGTGTTGAGGGCTAGGGTTACCAATAGCATTACTAACTTTTTGGCTAATAAGAGAGGGCTATCATGGTTGGATAGTTATCTCGCTAATCTAAGTAAAAAACATCTGTGTACATTCGACATCATCCAGAGATTGTGGTGACTAAGGCCGATAAAGGTTCTGTTACTGTCATTATGGACAGAGAACCATACATACACAAGGCTCTAGAAATGTTGAGTGATCAAAGCACGTATGAGAAAGTTTCTAAGAATCCTCTGCAACAGATTCAGACTAAACTTAATACCTTGTTGAATACCTTGAGGACGGACAGGCATTTTGAGGATGCTGATGTCAAAGAATTAACTATAAAAAACTGTTCTCAATAAGGCTTATTTTTGCCAAAGATTCATAAAGATGACATTCCCCTCAGACCGATAATATCGTGTAATGGATCCGCTACTTATTGCTGATATTTTGACAGTCTCCTTGAGTGGCGGAACCGGTTATAACATCAAGGACACATTTGATTTTGTTGAGAGAATCAAACAGGTAACTATTCCTGACAACTTCAGGTTGATTTCACTGGATGTAGTCAGACTGTTTACTAACATACCGTTTGAGCTTGTTTGCTGTGTTGTTAAGAACAAGTGGGATTTAATAAATCCTATTGTAAATTTACGCTTCGGTCGTTTTTGAGTGTCTGAAAGTTTGTTTTCTTCAACACTTACTTCACGTTTCAAGATCAAGTTTACTTGCAAAAAATCGGTAGACCGATGGGTTCACCAATTAGTCCGATTTTAGCGACTATTGTGATGGACTTTGTGTTGGACCACGTCATTCCCTCATTGAACTTTCAACCACCGTTTATCTACACGTTTGTTGACGATATCATTGTCTGTGTTCCGCAGGGTGAGGTAGATGATGTTTTGAGTAAGTTCAATGCCTTTAGTACTCACATAAGGTTTACTGTTGAAGAGGAGTGTGTAGGGAATGGTTAGTATTACTTATCATAAATTCATGTTGCATTCAATATGTAGTGAACAGGCTAAGGGCGCATGCAATAATAATCTAGGGGCTTTCTCTAAATTGTCATACAGGTGATGGAATTCCCCCATTGACTTCCTTTAGCTAGTATTGGATTTACCCAATACCGTTTTTGTACAAGGTTTCATTGGAAGAAACGTAAGGTAGGGACACTTCAAAAAGTAAAGTAAACCCTCCGCATTCATATTAACAGTTTATAATACCTGCAACTCAACTACGGTAACACACTTTTCAAAACTTTTTCATTTTGAAAAGTGTGTGACTTAAACACTACAGAGCTCGGACAGAAGAGACAGTCGTGCAAAGTTCTCTTACAGTCGACGACCCCAGCGTGCATGATCGCACAACTCATAGTCGGCTGCAGTCGCTTAATCATGTAGTCACACGTAGTCTCTTCCAGTGGACGAGAGGACTAAGATTTGTCCTGCAGCGACTATTTGCGACGCTTAGACATCTGTCTACGAAGCGTATTGCTATTGACGCAAAAACGCGTCGATCGTAGTGGTAAGTTTAGTTGTTCTAAAAATGTCTAGCGACGAAGATGACATACTACTACTAAGGTCGTAATAGCTGAAAAAGAAGATTTTGAGTTCATCCTTATATTCAACGAAATATTAATTGGAGATTATTTATTGCCGCAAGATAATTATCTGAAGTTGACTCAAATCTTCAATTACTTTATGGAATGACCATACATTAAATGAACTGTTTGAATTTTATGGCGCATAAAAATTGTCGCACTAACAGAACAGAATCGATACGGGCTAAACGTTGCTAAACGGCATAAATCAGCAGATAATCGAAGACATGAAGAAAGAAAGAGTGATTAGGCTATTACGCAGTCGCCAGTGGCCCTTGTAAAGAAGAAAGATGGTTCCACTCGATTTTGTGTAGACTACAGACAACTTAACAACGTTACGAAAAATATAGCTGGGTAGTGGGTACTACTAAGGATAGCCAACACTTTGGATACTTTGGCGGGTTCACAATTAATTTCGACGGATTTACAATAGGGTCAGATTTTTATGAAATTCCTGTGAAGGTTAACTGCATGTCGTATCCAAGGATGAAGTTGTCGTTGACCCGGCAAAAGCAAAAGTGGTAAAAGGATTGAATAAGGATTATTCTCTGCAGCTTTAAGTGCTACGTTTCCGGAAATTTCTTCCTGAAAGTTTGTCTACCTTGCCGCCTCTAGATACCAGAATTTTTGGAATCTTTTCGTATATCTTTTAGTTAGTACCTATCAGTTATCTCTGAAGAAGCATACAACACTTTTTGAGAAAACCTGCAATTGCAATTTTTAAGTTTGACGCATAACCTGGAAGCTACTTATTTTGTAAATTATTTCGTTAGTATTAGTCGTATTTGCCTTCCTTGTTATAATAATATTCCACGCCCTACCATCCCCTATAGCTTTCACCACTACGGGGGCATCCGCAAGCCCGAAATATTATTATGGCCCGGGTCTGTGGACGTCTTAAGTTGTTTGGCTTCCAGCATTGCAACGTGGAGTGAGGGAAAAAGACAGAAAAACCTTCACCCTGGAAACAGGTCGTGAGAGTCAAACTCAGGGCCTTCAGAATTATAGCCACACGGTCTACCGCTAGGCTACAGTTTGACTGTAATCTGAACTGTAACTTTATATTATTTATAAATATTTATTTATTGCTTTTACCTTCAATTCAACTTCTTCGCTGAGAACAATGAGATCTAAGAACACGGAAGAATACGTTTTATCCAGCTTTGCCCATAACGTGTCATCGACCTCTTTCTTCTTGTTACTGTGTATACTATAAATGGTGCGCCACTGCTGCTTAAGCCTTATCACGGAATCTGCAATTGTTACATCCTGCGGTTTACTTCTCACTTTCTCGCTTAACCTTTTTGCCCTTCGGATTCGCTTCATTACTTGTTCACCCAGTTCTCGAGCCGCTCCGTCGTGATTCGCCACCCCCAACATAAATCGCCGAGTCGACAATGTATGAAACTCACAGTATGTGGCACACTTTACATTGGCAATTGAAAGAACCGGAAATAGAATAGAGCATTCTCCCAGGAGGGTCCCGGATGAGAAGGATAATATGGCGGATTCATTATCTTCAGCGGTTAGTATCTGAACAACCCCCGACACAACATACACCATTTTATTCTTCATTTCGCCTCTCCTGTAAATATACTCGCCTGGTAGTAAAAATTCGCTTCTCATCCTCATGCTGATTGTCCTTTTAAACGCAATATCCGTGTTGGACAATAGATGGGAGTGTCTGAGAGCATCCCAGAAGATATCCATGTTGACCGTTTTCTGCATTGATAAGGGTAGCCACGACATAGCCATGGGAACGTCAATCATACCTCGGCGTTTCTCCCAAAAGAAATTGAAATAGTCAACGGTGCGTTTTCGTACCTAGTGATGCAGAAAATAGAATATTACTTATAGTGTATTTGTTAGGTGGATATATATTCAGCCTTGCGGCAGAGTAAGCGGTGTGGTTGTTAACTCCTACAGATTTTCAAATAAGAGCAGTAGCTATTTAGATACTTAGTAGTGTAAGAAAATATGTTCTGTTTTATTGACGCGGTAGAAACCTCAAACAAACAACGTAACCTAGCAATTGCTCTAAAAAATTACTTTAACACTATCAAGCAGAAGTTCTAGTATAGCCATAACTATACCATAACTTCTTCTGAAGAACTATCTGAAGATGCTAATGAGATCATGGTATATTTAAATAGCTACATTCCGACAACTCTACTTAATTTGGCTCAACTTAATATAGCTATATAAATTTATCATGATCTCATTATCAACTTCAGATAAATTAAAAACATAATAACAAAATTCAAATGATGCACCCAAAGTATGCGTTTTAAATTGATATTTAATATTTTATTATATTTCTAGAATCTAGATAATTCCTGCAAAAGACAGTATAAAAGCATGTTTATAAAAATTTTATTTTGTTCGGTTGAATGTTGTGCTTTGGCGCAACGGCAGATCTTATATACGAGGTGTGAAATGTAGTAGGTATATTGTGCGGGCAGAAATAATATTAAATTGCCGTGAGACCTTAGTAAAAGGTGATTGCTAACTTAATAGGTTATTTTAAAAGTGACCGTGACCACGGTGGGTATTTTCAACAGCTGAACTCTATGCAACTTAGTTTTCACTAGTAAAAACTTTCTGCACGCGCCCTATAGACGTAAATTGCTGCAAAATACGGTACGTCACTATGTTCATCTCTCTCAGCCTCCTACTAATGTTGGCTCAACTATAGCATCAATGTTCACACTGTTTTTCACAATAAAACAGTGACTAGAATCTAAAACAAAAAAGTTTGCAGTTACAAGAAAGATAAATTCAACTAAGTGAGAAGAAGGATCTGAAGGAGGATCTGAATATTATAATAAGATAACCAGCAGTGGGAATGACCAGTGTTCTAGAGGGGGGTTCACTATGTTGAGGAGCATTCCTCAATAAAAAGGGGCATTTTATCGGATTTAAATAAAACTACCATCGCGACCATAAAAAGTGGGGACATTGCAATTTTGCACTGATTAAAATTCGGTTCGTCTGGACATGACATATTATAGAGATTTTTTAATGGCTATCGGGAGCTGCCGCTGTAGTATGTATTATGAGTCTTATGTGCAAATGTTATGTTTATATAAAGAAGTGGGGGAAACCAGTTTTTTCCCATATAGTGTAGGTACGCATAAAGTGTTGAACGCAGATGAAGAAAATGTATGTACATTAAAGCAGAATAATAAATAGATTTTAGAAGTGTGGAGTATTATTTCCTGGCCGAGAACATTACAAGTGGCAACGAGGAAAGTTGGAAGATAGTAAGTTGGGTGAAAAAGCAACGCAGTTACTGGGTACGTTGACCGAATTTCCGGCGAGCACGTGTTGATTTACAAAAAGCGGCTCACGAATTACTTCTTGGCCAACAACATAGCAGATGATAAGAAGAAACGGGAAATTTTATTAAACATCTTGGGTGAAGATACTTAAAAATTACTACCCGTTCCTTTGGACCCTTTTGAAC
>OZ030396.1:25193781-25286281 GCA_964023965.1 Melinopterus prodromus
AAGAATTACCAACGGAAATGCGCCAGGGACAAGCGTGCGGTCGTAGCCTAAAAATGTACGTATTCCACTCGACTCTTGTCAGGTCAGAATCGGCCCAAATCACCCTTTCGAATCTCTACGGCAGTGGTTTCCAAACTGTGGGGCGAGGCCCCTTGGAGCGCAGTTATTGAGACAGCCGAAAAGTGCAAGAGCGGGAGGACAGCGCAAGCAGTTTGGAAACTACCGCTCTACGGAATGGACTCGCACGGCAAAGCCTTAATTCGTACTTATATTTTGATATATAAATAAACCCTATGTTTTTAGGGAATTTTAGGTACGTTAGGGAATTTTCGAGCCCTAAGGTCAGAATCGGAATCTGTCAGAAGTCGTGATAACCTAACTACGAGCGACCGCCCTTCTCTGGCTTTACCGGAGAAATTCAACGCGATCTAGGCTGAAAAACGCGTACGGGACGTTTTTAAATCGTATTGAATTTGAAATTATTACTTGCGCGCCATTTGAAGCTCCGCCTAGCGGCGGTGGATGAGTTCGAACGAACTGTCAGTATGCTATCTGTTGCCGTCGTGAAATATTGCCGCACGAAAACAACTAATTCGAGAAAAGTAACATATTTCCAAGGGCAAGCGTAGTGTACATTTTATATAACTTAAATATATACCAATTGAAGAGAACCATCGCGCGATCCTACCAAGAAGAGCTGCTATTAATCGCGGTTTGCGCGAATGGGGGCCCACCTCTGGCAGTGCTGCCACACTTACCGAAATGGACGACAACCGGCGAAGGATCGTACATATAATATCACCGTATACGTGATAAGTAATAACTACACATCTATTACTGATGTTTGCGGTACGATAAGGACTTTTTGCCCACTTATCGGTCAATAAAACTTATAATATTTCAGGTTCGTGGAATAATAGAAGAGATACGTTCCCACGATCAACTTATAAAGTGTAGAAGGACTTAATCGATGGAAATGTTACCTTTTGTGTTTAGATAATGTACAGCGATGAAACATATAAGAAGAACCGTAAGAACCGTTGCAAGTTACATAAAATAGGTTGTTAACAGTGATTTTTCTAGGGAAGTTTAGTTTGCAACCGTATATGAACTGCATGATTTGGTGATTTATAGGTTATTCGTGAGTTATTCTGTTAAAATTGCGGCTGTAAGCGAACGCAGGCGTGTGATGTTGATGGCTGTCAAAGAATCCTCAATAATTTGTAAGGCATTTAGATGTATGGGGTGCCATTTCCAAGGACGGTGAATACCTTTGCCCTAAATGTGGAGAGCAAATGAGAATTTCCCTGGATAATAATAGGCAAGAACACGATTTATTGCACGTTTCAAATTTCTAAACATCTTTTTATATTTTAGGGGTAAAGTCAAGCTGAGGAGAAAGACTGGGTATAATCGATGAAAATGTTGTTACCTTTTGTGGCCGAGGTAAAAAATCGGTGTGCCGGCTTGCAAATGTTAGGGTACATTTGCGACGCTGCGAAAGTGACAGTTTGGAGATGTGCCGTGCACCCAACGGATATGAAACAGCTGTTTCTAGAGCGAATCAACTTTTTCTCAGCATCTTCGTGCCAATTGTTTGAGGAGGATCGAAAACGTTGCAGCGGCCACTTTTCCAGATGCCTTCTGTTTGACGAACGTTTGTTTACGTGGGTTCGCAGGTTAAATTGACCTCAGACGACCTCGGGTCCGTTTCTCTCTAACAGAAGAAACTTTTTCTTACAATCAACTGTATCGAGCAAATAGAGGGAGATTTTTTTTGCTGCGATTTGCTTTCTATCTAGAAGTCAAGGTCGGACTGTGAGTATTGTACGATCGCCACTGCGAGAAAAAATCTTTCATTTACGGACAGATGTTTCTGTTTTCGTCGACCGTAGGTAGGTACTCCTTTTAATTTTTTTTTCTCAAATGAACCGTGCGCGTTTAGGTCAGCCACAAATGTTCAGTTTCTTTAATGCCATCTAATATTTCTAAACTCTTTTTTCAAATAACATTTTTCCTTAGCTTTTAAAGTAAATTAACTTTACTCTCTATTGTTTTTGGTAGTTTTAGACCACCCAGTAATAATGCAAGCAGATAATTGCATTCTAATAAATGTTTGCATTTCGGATGTTTGTTTATAGAGGTATTAGACATTGTCTTTGCTTATAGGTTTTTATTATACGCGGGGTCAAAGAAAATTATCAAAATAAAATCATCTTCGTATTTGAGGAATAACTATGTTTGAGGAACACGAAAACAGCAGCATTGGAGGAATATGAAGATAGAAGCAACCGATCTTGATGAAGAAATATGATCTCTGTGAAGAAAAACTAACAACCGGAATACAGAAATGGATCGGCTCGATGCAAAATATAGGCAATCCGAGGAAAACGTCTACGAGCGAAAACCTTTAAAAAGTAATTATTATGGGACATTAAAATGGTGACAGAAATATGTAGATTATAAAAGTAAATTATAATATGGGCTGGAAATTAATTTTCCGAAATTAAAATTAATTTGTGCTGGAAATGTTACAGAGTATCAATAGATTAATTGAATTAATCATTGCCAGTTAAAGTTTAGTTCAGTTATTGTTTTTATAAATTATAAACTTATTCCATTATAGTCTTACGAAGATGAAAAACGTAGAAGTTTTATATAATATCAATTCATTTAAAGTAGAGATAATTTATTAAATTATTCAAATTTCAGCGACATAGGGTGGTAAATAATTAATTGCCTATCCTCTTTACCACATCATGTTCACATCAGGTTTGGCCTACTAAAAACTTGCATAAATTTAGAAAACAGAGAAAATAGAAAATAAACTAAGTTTGATAAAGAACGTCTCCTCTAGCATTTTTTAAATAAGAACAAATTCTTCAAAATATTAAGATATGTATATAGAAAAGGTGAAGAGAAAACATTGCTTAGAATATTTTTAAATGGGGTAGTAATTATTTTGTATTCAGAAACGGTGGGGCTGGTTGAGTATATTGATTTGAGTATTTTCAGATTTCTATTTTGGTAATATATTTAATGACTAACTTTTTATGGAATTGAGAAAGCAAGCTGTTTTTTATTGCAGCTAGCATTTCTGTCTTTGTAGTAATCTGATTTTATAAATTAAAACAAACTTAAATATTAAACTTTTATTGCAGTATTTGTTAATATTCACTTTTTGAAAATTGTATTAAAATTTTTTCTAATCAAATGCTCACATTCAAGTTTTTACTCAGTAAAAAGTTTTAGTTGAAAGTTTAATTATGGATTTCTTTGTTTATTCTTAAATTTATTTATTTCTTGTTACTTTTCTGGCTCTCATGTGTTATATTATCTTTGTTTCTGTTGTATTACATGAATTTTCATTTTCCTTTGTTTTGCTAATATATCATGCTTCTGTAATTTTATGAATAATCATACTTCACACAGAACGACATGTACTTTTGCATTTAATTTCTGTTCGTTAGTTTATTTACTTTTTATTATTGTAATATACAGGGTGTTTCAGAAATAACGGCTAATCTTGAAGGAGCATATGCCCAAGGACGTAATAAGCATGTTTTGTCAAATAACGTATGGTCTAACTTTACGCATTATTGAGAAAATTAATGAAGAAAGACGGAGTCCGTCCCTGACCAGCGGAAGACAATCGACCACAATCCACTACAGTTGTGTTGGAACTGGTGACAAATCAACGCTGCGAGGAACATTCGGTCTCCCCCCCCAGTGCGGCCTTTCTCGCTGAACGTGACAATGACCTACATTCGCCAGGTTGATATGAACGTATACAAGCGTGGTCATGGTCGGTCAGCTGTTTGTTGGTTTATCAACAATAAAAATCATTTGGATTTTGGAATCTTTATGTTGGTGTATTTGTGTAGTGATTTGTGTAGTATTGAACTGCAATTCTATGGCTAGAAAGCGACATAACTTTGTTCGGCCCAGACGCCTAGTTGCTGTGTTGAATCGCTTTGTTTTGTTCGGCGATAACGCTTAATAATCACAACGTTTGTAAATCCGCATCACATTTCTGGATTAGGTAGGTACTAATCACTCTATTTTTAATTGTTTGTACGGTCTCTTGCAACCGTAGTCAAGTCATGCGCGTTCGGCTATTTACCAGGGCCGGACTTAGACGAATTCTTCAATACAATTTTGTTAGTACATAAAACTTTGAAATAGACTATAGGTTATTTGACCAAAATTGCTTCTCTGTCCTTGGTGAATACGCTCCTTCAAGGTTAGCCGTTATTTCTGAAACACCCTGTATACTGTTTCGTGTATATTGCTGGTTTTCCCATTGTTTGATATGTGTTTTAAACTTTTACTCAAAATAATATATAATTAAATATTCCATTCTGCCAATTGGCAGAAAACTCAAAGGTAACCAATGTTTTATTAATTAAATGTTCAAATTTAAATGTTAAATGTTAAAAGTGTTAGTTGAAAGTTTATTTATGGATTTGTTTGTTTATTCCTACATTCATTTATTTTGTATTATTTTTATGGCCTTCGTATATTATAGTTTCTTCGTTTTGGCATTGTTTTTTATGAATCTTAATTTATTTTTGTTTTGTATATACTTTACCTAAAATGGCATGTACTATGTGCGCAAAAAAAAGTCTTGCACCACATATGCAACCAAATATACTAAACTTATTTTTGTTAGGTTTGTAAATGGTTTTTTATAACCTATACCTGTCATTCTTACATTAGCAGTGGTTTGGTTCAAATAGAGCGGCAACCAGCAATAGTAGAGTAGAAATGGCACTTCTAGACCCACCGCCAGGCGGGATTTAACATGGAAAAGTCGACGCTACTCAACGGTGGAACGGTGGTCCCCAGTCGGTAAAGTAGAGTTGTAGGTCTGCGTCATTGAGGGCTCCCCTCCCCCCTTTAGAACCGTACCTGTTTGGTCTTACCGACTGAGTTTCCAGCGCCATCTCTACGTCGGTAGCTGACGTGAGGTTAGAATCACCCAAATAAAAAAAGGCTCGAACGGGAATTGATCCCGGGACCGCGGCATCAGGAGTCGAACAAGCTAAACCCATAGACTAAGTCGCCTATAGTAGTTGAATGGAGTAATTGCAGTGATATATACCGCAGCGACCTTGAATCAGTATCTATTTATGATCCGGCTGTCTCAACTTTCGAGCCTCGTCGGGCGTTGTTATCTATTATTATTTTAACTTCGTTGTGATCTGGCTGTCTCAACTTTGGGGGTCCCTAACTCAGGATAAAATTAGGATATTACAGCGTTTGTATGGCTTCTAGCGGGAAAAATAATGTTATGTTTTAAGTATAATTTACAACAATTATAAACATCTGGATCTGGCCTCCTGACCACAGAAAATATCGGTTCTAACGTAAATTTGTTCTAGAATGTTCTAAGATGACATAATCACCCAAAGATAAGACTAACCACAAAGTTAAAAACACTGTTCACCAATTTACATGTATGACAAAATGTTTCATACAGCACCGAATATTTTAAAGTGCCGCCACGCACCATTTAAATATTAGGGTAAAAAATTTTAAAGTTTTAAAATGTCGCCACGCATGCGCAAACCGCCGGTTTAAATTAAATTTATCAGTTTAAAAATCCCGCGCGCTAACGGTGTGTCGGCAGCCATCTTGCGCACCATCTTCTTATTTTAAATGGGTTGCACACAATCTTCTTATTTTAAATTGGTCGGACTTTTATACGATGCCGCCTTCTTGTTTTAAATGGGGTTTGAGCGGTCATCTTTGAACACCATCTTCTTATTTTTAAAATGTCAGCCCCGAGTACCATCCTCTTATTTTTAAACTGTTAACTCTTAAACGATACCATCTTCTTGTTTTAAATGGGGTTTTAACAACCATGTTCGAACACCATCTTCTTATTTTAAAATGTCAGCCCCTTTTGTCACTTCCGGTCGACACTTCCGGTCGGCACTTCCGGTCACCATTTTTCATTTCCGGTCCAGATTTCCGGTCGGCACTTCCGGTCACCATTTTTCATTTCCGGTCCAGATTTCCGGTCGGGACTTCCGGTCGACATTTTTCATTTCCAGTCCAGATTTCCGGTCGGCACTTCCGGTCGCCATTTTTCATTTCCGGTCGGGACTTCCGGTCGGCACTTCCGGTCGCCATTTTTCATTTCCGGTCCAGATTTTCGGTCGGGACTTCCGGTCTCAAATTTTCATTTCCGGTCCAGATTTCCGGTCGGCACTTCCGGTTGCCATTTTAACAAATAAATAGCAAATAAACATCAAATAATAAATAAATAACAAATAAATAGTTAATAAATAACAAATAGATAACAAACTAATAACAAATAAACAGCAGATAAATACTAAATAAATAAAAAGCAAATGAATAACAAATAAATAGCATATAAATAACAAATAAATTGGAAATAAATATCAAATAAATAACAAATAAATAACAAATAATAGAAAATAAATAACAAATAAATAATAAATAAATAGCGAATAAATATATAACAACCAAATAACAAATAACTAGCAAATAAATAACAAATAAATAGCATATAAATATCAATTAAATAGCAAATAAATTACATATAACTAATAAATAACCAATAAATAGCTAAATGAGTAACCAATAAATAGCAAATAAATAACAAATAAATAGCAGATAAATACAATAAAATAAATAGCATATAAATAACATATAAATAGCAAATAAATAACAAATAAATTGCCACTAAATAATAAATGAGTAGCAAATAATAACAAATAAATAGCATATAAATAACAAAAATAAATAGCCAATAATTAATAAAATAAATAGCAAATAAATATCAATTCAAAAACAAATAAATAACATAAATAACAAATAAATAACAAGTAAATACCAACTAAACAACAAGCAAATAACAAATAAATAACATATAAATAACTAATAAATAGCCAATAAATAACTAACTAAATAAATATCAAATAAATAGCAACTAAATAGCAAATGAATAACAAATAAATAGCATATAAATAACAAATAAATTGGAAATAAATATCAAATAAATAACAACTAAATAGAAAATAAATAACAAATAAATAATAAATAGCGAATAAATATATAACAACTAAATAACAAATAACTAGCAAATAAATAACCAATAAATAGCATATAAATATCAATTAAATAGCAAATAAATTACATATAACTAATAAATAACCAATAAATAGCTAAATGAGTAACAAATAAATAGCAAATAAATAACAAATAAATAGCAGATAAATACAATAAAATAAATACCATATAAATAACAGATAAATAGCCAATAAATAATAAATAAATAACAAATAAATTGCCACTAAATAATAAATGAGTAGCAAATAAATAACACATAAATAGCATATAAATAACAAAAAAAATAAATAGCCAATAATTAATAAAATAAATAGCAAATAAATATCAATTCAAAAACAAATAACATAAATAACAAGTACATACCAAATAAACAACAAGCAAATAACAAAATAAATAACATATAAATAACTAATAAATAGCCAATAAATAACTAACTAAATAAATATCAAATAAATAGCAACTAAATAGCAAATGAATAACAAATAAATAGCATATAAATAACAAATAAATTGGAAATAAATTTCAAATAAATAACAAATAAATAACAACTAAATAGAAAATAAATAACAAATAAATAATAAATAAATAGCGAATAAATATATAAAATAACAAATAACTAGCAAATAAATAACAAATAAATAGCATATAAATATCAATTAAATAGCAAATAAATTACATATAACTAATAAATAACCAATAAATAGCTAAATGAGTAACAAATAAATAGCAAATAAATAACAAATAAATAGCAGATAAATACAATAAAATAAATCGCATATAAATAACATATAACTAATAAATAACCAATAAATAGCTAAATGAGTAACAAATAAATAGCAAATAAATAACAAATAAATAGCAGACAAATACAATAAAATAAATAGCTATTCTTATCTCTGACGTCAGCAACTGATAAGAAAGAGGCTCTGTATGGGATCTTCTTGTAACTGAAGAAAGCTTGGACTTGGACACATACCAACACAGCTCTGATGTGAGAAGCATTTGAAAACTACCAGCTTGAACTTGGACTTGAAAGCTTGGATTTGGACTTGGACTTGAAAGCTTGGACTTGGACTTGAAAGCTTGGACTTGGACTTGAAAACTTGGACTTGGACTTGGACTTGGACTTGAAGACTTGGGGGTGGACTTGAATGCTTGGACTTGGACTTGAAAGTTTGGACTTGGACTTGAAACCTTGGACTTGGACACATACCAACAGCTCTGATGTGAGAGGCATTTGAAAACTACCAGATAGCTGTATACATACCAACAGCTCTAGCGTGAGAGGCGTTTGAAAACTACCAGATAGCTGTATACATACCAACAGCTCTAGCGTGAGAGGCGTTTGTAAACTACCAGATAGCTGTATACATACCAACAGCTCTAGCGTGAGAGGCGTTTGAAAACTACCAGATAGCTGTATACATACCAACAGCTGTAGCGTGAGAGGCGTTTGTAAACTACCAGATAGCTGTATACATACCAACAGCTGTAGCGTGAGAGGCATTTGAAAACTACCAGATAGCTGTATACATACCAACAGCTCTGGCGTGAGAGGCGTTTGAAAACTACCAGATAGCTGTATACATACCAACAGCTCTGACGTGAGAGGCGTTTGAAAACTACCAGATAGCTGTATACATACCAACAGCTCTGACGTGAGAGGCGTTTGAAAACTACCAGATAGCTGTATACATACCAGCAGCTAAAATAGCAAATAAATAGTAAATAACAAATCAATTGCCACTAAATAATAAATGAGTAGCAAATAAATAACAAATAAATAGCATATAAATAACAAAAAAAAGCCAATAATTAATAAAATAAATAGCAAATAAATATCAATTAAAAACAAATAAATAACATAAATAACAAATAAATAACAAGTAAATACCAAATAAATAAGAAGCAAATAACAAATAAATAACATATAAATAACTAATAAATAACCACTAAATAACTAACTAAATAAATATCAAATAGATAGCAACTAAATAGCAAATAAATTACAAATAAATAGCAGATAATAAATAAATAAATAGCATATAAATAGCAAACTAATAACAAATAAACAGCAGATAAATACTAAATAAATAAATAGCATATAAATATCAAATAAATAGCAAATAAATAACAACTAAATAGAATATAAATAACAAATAAATAATAAATAAATAGCGAATAAATATATAACAACTAAATAACAAATAACTAGCAAAGAAATATCAAATAAATAGCATATAAATATCAATTAAATAGCAAATAAATTACATATAACTAATAAATAACCTATAAATAGCTAAATGAGTAACAAATAAATAGCAAATAAATAACAAATATATAGCAGATAAATACAATAAATAGCATATAAATAACATATAAATGGCAAATAAATAGTAAATAAATAACAAATAAATTGCCACTAAATAATAGTAAATGAGTAGCAAATAAATAACAACTAAATAGCATATAAAAAAAAAATAGCCAATAATTAATAAAATAAATAGCAAATAAATATCAATTAAAAAACAAATAAATAACATAAATAACAAATAAATAACAAGTAAATACCAAATAAACAACAAGCAAATAACAAATAAATAACATATAAATAACTAATAAATAGCCAATAAATAACTAACTAAATAAATATCAAATAAATAGCAACTAAATAGCAAATAAATAGCAGATAATAAATAAATAAATAGCATATAAATAGTAAACTAATAACAAATAACAAATAAATAGCAAATAAATAGTAAATAAAAAGCAAATGAATAACAAATAAATAGCATATAAATAACAAATAAATTGGAAATAAATATCAATTAAATAACAAATAACAACTAACTAGAAAATAAATAACAAATAAATAGTAAATAAATAGCGAATAAATATATAACAACTAAATAACTAGCAAATAAATAACAAATAAATAGCATATAAATATCAATTAAATAGCAAATAAATTACATATAACTAATAAATAACCAATAAATAGCTAAATGAGTAACAAATAAATAGCAAATAAATAACAAATAAATAGCATAGAAATAACAAAAAAAAGCCAATAATTAATAAAATAAATAGCAAATAGATGTCAATTAAAAAACAAATAAATAACATAAATAACAAATAAATAACAAGTAAATACCAAATAACCAACATGCAAATAACAAATATATAACAACTAAATAACTAGCAAATAAATAACAAATAAATAGCATATAAATATCAATTAAATAGCAAATAAATTACATATAACTAATAAATAACCAATAAATAGCTAAATGAGTAACAAATAAATAGCAAATAAATAACAAATAAATAGCAGATAAATACAATAAAATAAATAGCATATAAATAACATATAATAGCAAATAAATAGTAAACAAATAAATTGCCACTAAATAATAAATGAGTAGCAAATAAATAACAAATAAATAGCATATAAATAACAAAAAATATAGCCAATAATTAATAAAATAAATAGCAAATAAATATCAATTAAAAACAAATAAATAACATAAATAACAAATAAATAACAAGTAAATACCAAATAAACAACAAGCAAATAACAAATAAATAACATATAAATAACTAATAAATAGCCAATAAATAACTAACTAAATAAATATCAAATAAATATCAACTAAATGGCAAATAAATTACAAATAAATAGCAGATAATAAATAACTAGCATATAAATAGCAAACTAATAACAAATAAACAGCAGATAAATACTAAATAAATAAATAGCATATAAATAACAAATAAATAGCAAATAAATAGTAAATAAAAAAGCAAATGAATAACAAATAAATAGCATATAAATAACAAATAAATTGGAAATAAATATAGTAACAAATAAATATCAAATAAATAAATAAATATCAAATTAATAGCAGATAAATAGAATAAAATAAATAGTATATAAATAACATATAAATAGCAAATAAATAGTAAATAAATAACAAATAAATTACCACTAAATAATAAATGAGTAGCAAATGAATAACAAATAAATAGCATATAAATAACAAATAAATTGGAAATAAATATAGTAACAAATAGATATCAAATTAATAGCAGATAAATAGAATAAAATAAATAGCATATAAATAACATTTAAATAGCAAATAAATGGTAAATAAATAACAAATAAATTACCATTAAATAATAAATGAGTAGCAAATAAATAACAAATAAATAGCATAGAAATAACAAAAAAAGCCAATAATTAATAAAATAAATAGCAAATAAATATCAATTAAAAACAAATAAATAACATAAATAACAAATAAATAACAAGTAAATACCAAATAAACAACAAGCAAATAACAAATAAATAACATATAAATAACTAATAAATAGCCAATAAATAACTAACTAAATAAATATCAAATAAATAGCAACTAAATAGCAAATAAATTACAAATAAATAGCAGATAATAAGTAAATAAATAGCATATAAATAGCAAACTAATAACAAATAAACAGCAGATAAATACTAAATAAATAAATAGCATATAAATAACAATTAAATAGTAAATAAAAAGCATGTAAATAATAAATAGCATATAAATAACAAATAAATTGGAAATAAATATCAAATAAATAACAAATAAATAACAACTAAATAGAAAATAAATAACAAATAAATAATAAATAAATAGCGAATAAATATATAACAACTAAATAACTAGCAAATAAATAACAAATAAATAGCAAATAAATATCAATTAAATAGCAAATAAATTACATATAACTAATAAATAACCAATAAATAGCTAAATGAGTAACAAATAAATAGCAAATAAATTACAAATAAATAGCAGATAATAAATAAATAACTAGCATATAAATAGCAAACTAATAACAAATAAACAGCAGATAAATACTAAATAAATAAATAGCATATAAATAACAAATAAATAGCAAATAAATAGTAAATAAAAAAGCAAATGAATAACAAATAAATAGCATATAAATAACAAATAAATTGGAAATAAATATCAAATAAATAACAAATAAGTAACAACTAAATTGAAAATAAATAACAAATAAATAATAAATAAATAGCAAATAAATATATAACAACTAAATAACAAATAACTAGCAAATAAATAACAAATAAATTACATATAAACAACAATTAAATAGCAAGTAAATTACATATAACTAATACATAACCAATAAATAACTAAATCAGTAACAAATAAATAGCAAATAAATAACAAATAAATAGCAGATAAATACAATAAAATAAATAGCATATAAATAACATATAAATAGCAAATAAATAGTAAATAAATAACAAATAAATTACCACTAAATAATAAATGGGTAGCAAATAAATAACAAACAAATAGCATATAAATAACAACAAAAAAGCCATAATTAATAAAATAAATAGCAAATAAATATCAATTAAAAACAAATAAATAACAAATAAATAACAAGTAAATACCAAATAAACAACAAGCAACTAACAAATAAATAACAAATAAATAACTAATAAATAGCCAATAAATAACTAACTAAATAAATATCAAATAAATAGCAACTAAATAGCAAATAAATTACAAATAAATAGCAGATATTAAATAAATAAATAGCATATAAATAAAATTCTATGTGTAGGTAAAAACAATAAATAAGAAATATGTTTTTATTAAAATCATGAGCATTTGTTGGGTTGGGTTCGGTTGGGTCGGTTCTCCATTAGATGGGTTGGGTTAGAAAATGGCGCGCGGAACGCGTTCCGCGTACCAATTTCTAACCCAACCCATCTACTGGAGAACCGACCCAACCGAACCCAACCCAACAAATGCTCATGATTTTAATAAAAACATATTTCTTATTTATTGTTTTTACCTACACATAGAATTTTATTTATATGCTATTTATTTATTTAATATCTGCTATTTATTTGTAATTTATTTGCTATTTAGTTGCTATTTATTTGATATTTATTTAGTTAGTTATTTATTGGCTATTTATTAGTTATTTATTTGTTATTTATTTGTTAGTTGCTTGTTGTTTATTTGGTATTTACTTGTTATTTATTTGTTATTTATTTGTTTTTAATTGATATTTATTTGCTATTTATTTTATTAATTATGGCTTTTTTGTTGTTATTTATATGCTATTTGTTTGTTATTTATTTGCTACCCATTTATTATTTAGTGGTAATTTATTTGTTATTTATTTACTATTTATTTGCTATTTATATGTTATTTATATGCTATTTATTTTATTGTATTTATCTGCTATTTATTTGTTATTTATTTGCTATTTATTTGTTACTGATTTAGTTATTTATTGGTTATGTATTAGTTATATGTAATTTACTTGCTATTTAATTGTTGTTTATATGTAATTTATTTGTTATTTATTTGCTAGTTATTTGTTATTTAGTTGTTATATATTTATTTGCTATTTATTTATTATTTATTTGTTATTTATTTTCAATTTAGTTGTTACTTATTTGTTATTTATTTGATATTTATTTCCAATTTATTTGTTATTTATATGCTATTTATTTGTTATTCATTTGCTTTTTTATTTACTATTTATTTGCTATTTATTTGTTATTTATATGCTATTTATTTATTTAGTATTTATCTGCTGTTTATTTGTTATTAGTTTGCTATTTATATGCTAGTTATTTATTTATTATCTGCTATTTATTTGTAATTTATTTGCTATTTATTTGTTACTCATTTAGCTATTTATTGGTTATTTATTAGTTATATGTAATTTATTTGCTATTTAATTGATATTTATTTGCTATTTATTTGTTATTTATTTGCTAGTTATTTAGTTGTTATATATTTATTCGCTATTTATTTATTATTTATTTGTTATTTATTTTCTATTTAGTTGTTATTTATTTGTTATTTATTTGATATTTATTTCCAATTTATTTGTTATTTATATGCTATTTATTTGTTATTCATTAGCTTTTTATTTACTATTTAATTGTTATTTATATGCTATTTATTTATTTAGTATTTATCTGCTGTTTATTTGTTATTAGTTTGCTATTTATATGCTATTTATTTACTTATTATCTGCTATTTATTTGTAATTTATTTGCTATTTAGTTGCTATTTATTTGATATTTATTTAGTTAGTTATTTATTGGCTATTTATTAGTTATTTATATGTTATTTATTTGTTATTTGCTTGTTGTTTATTTGGTATTTACTTGTTATTTATTTGTTATTTATGTTATTTATTTGTTTTTAATTGATATTTATTTGCTATTTATTTTATTAATTATTGGCTTTTTTTGTTATTTCTATGCTATTTATTTGTTATTTATTTGCTACTCATTTATTATTTAATGGTAATTTATTTGTTATTTATTTACCATTTATTTGCTATTTAAATGTTATTTATATGCTATTTATTTTATTCTATTTATCTGCTATTAATTTGATATCTATTTGTTACTATATTTATTTCCAATTTATTTGTTATTTATATGCTATTTATTTGTTATTCATTTGCTACTCATTTATTATTTAGTGGTAATTTATTTGTTATTTATTTACTATTTATTTGCTATTTATATGTTATTTATATACTATTTATTTTATTCTATTTATCTGCTATTAATTTGATATTTATTTATTTATTTGATATTTATTTGTTACTATATTTATTTCCAATTTATTTGTTATTTATATGCTATTTATTTGTTATTCATTTGCTTTTTTATTTACTATTTATTTGCTATTTATTTGTTATTTATATGCTATTTATTTATTTAGTATTTATCTGCTGTTTATTTGTTATTAGTTTGCTATTTATATGCTAGTTATTTATTATCTGCTATTTATTTGTAATTTATTTGCCATTTAGTTGATATTTATTTGATATTTATTTAGTTAGTTATTTATTGGCTATTTATTAGTTATTTATATGTTATTTATTTGTTATTTGCTTGTTGTTTATTTGGTATTTACTTGTTATTTATTTGTTATTTATGTTATTTATTTGTTTTTAATTGATATTTATTTGCTATTTATTTTATTAATTATTGGCTATATTTTTTGTTATTTATATGCTATTTATTTGTTATTTATTTGCTACTCATTTATTATTTAGTGGCAATTTATTTGTTTACTATTTATTTGCTATTATATGTTATTTATATGCTATTTATTTTATTGTATTTATCTGCTATTTATTTGTTATTTATTTGCTATTTATTTGTTACTCATTTAGATATTTATTGGTTATTTATTAGTTATATGTAATTTATTTGCTATTTAATTGATATTTATATGCTATTTATTTGTTATTTATTTGCTAGTTATTTAGTTGTTATATATTTGTTATTTGCATGTTGGTTATTTGGTATTTACTTGTTATTTATTTGTTATTTATGTTATTTATTTGTTTTTTAATTGACATCTATTTGCTATTTATTTTATTAATTATTGGCTTTTTTTTGTTATTTCTATGCTATTTATTTGTTATTTATTTGCTATTTATTTGTTACTCATTTAGCTATTTATTGGTTATTTATTAGTTATATGTAATTTATTTGCTATTTAATTGATATTTATATGCTATTTATTTGTTATTTATTTGCTAGTTATTTAGTTGTTATATATTTATTCGCTATTTATTTACTATTTATTTGTTATTTATTTTCTAGTTAGTTGTTATTTGTTATTTAATTGATATTTATTTCCAATTTATTTGTTATTTATATGCTATTTATTTGTTATTCATTTGCTTTTTATTTACTATTTATTTGCTATTTATTTGTTATTTGTTATTAGTTTACTATTTATATGCTATTTATTTATTTATTATCTGCTATTTATTTGCTATTTAGTTGCTATTTATTTGATATTTATTTAGTTAGTTATTTATTGGCTATTTATTAGTTATTTATATGTTATTTATTTGTTATTTGCTTGTTGTTTATTTGGTATTTACTTGTTATTTATTTGTTATTTATGTTATTTATTTGTTTTTTAATTGATATTTATTTGCTATTTATTTTATTAATTATTGGCTATTTTTTTTTATTTATATGCTATTTAGTTGTTATTTATTTGCTACTCATTTACTATTATTTAGTGGCAATTTATTTGTTATTTATTTACTATTTATTTGCTATTTATATGTTATTTATATGCTATTTATTGTATTTATCTGCTATATATTTGTTATTTATTTGCTATTTATTTGTTACTCATTTAGCTATTTATAGGTTATTTATTAGTTATATGTAATTTATTTGCTATTTAATTGATATTTATATGCTATTTATTTGATGTTTCTTTGCTAGTTATTTGTTATTTAGTTGTTATATATTTATTCGCTATTTATTTATTATTTATTTGTTATTTATATTCTATTTAGTTGTTATTTATTTGCTATTTATTTGATATTTATATGCTATTTATTTATTTAGTATTTATCTGCTGTTTATTTGTTATTAGTTTGCTATTTATATGCTATTTATTTATTTATTATCTGCTATTTATTTGTAATTTATTTGCTATTTAGTTGCTATCTATTTGATATTTATTTAGTTAGTTATTTAGTGGTTATTTATTAGTTATTTATATGTTATTTATTTGTTATTTGCTTCTTATTTATTTGGTATTTACTTGTTATTTATTTGTTATTTATGTTATTTATTTGTTTTTAATTGATATTTATTTGCTATTTATTTTATTAATTATTGGCTTTTTTTTTGTTATTTATATGCTATTTATTTGTTATTTATTTGCTACTCATTTATTATTTAGTGGCAATTGATTTGCTATTTACTATTTATTTGCTATTTTAGCTGCTGGTATGTATACAGCTATCTGGTAGTTTTCAAACGCCTCTCACGTCAGAGCTGTTGGTATGTATACAGCTATCTGGTAGTTTTCAAACGCCTCTCACGTCAGAGCTGTTGGTATGTATACAGCTATCTGGTAGTTTTCAAACGCCTCTCACGCCAGAGCTGTTGGTATGTATACAGCTATCTGGTAGTTTTCAAATGCCTCTCACGCTACAGCTGTTGGTATGTATACAGCTATCTGGTAGTTTTCAAACGCCTCTCACGCTAGAGCTGTTGGTATGTATACAGCTATCTGGTAGTTTACAAACGCCTCTCACGCTAGAGCTGTTGGTATGTATACAGCTATCTGGTAGTTTTCAAACGCCTCTCACGCTACAGCTGTTGGTATGTATACAGCTATCTGGTAGTTTTCAAATGCCTCTCACATCAGAGCTGTTGGTATGTGTCCAAGTCCAAGGTTTCAAGTCCAAGTCCAAACTTTCAAGTCCAAGTCCAAGCATTCAAGTCCACCCCCAAGTCTTCAAGTCCAAGTCCAAGTCCAAGTCCAAGTTTTCAAGTCCAAGTCCAAGCTTTCAAGTCCAAGTCCAAGCTTTCAAGTCCAAGTCCAAATCCAAGCTTTTAAGTCCAAGTTCAAGCTGGTAGTTTTCAAATGCTTCTCACATCAGAGCTGTGTTGGTATGTGTCCAAGTCCAAGCTTTCTTCAGTTACAAGAAGATCCCATACAGAGCCTCTTTCTTATCAGTTGCTGACGTCAGAGATAAGAATAGCTATTTATTTTATTGTATTTGTCTGCTATTTATTTGTTATTTATTTGCTATTTATTTGTTACTCATTTAGCTATTTATTGGTTATTTATTAGTTATATGTTATTTATATGCGATTTATTTTATTGTATTTATCTGCTATTTATTTGTTATTTATTTGCTATTTATTTGTTACTCATTTAGCTATTTATTGGTTATTTATTAGTTATATGTAATTTATTTGCTATTTAATTGATATTTATATGCTATTTATTTGTTATTTATTTGCTAGTTATTTGTTATTTTATATATTTATTCGCTATTTATTTATTATTTATTTGTTATTTATTTTCTATTTAGTTGTTATTTATTTGTTATTTATTTGAAATTTATTTCCAATTTATTTGTTATTTATATGCTATTTATTTGTTATTCATTTGCTATTTAGTTGCTATTTATTTGATATTTATTTAGTTAGTTATTTATTGGCTATTTATTAGTTATTTATATGTTATTTATTTTGTTATTTGCTTGTTGTTTATTTGGTATTTACTTGTTATTTATGTTATTTGTTTTTGAATTGATATTTATTTGCTATTTATTTTATTAATTATTGGCAATTTATTTTTTTTGTTATTTATATGCTATTTGTGTTATTTATTTGCTACTCATTTATTATTTAGTGGCAATTTATTTGTTATTTATTTATTATTTATTGGCTATTTATCTGTTATTTATATGGTATTTATTTTATTGTATTTATCTGCTATTTATTTGTTATTTATTTGCTATTTATTTGTTACTCATTTAGCTATTTATTGGTTATTTATTAGTTATATGTAATTTATTTGCTATTTAATTGATATTTATATGCTATTTATTGGTTATTTATTTGCTAGTTATTTGTTATTTAGTTGTTATATATTTATTCGCTATTTATTATTTATTTGTTATTTATTTTCTATTTAGTTGTTATTTATTTGATATTTATTTCCAATTTATTTGTTATTTATATGCTATTTATTTGTTATTCATTTGCTATTTAGTTGCTATTTATTTGATATTTATTTAGTTAGTTATTTATTGGCTATTTATTAGTTATTTATATGTTATTTATTTGTTATTTGCTTGTTGTTTAGTTGGTATTTACTTGTTATTTATTTGTTATTTATGTTATTTATTTGTTTTTGAATTGATATTTATTTGCTATTTATTTTATTAATTATTGGCTATTTATTTTTGTTATTTATATGCTATTTATTTGTTATTTATTTGCTACTCATTTATTATTTAGTGGCAATTTATTTGTTATTTATTTGCTATTTATATGTTATTTATATGCTATTTATTTTATTGTATTTATCTGCTATTTATTTGTTATTTATTTGCTATTTATTGGTTACTCATTTAGCTATTTATTGGTTATTTATTAGTTATATGTAATTTATTTGCTATTTAATTGATATTTATATGCTATTTATTTGTTATTTATTTGCTAGTTATTTGTTATTTAGTTGTTATATATTTATTCGCTATTTATTTATTATTTATTTGTTATTTATTTTCTATTATTTGTTATTTATTTGTTATTTATTTGATATTTATTTCCAATTTATTTGTTATTTATATGCTATTTATTTGTTATTCATTTGCTATTTATTTATTTAGTATTTATCTGCTGTTTATTTGTTATTAGTTTGTTATCTATTTGTTATTTATTAACTATTTATTTGTTATTTATTTATTATTTGATGTTTATTTGCTATTTATTTGTTAAAATGGCAACCGGAAGTGCCGACCGGAAATCTGGACCGGAAATGAAAATTTGAGACCGGAAGTCCCGACCGAAAATCTGGACCGGAAATGAAAAATGGCGACCGGAAGTGCCGACCGGAAGTCCCGACCGGAAATGAAAAATGGCGACCGGAAGTGCCGACCGGAAATCTGGACTGGAAATGAAAAATGTCGACCGGAAGTCCCGACCGGAAATCTGGACCGGAAATGAAAAATGGTGACCGGAAGTGCCGACCGGAAATCTGGACCGGAAATGAAAAATGGTGACCGGAAGTGCCGACCGGAAGTGTCGACCGGAAGTGACAAAAGGGGCTGACATTTTAAAATAAGAAGATGGTGTTCGAACATGGTTGTTAAAACCCCATTTAAAACAAGAAGATGGTATCGTTTAAGAGTTAACAGTTTAAAAATAAGAGGATGGTACTCGGGGCTGACATTTTAAAAATAAGAAGATGGTGTTCAAAGATGACCGCTCAAACCCCATTTAAAACAAGAAGGCGGCATCGTATAAAAGTCCGACCAATTTAAAATAAGAAGATTGTGTGCAACCCATTTAAAATAAGAAGATGGTGCGCAAGATGGCTGCCGACACACCGTTAGCGCGCGGGATTTTTAAACTGATAAATTTAATTTAAACCGGCGGTTTGCGCATGCGTGGCGACATTTTAAAACTTTAAAATTTTTTACCCTAATATTTAAATGGTGCGTGGCGGCACTTTAAAATATTCGGTGCTGTATGAAACATTTTGTCATACATGTAAATTGGTGAACAGTGTTTTTAACTTTGTGGTTAGTCTTATCTTTGGGTGATTATGTCATCTTAGAACATTCTAGAACAAATTTACGTTAGAACCGATATTTTCTGTGGTCAGGAGGCCAGATCCAGATGTTTATAATTGTTGTAAATTATACTTAAAACATAACATTATTTTTCCCGCTAGAAGCCATACAAACGCTGTAATATCCCAATTTTATCCTGAGTTAGGGACCCCCAAAGTTGAGACAGCCAGATCACAACGAAGTTAAAATAATAATAGATAACAACGCCCGACGAGGCTCGAAAGTTGAGACAGCCGGATCATAAATAGATACTGATTCAAGGTCGCTGCGGTATATATCACTGCAATTACTCCATTCAACTACTATAGGCGACTTAGTCTATGGGTTTAGCTTGTTCGACTCCTGATGCCGCGGTCCCGGGATCAATTCCCGTTCGAGCCTTTTTTTATTTGGGTGATTCTAACCTCACGTCAGCTACCGACGTAGAGATGGCGCTGGAAACTCAGTCGGTAAGACCAAACAGGTACGGTTCTAAAGGGGGGAGGGGAGCCCTCAATGACGCAGACCTACAACTCTACTTTACCGACTGGGGACCACCGTTCCACCGTTGAGTAGCGTCGACTTTTCCATGTTAAATCCCGCCTGGCGGTGGGTCTAGAAGTGCCATTTCTACTCTACTAGCAATATTTACATTTGATTTCATGGCTATGGATATAATGACCCTATATTTATATGAATTAATGTTTTTATAATTGCATACAATCTTTACAATGGAACTTTTTCAAATAAACGTCTAATCAATTTTTAAATGTTGTTATTTTATATTCTTTGATATTATGTTCTCATGAACTTAATAAGGATGTATTCAGATTTTCTACGAACATTGTCAAACTTGCATTAAACAAATAGTAGTTTATGCATACATTAGTAAATTAATACAATAGGTAAGTATGTATAATAGTCTTAGTTATATAATTCAACCCATGCACCGAAGACTATAGTAACTACCTACATAGGGATTGCACTTGAGTTACGATAGTCTTCGTTGCATGGGTCATTATTATGGTATAAACAAGGACAATACTAAATAGTGATTTAAACTACTTTCCTTCAAGGACACACATGTTCTAGCGTCTGCATATCCCGGCCTATGCTACCAATGCTACTGATGCTACATGCGTACGGTCGGTAACACAGATATTACAGGTAACTACAATACATAACAGTCGGTAACACACGCATTACAGATAACTGCAATACACAACATACAATGCAATACAAATATTTATTGGTATATAATATTTGGTTGTTTGGTTATTTTCTGAATAGTAATAATTTTAATACAGATCACTGTAGTAATGGTGGAAACAATTCATGCAATTATTCTAACATAACAGGGGATATTATTTGTCAATTTGGTTGACACTTCTCCAAACTTAGCCAATAGATAAATGGAAGCTGTGACAAAAGCCTCCGTGAAAATAGAGAGATTTTGAAAGCATTGATAGTTTGTTAAAAAGTGTTATTGATTTTTTATGTTGTGTAGTACAAATAAATACATTCCAAAATTTTACTGTAACTCGACTATGGGCACAAATCCTGTATCACTCAAATGTATTTTTCATGGCACAACGCGATTTTCAGATATTGAAGTAAAACTTCAATTTTCTCGGCTTATTGTGTTCTAATTATGGCATGTGGCATACCTAATTACTAAAAAAAATCTGAATCCAAGCATGGACAAAACCAACCATACGTCCATAGACCATAAGAAAAACAAAGGTATCGTTTGTTTCTGACGAATTCATTGGTGAAAAAAAAATTAAACTGACATAATGAAATAGTAGACTTAAAAGTACTTTTATATTGTAAAAATGCTTTTTTTCTAGGAACACAAATAAAGAAGTTATGGCCATAATTAAAAAAATAACGTTTTTTGGGGTTTTCAAAATAGCTTGGAAGGAATTCAACTGTTTTCTGAACAGATTATGAAAGAGTACATAAATGTGCACTACTTTGCCCATTTGACCCACTTTCTATCTCTAATAATAACAAAAGTACCCATACAATCCAACGTCCCGTGAAACACACTGTATATTATTTGTATACTGTATATAAAATACATTTAGCTGATAGCTTCTTAAAAAGAACCTGTTTTTTTAAAACTTCTTTACGCCTTATTGTTATGGCACTTCTGACAAATTTTGATTTTTTGTTTATACCAACGGTTGTTATGTTTAAAACAGTTCGTTTTAAAACGGTTCTTAATTTTTGAAATTAATCTCAGCTTTTGTAGTTTTTCAGAAAGTATGGTAATACAATATCAGTTGTACCAAGTTTGAAAAAAGAAATCAAAGATCCAAAAGAAAATGAACACCTGTATATTACAAGTATATTTAAACGGTAGCTTATAGTATCATATATTTAACCGTAGCCGAGCGTTTTGAATGTTATCCCCTGACAAAAACAGCAACACATTTGTTTTACTCTTTGAATGAACGCAAAAAAGCCATATGAAACTTCTTACTCATAACATATATTGGTTGGTTGTTTTAGATTTGTGTTCTTTTATTTTTCAAACATTTTTATAATCAATTATTGCGAGAAGTGTATACAGCAAAGTTGCGCTTGTGCGCCTTTGTCCAGTACGTCAGACCGGTAGAGAACCTACAGACTTTATATACACAATGTGCAAAGTCGCGACGAAGTCGCTACTTTGCCTTTCGTCGCGTATTTCCTCTACCGAACCGGCGATATACGCGATTCGGCGATCTACCCGTATCGGCGATCTACCTGGATCAGCGTTCTACCCGGATCGGCGATCTGCCCAGATCGGCGATCTGCTAGGGTCAGCGATCTGCCCAGATCGGCGATCTACCCGAATCGGAATCTACCGATCTACCCGGAATCTACCCGCTTCGGCGTTCTACCCGCATCGGCGATCTACCCGTCTAGGCGATGTGCAGACCTATTAGGTCTGCCCCGTTTCTAGTATTTTAACTAAAGTAAGAAATGCATTAATTAAAAAGATCTATTGCTGCACCCCATTTAATGGGGGCTTGCCTAGTCCACTACGTGGAAATGTCTACAACATTTAGGTTCGAAATTACTCTAATTAAGCATATTTAAAGTATCAATAAAGAAATGTCTCGACGGTTTTATTATCGTTCGTTAAATGGATCGACGGTATTTATTGCCTCATCCCATTTAATGGGGCTATTGTATACCCTTGCCTCTTCCTCTACGTGGGAATGTCTACAACATTTGTTCGAAATTCGAAATTGAGCATATTTAAAGTATCAATAAAGAAATGACTCAACAGTTTTATTATCGTTCGTTAAGTGGATGGTCGATATTTATCGCTTCCTCCCATGGGGTGTGACACACCCGCAGCTAGCCCGATGACATTGGAATGTAAACAGCATATAGGCTCGAAATCCCTCTAATTAAGCACATATAAATCACTAAAAAAAGACACCCCTAAGTACCATCAGTCTATGTATAATCTGTTACTGAAAATTTATTTGAAATTGGTTATAATGTTTAAATGAATGATTAAATGTGTATTGTTGATTTTATATTATATCTATGACGGGGTGTCTGCAATCTGTTATTGAAAATTTATGATGAATTCCAGCTAATGTAACTGCGAAATAAATGAGTTTTATTGCTACATACTATTTAAATTGGGGTATAAATATATATGATTGGGGAATACTGAGATTTATTTGTTCCCTTAAGTACCATCACTCTATGTATAATCTCTTACTGGAAAATTATATGAAATTTGTTTTAATGAACGATTAAATGTGTATTATTGATTTTCTATTATATCCATGACGGGGTGTCTGCAATCTGTTATTGAAAATTTACGATGAATTCCAGCTAATGTGACTGCGAAATAAATGAGTTTTATTGTTTCATACTATTTAAATTGGGGTATAAATATATATGATTGGGAAATAATGATGGTTATTCGCCCGCTTAAGTACCATCAGTCTATGTATAATCTGTTACTGGAAATTTATATGAGATTTGTTGTAATGTTTAAATGAGTGAATAAATGTGCATTGTTGTGGATCATCAACCAATGAGGATGAGAAAACGATAAACTAACTGGTGGTAGAAAAGTGTGTATGGGTAGGAAATATCAGAACGCACCACGGTGCAAGAAGGTAGGTCAGGGATTGCCTAGAATGTAAACAAACAACAGAGTAACATGATACTTGGTTTATGAGACCGTCGCGTCGTCGAGTACAGCTGATCTCTATACAGTAGTCGCGCTACTCTACAAGTAGGTGCTGTAAAGCTACTGATATCCTTCCCATCCTAATCCGTGGCTTTTATATTAATTTGGCAGGACGCCATGACCTGCATTAGGCCTCCAAAAATCCTGAGTTAGGATTTTTGGTTGCACACGGCTTTTTGATAAAAGTAAATGTTAATGTGCACGCTTTGTAATCGTGCCAGAAGGAATTTCCTTTGTTCTATATCAAAAAGCATGACGCCTGCATTTCTGACTAAGCAATTGTCTGCCGGACGGACGGGTTAAATGAGCTGGCCTAAATTATACAATGCAATGTACTATCTTTCGTCATAACCCTCCTGGCAAACAATTGCTCGACCCAGAGCAATGAAAAGAGAAAGACACAAAATTGAACAGCCACGGATAGGGATAAGAAAGAACGCCTAAGATTTGCCTACCACAAAACAAAAATACACATTAAACCAAAAAAAAATTCATAACAATACAATAAGTCTACACATCGAGAGTTTTTGTCAGCCCTTGTGGTTAGTTTCCGCTGCTGGTTCCTCCTGTTCTGTGATCCGGATGATCAGTCGGCTAGTGATACCACTGATGCTACCCTGTCTCCATTGCACATCTCCGCTGCATAGTATGGTCTGGGCCGAGTACAGTGACGAGATGTCACTGTAGGACTCTCTGGACTCCCTTCAATGCCAGGTTCTTCCACTGCTATGAGCCCTCGTGTTGCCTCCTCATTTATAAATTTCGAGCCCTTTCTCGCTCCTCTGTTGTGGCCAATCTCATCGGATGGCATCCTCAGACTGGTCGAAACGGCTTGTTTCGTGCGGGGTGGTTCGGTAGAATCCGTAGCGCCGGTCCCCTCCAGTCTTCTCCGTTGCCATATTATTTTGGCAAGCATCAGGCAACACCATATAATTACTGTTGTACTCATGACCCCAGAGGAGATGATCAGCGTAACCTCGTAGTAATGGTTTCCAGTTAATCCCGGCGCTGATGTGGACGGGGGTGTCCTCGAGGTGGCCGGCCGGCAGTCCATAGCAAAGCAATGAATGCGAGGATAGCTGGCTGGCTCATCTTATGTGTCGTCATAATCGTCTAATTACGAGAAAAAAACCCTTATTACTAAACGTTACTAACGTAATTACAGCTATGTTTAAGACTGGATATTTGGGCAAAGTAAGGTAGTCCATGGATTGTGGTAGGGGAGGATACGGCTCACGTGCACGGTATCGAGTTTAGGCTTCTTTCCCCTTCTCATTTCAATCTCGTAGTTGACTTCATTTACTTTCCGTTGAACAGTATAGAGTCCGTACCATTGGAGCATCAACTTCTCACTTCTACCCACTTTTCTGGTAGGTGTAAATACCTTCACTTTGTCCCCAGGGCGAAATTCCACGTGTCTGTGCTCTTTGCCGAACCTTTCCTTCGCGGCAGCTTGACTGGAGTGGATCTTTTCTACAGCAGTTGGGCGTGCTGCTAATGCTCTCTCTCTCTTTCTCCATGACAGTAGTGTGTGTGGTTGGGTTGGACAGATTCGCTTGAGTCGGTAAAATGGATTCTCTCCCATAGACTAGCATGAATGGAGATGTCTGGATGGTTTCTTGCCACAATGTATTGTAGGCAAAGGTTGCATGCACAACGTATTCGGACCAGTCAGCTTGGGTGGTGTTTGTATACATGGACAGTATATCGGCAAGTGTGTGGTTGAACCGCTCCGTGTGACCGTTGCACATCGGGCGATAGCTGGTGGTGAAACTACTAACCACGCCCATACACCGTAATAGTTCTTGGATGAGTTCTGATCGGAACACAGCTCCTCGATCGCTTAAGAGTGGAGTTCCATGTCTGGTTATGATGTGGTCGAGAAGAAACTCTGCTACAGTTTCCGCTTTCCCATTTCGAATTGCCTTGGCTTCTACCCATCGAGTTGCGTAATCTGTTGCAACAACTATGAAGGTCTTCCCGCTTCGACTTTTCCGGAAGGGTCCCAAGAGATCTATGCCTATCATGTCAAATGGGGTTGATGCCGCTATAGGCTGGAGTAATCCTGCTGGTCTCAGGTTGGATCCTTTGCGGGCTTTGCAATCGGCGCAGCCTTTGACGAATTTTTCTACGTCTTGGTGAAGTCCTTCCCAGTAGTACCTCTCTTGAATTTTTCGGAATGTCTTGGTAACCCCTAGATGTCCTGCCAGTGGTTCTGTATGATGGCTGAACAGTATTTCTCCGACGAGATGGCGTGGGATGACTAGTAAGTAGAGTTGTCCTTGGTGGTTTGCGTTTTTCTTATACAGTACGCCGTTTTGCAGAAGAAAATTCTTGGCGTGCCTCCTATCAGCGATGCTATTCGCTCGAGCGTCCGGGTCTTTCACTGCCTGAATTATTTGTCGTAGTCTGTTGTCCTTTTCTTGGTGGATCTTCATGTCCTCGTTCTGTAGGATTAGTGTGAGTATTTCATTAGCATCCTCTTCGTTGGATACTCTTGCAGGCAATACTGGGTTCCGAGATAAGCAGTCGGCATCGGAGTGTTTCTTCCCACTCTTGTAGACGATGGTGTACTCGTACTCCGTCAACACGATTGCCCATTTTGCAAGTTTACCTGTAGCGTCCTGGATCTTCTTAAGCCAACATAATGCATGGTGATCGGTTACGATGGTGATGTGTCTACCGTAAACAAGGTGTCGAAGGTACCGCAAACTCCATATAATTCCGTGGGCTTCTAGTTCGGATATAGAATAGGTCTTGTCAGCCTGGGTAAGTGATCGACTAATGTATGCCACTGGGTGGAGTTCGCCATGTGATTCTTGTAGCAGTACCGCACCCATCCCGTATCCACATGCGTCAACATGTAATTCGCAGGGTTTCAAAGGGTCGAAGTGGGCCAGTAAGGGCGAGCTCACTAGTTTGTCCTTTAGCGTCTGGAATGCCACTTCTTGCTCTTGCTCCCACTTGAAACCATTTTTCTTGGTTGACTCGTACAGTGGCCTAGCTATTACCGAAAAATTTTTGATGAATTTTCGGTAAAAATTGCAGTCCTAGGAAGCTCTGTAGTTGCTTGATAGTTGTGGGTTTTGGGAAGTTGTTGATGCTCTGTAGACGGTCCTCGATGGGTAGTATTCCCTTCTCGTTGACTGTGAATCCTAGTACTTGTACTTCTCTCTTCGCGTAGACACACTTGGATGGTTTCAGTGTTAAACCGGGTTCCCTTAGTCTGTTCAAAACTTTCTCCAATCTCTGTATGTGTTCCTCAAATGTGTTGGAAAACACAATGATATCATCAAGGTATACCAATACTTCTTTCCACTTCATGTCCCCAAATACCGAGGCCGTGAGATTTTGAAATAAGCACGGTGCATTACAGAGATCGAACGGTAGGACGTTGAACTCGTACAAGCCATGTCTGGGGGATGTGAAGCCCGTATATTGTTTCGACTTCTCTGCCAGGCCGACTTGCCAATAACCACTGTAAAGATCGAGGGTTGAAAAGTACTTGGTTACGCCCATGTACATCAGGATATCGTCGATGTTGGACAATGGGTAAGTGGATTTTTTTGTAACCGAGTTGAGTTTTCGGTAATCCACGCAGAATCTTGTTTTATTATCCTTCTTTTTGACAAGTACCACGGGGCTTGACCACGGACTGTGGCTGGGTCGTACGATTCCATTCTCCAACATCTCTTGTTCGGCAATAATTTCTTGTTCCTTGTGGGACACTCTGTAGGGTCTAACCTTGAGGGGGGTCCATGGTCCACTTGAATGGTGTGTTGTACCATGTTTGTAAATCCCATAGTTTCCATAGATGTGGAGACGCAATGTTCGTAGCTTTGTAGCAACTCCCTCAGTTGTTGTTGCTGTGATACGGGAAGCCCTTCGTCTACTTGCATGTCCAGTTCCGTCAATAGTATGGTATCCTGGGATGTTGGTTCCGGTCTTACGGTAGGTTGGTGGGCCTGCAAATGCCCCAGGGTGAGTCCTTTGAATAGCGTTGTTGGGACCATCGCGCGTGACTTCATCCGGGCTTGGGGTATGTGTTGGTCCAATGAGATATCTTCCAAGTATATCAACTTTTTCACCATAAATTTCTCATTGGGGACAAATTGGAGAAACTGGACAGGCACCTCCTCCGGAACGTCGAGCTGAACTATCATGGTACCTTGAGGGTCTAAGCGAATATCTTCAGACAGAGTGACTTTATAGCTTCCATCCGACCATGAATGGTCCACGCATAGACCACAGAACTCGTCCTCGGATCCTCTTGAAAACGGGATAGTGACACTGGCTCCCCGATTAGTTAGGTGGACCTCTTCGGACTCGAAGTTGATAGTTGCTCCATACTGCTTCAGAAACTCCACTCCTAGGACCAAGGGTTTCGGTAGGTTCTTGATAACCAGGGCATTGATGTGGAACTCCGCCTCTTGAATTTGGATGGTAACTTGACATTCACCGATGACCGGTACACGATGTCCTCCCGCCGTGATAAGAGAGCGGGTTGATGCCACAACTGGTGAAGTTACTTGGTTTTCCTGAATGATATTTACGCCTGACCCGGTATCTATTACTGCTGTTATCCGGTGATGATTAACGTTTCCTTGGATGCACAGGATGTTCGGCCGCCCGTTTTCGACCACGGGGCTCACGGACGGGCTATCCACTGCCCGCGTTAGTTTGGGTGGTCATATGGTTGTCGTTTCGCTTCTGGTCTGGTGCTGTTCTGTCGTTCATTCCGAGCGATCTCCCTCTCCGTCATCCTGGCCCTGCAGTCTCGGATGAAGTGACCTGGACGTTGCAGTAGTAACACCTTGGTGCTCCATTATGTGTTCGAGTGTTGGGAACTCGCCGCTCCCTGGCTTCTCTTGTAGGCTCTGGGACGGTTGCGGTGAACAGAGCAGTGACGTGATTCTGTACCACTCTTCCCTAAGATGGCTTATCTTCAGTACTGCATCTCTTAATTGAGTTGAATCCATGGTGGTATTACTAATAAGGTAACAGCTGTCGGCGTAGCTGGGATGAAGTCCTGTCTCGAAGTAGTCTTGGAAGGTTGCGTCCGTCATCTCGGTGTCGACCTCGTGTGCAAGAGTCACGAGGTCGTCCCGGCGGGATGTCCCCGACTATCTTTCGTCACAATATCAGTACTCTTTCAGTTCAACATTCACGATTCGTCTATCAAATTACATCAGACAACGAAAAAAGTGTATCAGTAAATTCACCATCCATCGAGCGAATAGTATTTGTTCATATTCGGTTAGTAATATCATTAATTTAATATGACCACATATTTCATCATTATTTCCATCATCAGAGGTATATCTATACAATCCAGCGCAAACACAAAATTGGCCGTCAACATTCAACGTCGGAAATATGAGATTGGGCGGGATGAATGGCAGATTAGAAGAGCCCGATTATGAGCAGTGAATTCATTCACCAGACTAACCGCTGATTTGGAGATTACAATCCAACTACGACTACTCCTTGTTGGGATTAATATTTGTGATAAATTCGTCAACGATGAAATTTCATTTGACGCATTTGTAATCGCAATGGATAAACAAAAACTACTCATCAATGTTTGTGATGAGTTGAAGGGTGAAATTATGTATGTATCATTATAAATAATAAAATACATTCATATGTAGTAAAAAAAGTTTTTATTGTAGTATTAGGTATCCATCTAATGGGTAGAATAAAGCTATGTGAACTTAATTATTCATATAAACATCAGTAGAAATTTATCATAAATTATCATTGAAATACATCCATTTATCAATTCAATATAAATGCAATAAATAACTGCAACTCTACTAGATATTATCAATTATATGAATAGATTTATATGTTATCGACCGACTAATCATAATTTAAAGAAAACAAAAAAGGAGAAAAAAATATAATCATAATTAATTATTGTGTCCATTATTTTTTAATTGCTTTATACAATGCGAACTGACAAATTATTGTTGGAGTACACAAATTAGCATATTGAGCACCCAAATCATACCGAGCACTCTGTGATGCGGGGGCTTAATTGGTCTAATTGCACTCAATTGATTGGTTGGGTGGTGTAATTGCATTCTTAATTCATTAATTGGGTGGCACTGGGAGGCACTGTTAATTGGGTAGAGCCAGTGCCAACCATTAATCGCTACTCAGTTGAATTAAGACGCATGTCAAAAAGAGAAACAAAAAATTCGGGAAGTAAGCAAGTAATAAAGTAGGGAAATGTTTTATATAACAAAATATTAAAGGTAATCTATATTAATCAAAGTATTCGATCAACACTAGCCCTAGACGCGGAGTTGAGAAATTTAGTTAGAATTTGTAGAGAAAATAAAATTGCGCAATTATTTATAGTAAAAAATCCGGAATATCACCAACTAATACCGACTATCTAAGCAAATCGAAATGATCAGAAATTTAAAACTCAAAGTTTGCATTATAAACAAACCAAATCGAATAGATTGTAAACAAACTCGACAATTAATTCTAAATGATTTCCACGTCTTTCCGACGGGATGGCATGCAGGAATCAATAGGATGTATGAAAATATTAAACGTTACTATGTTTGGGAAACCCTTGAGGAAGATATAACTAAATTTGTTCAAAAATGCGATGACTGCCAAAGGTACAAACATTCGAGATCTCACACTGAGCCTTTGACAGTTACCACTACAGCCTTATCAGCATTTGAAAAGCTATACTTGGACCTTGTGGGACCATTGACACAAGATCAAGAAGATAATCGTTATATTCTAACAATTCAATGCGAATTAACAAAATTTGTTGGCTGTTATCCTTTAAATAACAAAGAAGCCCTAACTGTAGCAAAATCGTTTGTCAATAACTTCATATTAAAATTCAGGATACCCAAAGAGATTGTTAGGGTACAGAGTTTCTAGCAAGAATTTTTAAAGACTCTTGAAAACTACTAGGAATTAAACAATTAAATTCTACAGCAAATCATCACGAAACATTGGGAGGTTTAGAAAACACACAAACATTTAGGAGCATATTTGCGAATTCAGACTTCAACATTTCCAGTTTCTTGGAATTCATGGTACCGTTTTGGAGTTTTTCGTTTAACACTAGCGTTCATTCACAGACAAAAGACACACCGTTTGAATTAGTGTTTGGAAAAAGTTGCGTATTACCAAGTAATATTATTAGCAAACATCATCCTATCTACAACTTCGACAATTATTCTAACGAGTTAAAATATAAACTAAAATTAGCATGGGACGATGCAAAAACACAATTAAATGACTCTAAACTAAAAACAAAAATAAATTAGATATAAGATCCAAATGTTTTAATTATAAGTTTAATGATAAGGTATTACTAAAGAATGAAACCAGTGATAAACTGGACGAAGTGTATAAAGGACCATATTCACTTATAAAGGAAGACAATCCGAACGTGACTGAAAAATTAATAATAAACTAGTGAGAGTGCATAAAAACACAGTGAAATGTACTGTAAATAATAAAATACTGAAAAAAATAAAAATAGGATGCGTAGATACGTAGTACTGTATTATTATGTTTGTGTTACATAAGATAAAATTTGAACAATGTCATGTTAAATTTTATTTTATTACCCTAGAGGTGTAATGGAATATTTCATATTTCATATCTATCGTGGCCAAATATTATGTCCCTTCTCTTGACGTCCATTTTCTCGCAAATCTAGGGGCCAAAAAATTTGAAAAAATTCCGATGCTGTCCTTGATTAATATGCTACAACTGATAAAAATTAGAAAGCTGAATATTTTGGCGTTTTCCCGATTTTTCCAAATTATGAAGAATTGGCGCTGTTGTTGCAACGTAAATTTCATTCGTTTAACTTTTGCAATTAATTACTCCGGAAATAATCCATAGATTTCAACGAATTAAAAAGTAAAACCACCTGCGGAATGCTAGCTTTCAATGTGCGTTTTTGTAAAATCATTGGATTAGTGCTTGACCCACAAAAAGCTATATTATGCAATGTCAGCAATTCCTTTGTTAGTAGAGCTAGAATAATAAAATATAGACTATAGCAGCGCTACTCAAACTATCTATTGTAGCGAATCGGTATTTTTTGCCCTAATGTGTTACGGACCGGTATCATATTCAAGTGCAGTGAACTTTTTATATAGTTATACAGTTTGTATTCAATGAGAGATATTATTAAACTGGTTTTTCAAGTCGATAAAAAATCAAAAAACTCGTAAAATTTGTATTGTATTTACAAAAGTTAATAAATAAAAAACATCTGATGTGTCCAGGCACATGACTTTATCATACAATGTATAAAATTAATAGTTTAGCTGCATGAGAATCTATTTGATTCAGATCAGTCGTGTCTGCATTAAAATAAAACTAGTTAGCCAGGATTTAACAGATAAATGAATAATTAAATAAATACATAATTTCTTTATTAAAATAAGACAATATTAAATGCAACAAAATATTATTTATATTTAGGGCGTAGTTCAGCACACTTGTTTCCAAATTGCCTTACGCTTCCACTCAACCCCTTACGCAAACTAGAACTACGATTTTTGTAGCAATAATATAAAAATAATTCCGAAAACTTATCAAAACAAATACAAAAAAAAAATACTTAGAGTCTAATTACACGTAATTGCAGCAAATCCAACTCAACAAAACATCGCACCTGCCCATAAAAAATAAAAATTAAAACAGCCTCCAATGTGCGCTCGATGCCTAAAGTCCCCCCTGTTGAGCAAACAGACAACGCTTCACCTTTCCCCCAAAGCTGTTTAACGATAAATTTTTCATATCTTCCCTGAGACCATTGTATATGTCACTGACCTGGTAAGAGAATGACCGTTTGTAAACGAGCTGTAGACAGCTCAGTGTGATAGACAGCTGGAGCAAACAAACCCCCGAGTCTTAAATTAAGGTTATGGACATCCGTTCTACAGCATATCTTTCGCATGAGGTATTGTAGGATCCTAGTGGATAGCAACTTATGATACAATATTGCTGCATGCAACATCCATTATCCATGTTCAACCACCCCAAGTCGCCCAGCCCATTCGATACATGATCATACTTCGTCAAACCAAAAACAAACAGAACACATGCATTTTGGACACGCTGAACACGCTGCCTATACGACGCCATCAGGCAAGGACGGTACACGGTATCACAATATGAGATCTTTTGATACTATTAACTACTGTCAATATTAATTATGAGATAATGTCAAAACATCAGCATTTGACACTACCGGTATTGTCATTAGACTGAAAAATTTGCAAATCCTGGGTCACTATATACTATATAGTATTAAATCAATGCAGATGCGACCGATCTCGATCAAATAGAATTTGTTCTTGCAGCTAAACTATTAATTTTACCAAAAAATGTTATGGGCATAAATTATTCAAAATTTCCTCTGCTTTAATTTATTATTTAACTATTTTGACGAAATTACAGAAATGGCGGCTCATTCCTAAAATCCTTGAAAAAGGCTTAGAGTTAACACCCAATTCCTTTGGACCCTTTTGAACCAAAAGCTTTTCAACTCTAAGTTTGGTCATGAAACTTCTAAATATGAAGGTCCGTGCCGATACCTTTAGTAGTTTCTCCGGAGTCGAATTAACAAAAATTGGATATACACACACACATACACAAAACACCCAAAAGGACATATTTCCGCTAAAATCTCAACAAAAAAAAATTCTGCACGATTACAATACTTTGCATACTGCGTATGATAAAGTAAGAAGTTAATAAAATAATATTAATAAATAACAAAACTTAGTGGGGAATAAAAGCTTGCTTATTTGTTACTAGTTTTTCTATGCATTTTTGAATGTATGACAGCGCCATATGAAATGGATCATAAGGGTATGGTTACATGGACGGGTAAACCCTCGCGGGCGACGTTTATAGGCGTTTATAGACGTTTATAGGCGTGTATAGGCCCGTTGAAAGACCGTTCGTGTAACCCCACTTTAGCGGCCAACACGAATCGCGCAGCTAACGGGGAACCCGGTGCGGGCAAACCGCGACGGGTTACCCGCCCGTGTAACCATACCGTAAATGTTCATTCTATTTCTGTTTTATTTAAATTACCCGTCATTATTGACAATACGGTCTCAGAGTGGTACGTTGTATGAAAACGCGATAGTTTCTTCATATATCTGGCATCAGGATATTCTGTTTTAACGTTTCTCCAAAAAGATGCCAGTGACTTTCAAAGCTTGCTTTCAAGCATTCGTCAGCTGCGAGCTCCAGCAATTTATGTTCTATGACGAGTTGTAAGTCGGCTTCTATTGAAATAAAAGGATTTGGACCCGTCCATTGTCTTTCCGTCGATCTTCTGCTAATGGCAAATAAAACCCGAAACGTTCGTGTTCACTAGTAACTTTTCGTAGAGACGTAACATCAAACTCTCCCCTGCATCATGGATGAACGTTTCTAAGATGATAAATAAACACGCCAAAACACTTTATTGATAAACGATCTTTCGATGCTTTAAATTTTTGTTTCTGTCCATTTACCTTGTCTGCAATGGTGAAACAGGAAACGATTCTTCTTTGCATCGATGTATTAAGATCATTAACGATGGCAAAGATGTCAGCCAAATGTGAGCGAGCTTGACCCACCAATTTACATCCAGGAAAAGTTAGGTGTAGTTTTTGCTCTGAAGAAACGCCGATAGTTCGTTCCGAAGCTCGATTACTCTTGCAACAACTTTTCTCTTCGATAACCAACGCTTTAACATGTAACAAGAGTTGCTTATGATGAGTTCAAAGCATTTGACTTTATATAGTTAACAATCTTCACGATCTCAATGAGCACATCGTTTAATTCTGGTATTTTTTGTCAGATTTTCCCGGTGAATGAAACAATGTGTCGACTTGCATTCAGGTGCAAGCTTTTTAATCTGTGTAACCACTGCAGAATGTCGTCCCGTCCTTGCAGCAGTCCTGTCAGAACACACACATTAAAATTTCAGTATTTTAATGTCAGATTTTGGGTATTTCTGAACAAGTGGAAAAAACTCTTTCTGCATGTATCCATTATTTTTAAATCTCATATACCAAAAGAATTGCATCTCGGGTTAGATTTATAGATTCTTCAACCTGCAAAGCAAAATATTTTGCTGCTTTTATTTGTTCAATTAGCTGATCTTCCACATCATGGGCGCGGTCTTGAATTTGACGGGCTATGGAGTCATTTGACAGCGGTACCTTTCATCGCGGCCTGCTGGCTGACAGGCAGCATTTTGCTCGCGGACCGGCACCGGTCCGCGGACCACCACTTTGAGTAGCGCTGGACTATAGGCTACCCACTAATTCATAGGTTTAAAGTTTATTACATAATCATTTTTTATCTTGCATTTTCCCTACAAAAGATCGAGTTGAAGCATCTCATGATTGCTGCAATTGATGCGGCGCTCTTCGGTCTTTGGGGCGAGCGGGGGAAGGGATCGACAACGACGCTGCCAGTAGTGGCAGATCGTACGTGCATTAGTTACTAGAAAAACAGTGTTTACGGACACAATACATATAACGACACGGCGATTATGCCTCGCCAAAGAAAATGAGCAGAAGAAAATGGCAAAATGAGTCAATAAGATAACTGAACACGAACAGGCATTTGGAAGTCCCATGGGAATTCTTGGCAATTTAAATCGGGTTTCGGGATTAGCATTTAAAATTAATCAGTGATCTGCAATATATTCTATGTGTGTACAAATTTACGATTCTAAATTTGTAAAAGATTTATTGTTATTTTTAAGTTTTATATGCTCAGAGCTAACGTTTGTAATATATGTAATTTATCAATTTATTTAAATTGTTTGTGCATGTATTTAAATATTATTAATAAATAAACTGTTATAATAGTTTGAATAATTATATAACAAAACGGGTTCATCAAGCAAACTTATTATACTTAAGCCTCGTCACACGTTTAGAGTAAAAAACTAAAAAACTACCTGCTGTGCCCGTGCGGGCATATGCCTGACTCACTATTTCATTGTTTATTCATGTGTTGTGCCGAGTTGTGCCTGTACTTAAGAGAGGAGACCCGGCCGCTGTAAAAAACTACAGACCAATTTCGATTTTGTCAAACTTCTCGAAGGTCTTGGAACATGTATTGTACAAGGATATTTATAACAATGTTAGAAGTTATCTGTCCCCCAACCAACATGGATTTATGACATCGAGATCCACAGTTACGAATCTGGCCTCCGTCACCCAGTTCTTGGTTGAGAGTATGGATCGTGGTAGTCAGGTGGATGTAATATATACCGACTTCTCGAGGGCATTTGATGTGTTGAATCATAACGTGTTGTTGGTGAAGATTTCGGCAATGGGTTTCTCCCCGTCCCTTGTAAGGTTGGTGTCGTCATATTTGGGAAACAGAACCAACTACGTGTTCTACGGGGGACATAGTTCTTTTGAGTTTTCATCAACATCAGGCGTCCCACAGGGATCGAATTTGGGTCCCTTGTTGTTCAACATATTTATTGATGATCTTCTGAAATGTCTGACTTGTCCAGTCTTGGCGTATGCGGACGATCTTAAGATTTATGGAGTGGTTGGTGATATGTCGGACGTGGACCTGCTTCAGCGGAATTTGGTGGTGTTGGAGAGGTGGTGTGATGGCTCTGGACTACAGCTTAATGTGGAGAAGTGCGTATATATGTCGTATACTCGTTCACGATCGCCTGTTCCCTCTACTTACAATATTTCTGGCCGCGAGCTAATTCGACAAACACTGGTGCGAGACCTGGGAGTTTGGTTAGATCCACATCTTAGCTTTCAACATCATATTGATACCATCACCGCCTCTTCTAATAGATTGCTTGGCTTCATCATAAGAACAACAAGCCCATTCCGTAGTGTCGGCATCATCAGGGTTCTCAACTTTGCTCTGATTGTTTCCCGATTGAAGTACGCTTCCATAATATGGTACCCTTATTACATTAGCCATCAGCTGTTGGTGGAGAAGGTCCAAAGAAGGTTCTTAAAATATCTTTAGTTTCGAGCGGATAACATCTATCCGGAGCGCGGCACCGACTACGGATCTCTTCTGCATCGTCATGGGTTATTGGCGCTAACGCGTCGACGTGAGCTTCAAAGTGCCAAATTATTGTGTAGGTTGGTTAATAATCGAGTGGACTGTGCGTATTTGTTGTCATGTGTAAATTTTTTGTGCCGCGGCTATGTTCTCGTTCTAATATGACGTTTTATCTCCCGCGCGCAAGAACAAACATTATGCGTAGGTCCCCGGTATACCGCATGTGTATGTAGGCACGTTATGGCACGGTATGTAGGCACGTTGTATATTGTATTATTCCTGTTCAAATCTTATATTGTTATGTCGTTCTGGTGCTAATATGTTTAACTTGTTTTGATTTATTGTTTGATATTGATCATATTATATTAATATTGCCTTGTAAGTGGGTTTCCTGTTGGGCAATAAAGAATTATTATTATTATTATTATGTGTTGAACCGACCAGAGCGCTTCACTGTGTTGTGGTAAAACTGATAACAGTACATTATGTATTTTAAATATGCCGAAATCTTGAAGAAAAGGGCGTAGATGGTAGAAGGTTAGTGACACTGATTATTCTGTAGAAAACGGCAAGTTCACAAGGAGATCGAATGCCAGAACAAAGGAAAACGAATCGGACATTTCCAGCTCCGGCTGTGAAGAGGCTAGTGATGAAATTCATCGGTCTTGATATACATGCATTAACCGAATAGAATAAATATTCTTATCAGTTTGGGATCTGTAAAGCGAATTTATTTCACGTATAAAATACAATACACAAGAATATTGCAGGCGTATACAAGTTATAGCCAACAGTATGTTACACCGCGGTTTTGACCAGTTATATTTGCGTAATTGTTTTCCTTATCTTGTTTCCACATTGAGGAATTTTGGGGCTGTTGCACAATTGTTCAAGTCTTATGGTCGTTTGGCTCTTTGGCGCTGCTGTAGTTACAGCCAAGTGGTTAGCGCTTCCGCTACCGGCCGTAAGATGTCGCGGCATGTACTGCTTTGGGATGGCCCCATTGTTTTGGCTGATTACTCTTCGGTGGAGGATGGGAGAAATTTAATTTTTGCATTTTTGTGCTGGGCAAGAATTTAGCTTTCCATCAAGCCCTCATTTTGTGAAATCCGTGCAGTTTGGAGAATTAAGGGTCTTTTCGCGTTATTTCTTGGGTGTCTTTTTGCACCCGTGACGTATGATTTTCATTTTTGGTGAATTTACTCGATTTCTCGGAACTGTATATTGGGTTCTTCTTGACCGGGTTATTATGAGTCTCCTTGGATTTTTCTGCTCCTAATGACTGGTTCCCTTTGATTAAAGTCCCTCTAATTGCCTTTTTGCGAAGTTTTTGGTCCGGTTAGAGTGGGGGGCGAGGCTATATATAGATCCGCATTTGGTCCCTCTGGATTGTTGATTCTTGGTTGTTAGACGAATCGCTGTCAGTCAACTTTATCCTGGAGTCTACGTGAAGCTGTGTGGAAGTGACTTGGAGTTGCTCGTTTGTTTGGTGCCTTGCTGGTGTACGAAGTATCTCTCGCTGTATGCGGAACCATCCTTCCCAAGCTAAGTTTTAACCATTGTGGTGTGTTATATGGTTGGAACCCCGTCGCCTTTTGTGCGGATTCAGTACGTAGAATACTGTTGGATTCACGGTTAAGCCCGCTCAAGATCTTAGGGTGAGTCTCTGGTTCGTTTGTTACTTTTAGAATTGGTTCCTTATTGCGGGGAATATTTTTAGGCTTCTTCGTCTGGGCATCGTCGGATATTTATTCTTCGTCTGGGCATCGTCGGATATTTATTCTTCGTCTGGACCTCTTTGGATATTTATTCTACGTCTGGTGGCCTTTATCCTTTTCTGTGGTGTCTTCGTCTGGGGACGTTTTCGTCTTTGGATCGGAGGACAACCCTTTCGATCAGAGGACCAGTTTCGTGGAGTGATAACTTTGGCACGACTTGATCGAGTGGATCTAGCGGACCGGGTGGCGTCCTGGAGTGGAGCGTCGGAAGCTGCGGAGAGTTTGCCTTGCTCGGACTGCGGGTGTCTTCGTGGGACGGGGACATTCCTTCGCTGCCGAGGTCAAGGTTTGACTTATATTTATATCTCCGCCGGGCCCCTGCGTGGCCCTCGCCCTTGACGCAGTGCCGCCGGAGGTTTATTCGTGTCGTAATTAATTGTATTTTTCTTTCATTGTATAATTTACTTTGGGTGAGCCGTTCACCACTATCGTGTCTTTGTCCGGAAGGTTTCTAACCTCACCTACCCCAACAAACAGCTGTTGCGGTGGACCGTTGTTGTGCGTATGCTGCAACGGTAGCTAGCCTCCCTCAACCTCTTTAATAATTTTTATTTGATTTGAATTTCAATTATATAGATTGATTTAATTTAATTTAATTTAATTTAATTAGATAAGTTTATCTTATCTTATCTTTGTCTTCTCTAATTTACTTGGTCGTTTATATTTGATAAACGTTGAGGCTAGGTTAGTCGGGTGAAGGGGTACCGGCAAAGTGTTTCTTTAAGGTTTGAGAATTCTAATTTACAATTTAATTTTGAATTTGAATTGTCCTGGTCATTTGGGACAATAATTTATTTAATATTGCCTTATCTCAATTTATTAATTTTATCCCTTTTGACACTGTTGTTAATCAAATTCCCAACGCTTTTCGGTCGGATTCATTTAATTTAATTTTACGTCTGGAGGAATATTATCCCAGATACTGCGGTGAATTTCGTGCTTGGCCAAGAACGTGTTCGTCGGTTGTCGCATTTATTTTTCGGGTTTTTCAGGTTAATTATCGGCACTAACGTTGCCGAAGCGTTGCTATTTGATATTGTGGTGTATTTGATAAATTGTATTATTGTGACTTGTTCTGGTGTGGATTATTTGAACGGTGGTCGACCTTGCTGGTCAGTGGATATTTTCCCGAGATACCTCTGTAATTTCGTGTACTTTCTTTGTCTGTGGGTATTAAATAAACTTGATTTTCCGGCAACTTTGGTTCTCTTCTTGTCCCTGTGTGGCATCATTTCTCTTTCAGCCAGCTTTCACAATCAAGCGATAGTCCACGGCGGGGTTCAGATTGTGTGGCGCCCATTTCGGAACACCTTGCGGTTGGATGTTGTTTATCCCCACGCCCTCTCCCAGAGTTGGTCGGTGCAACCCCAAGGACTGCATGAGCGCACAGGTAGAGCTCAAGGTTCCGGAACTTATTTTAAAATATTTTATAGCTTTCATCGGGAATAGAAAGTCAAGGTGTTTCAAGTACCTATATTGGATTATTCTTGCAATCGTTTTTCTTGTTATTTTCTGTCACGGATGCAGTGCAACTATACATACCATCTACATTACATGTCATTACTTGTACCAGCATAGCTTGCTTGTGACAACAATGCTAATAATATATATTTATGTATATATTGTATAACATATTATCGTAGATAATATAAGCCTGCTTGTGACAGCATGGTGTGCACTTAGCTTGCATATGATAGCAATGCTCATAATATATAGGTATATATTGCAGTCCCACGTCACACGTCCACAGTCTATGAGAATGGCCCGCAGTACGCAATAATTAGGACTGTCAATGCCCTGCCGCCCGATATCTTGTCGGCACAAAGCATGAGGTTGTTTAGAAGAGAGGTAAAGAGATATCTGCTGCCCATTATTTTTACACTTTAGAGGAGTACATGACGGCCCATCATTAAATGTTTGTTTTTAAGGTTTTTTTCTTCTTTTTTTAGGTATGCACTTGACAATTGTCTATATCTTGTAAAGGGATCAAGCGACAAATAAACGATTATTATTATATTATTATTATAATTAAAAGGTTTTCAGACATCTCGTGTAAAAATATATTTTATTAGCAACGTTTCAGCAGACTCGCACCTGCCTTTCTCAAGCATACAAAACTAATTGAAAAAACTTTGAACTGTCAAACAAACTAATTATGAATACCTCTGACTATAAACTTAAACTACGCGACCAACTCCTGGACCCAACTTATAAATTGATTAATACCGACCCAACTACATATTTTGAAAAGACTACAAAATCTATCATAAAGCGTTTTATTGAAGATCAAACTACGCAAGTGAACCTAATACCTCGAGAGAAATCATCAAAATGTCCAAAGCTGTACGGACTTCCAAAAATTCATAAAGCAGATGTTCCACTAAGGCCGATTGTCAGCAGCATTGATTCGCCAATACTGCGGCTTGCGAAATATGTCGCTGGTCATTTACAGACGTATGCAGAGGAAGCTGCTTCATATGTGAGAAATTCCACACATTTTCTAGACATACTTAAGGAGGCCACAATAACAAATAATGATATTCTTGTAAGTTTTGATGTAGTATCCTTATTTACAAAAGTACCAGTTCATGAAACACTTAACTTAATTAGGCAGCGTCACCAACCTTGTGAGAAAATTATGAAACTTGCAAATCATTGTTTAACAAATACGTATTTTGCTTTTGAAGGAAACAAATATAGACAGGTTGAAGGCGCTCCCATGGGCTCACCGTTATCACCTGTCATTGCAAATTTATTTATGCAGTACTGTGAGGAGAAGGCACTGGCGGAGTCTACAATGAAACCTAAATTGTGGCTACGTTACGTAGATGATATCTTTGCAATTTGGTCTCATGGCAGAGATAAACTAGACACTTTTTTGAATTATCTGAATGAACGTCACCAAAACATACAGTTTACAATGGAACTAGAACATGAAGGCAAGCTACCATTCCTGGATGTACTTGTTACGAAGAAATCTAATGGAACGTTTGGACATACAGTGTACAGAAAACCTACACACACTAATAGATACCTTAACGCTCTATCTCATCACCATCCACAACAACTCAACGCGGTATTGCGTACGCTTGCCATTAGGTCTAGACGATTGACGGATGCTGAACACGCAGCAGCGGAGCAACATACACTGTTTCGTGTTTTGAAGAAAAATGGATATAGCGACAGTTCCATTAAGAAAGGTTTAAGATTTCAGGAAAACACAGATCAAGTGAGAGCGGATCATGAATCACCAAGAGTATGCTTACCTTATATTAAAGGTACTACTGACAGGATCGCCAGAGAATTAAAAAGGCATGACATCAGGACGATCTTTACAACAGCAACTAGTGTAGGTTCATTTCTACCCCGTCCCAAGGACATTATCAACTTAGAAAGTCAGGGTGTATACGAAATTAGCTGTGGAGAGTGCAATAAGTCATATGTTGGCCAGACTAACCGACGCGTAAGTGCGCGAATAGAAGAACACAAATTGGCAGTGAAGCATAAATTAGCAACAAATTCTTTGGCGGCTCATAGAGTTGAAACCGGGCATAAAATTAATTTTGATAGTGCTAAGGTATTAGCAAAAGACAATATTAAATCTGTTCGTCTGGTACGTGAAGCAGTAGAGATTGCGAGAAGGCCTAACTGCTTAAATAGGCGGGATGATGCCCTGAATTTGTCTGGTATATGGAAGCCATTACTGGAGAAAGTTAGCTGCGTCCCGGTATGTCAAGGAATACAAAGACACCATGAGGATCCAGCATTAGGGGTTTCGACAGGCAGTGGCAGGGCAACATCAACAGCTACCGTGAATGGACCCACGACACGCAGTCGTGCACGTGCGACTATGGCAACCGTCACCGAGAACTAGGAGACTAGGAGGCGAATGCTTGACATGAGTTTGTTTGACAGTTCAAAGTTGTTTCAATTAGTTTTGTATGCTTGAGAAAGGCAGGTGCGAGTCTGCTGAAACGTTGCAAATAAAATATATTTTTACACGAGATGTCCGAAAACCTTTTAATGATAAATAATGATCGTGAAAATATAAAATTAAATATATATATATATATATACTTTCTTGCACATACACAAAAGAAAAGATGCAATAAACAAAAAATCAGACATACAAAATTTAAGCGGTATTTACACTTTTCTTCTGGAACATAAAAACAACAATAGAGACGGTAGCGACAGTTTATTTGAGGACGCAATAACATTTTAAAATATTAAAATTTGAAAGTAATGAAAGGACGGGGAGGGAGTATTGGTAACACGTTGTGAGAAAGAAAAAAAAACGGGTATACACTATCAATGTCATAAAATGGAGTTTGTGGTTCTACGTTTTATATCTGAATTGTTGTGGAGAGCTCAACAGGAGTGCTAAATGTGTGTTAATTATTGTAGTAGTGTGAAATGTTAGTTTGGTTGGGAAGATGCACAATTAATTATACCTAAACATCATGTAAGTGTTTACACACCATTATAACTGGACTTTGTTTTAATTTGTTTGTATGTACAATTTTTACTGCCCTGATGAAGGCGGTAAATAAAATACGTCGAAAGCTTGGCTAAATGAGAAAAGAGTAGTATCTTGTATTATTATCTCTCGTCGAATTCCCCTTATCGAAAGACATTTTATATATATATTTATATATATATATATATATATATTTTATATATATATATATATATATATATATATATATATATATATATATATATATATATATATATATATATATATATATATATATATATATATATATATATATATATATATATATATATATATATATATATATATATATATATATTTAATTTTATATTTTCACGATCATTATTTATAATTAAAAGGTTTTCGGACATCTCGTGTAAAAATATATTTTATTTGCAACGTTTCAGCAGACTCGCACCTGCCTTTCTCAAGCATACAAAACTAATTGAAACAACTTTGAACTGTCAAACAAACTCATGTCAAGCATTCGCCTCCTAGTCTCCTAGTTCTCGGTGATGGTTGCCATAGTCGCACGTGCACGACTGCGTGTCGTGGGTCCATTCACGGTAGCTGTTGATGTTGCCCTGCCACTGCCTGTCGAAACCCCTAATGCTGGATCCTCATGGTGTCTTTGTATTCCTTGACATACCGGGACGCAGCTAACTTACTCCAGTAATGGCTTCCATATACCAGACAAATTCAGGGCATCATCCCGCCTATTTAAGCAGTTAGGCCTTCTCGCAATCTCTACTGCTTCACGTACCAGACGAACAGATTTAATATTGTCTTTTGCTAATACCTTAGCACTATCAAAATTAATTTTATGCCCGGTTTCAACTCTATGAGCCGCCAAAGAATTTGTTGCTAATTTATGCTTCACTGCCAATTTGTGTTCTTCTATTCGCGCACTTACGCGTCGGTTAGTCTGGCCAACATATGACTTATTGCACTCTCCACAGCTAATTTCGTATACACCCTGACTTTCAAAGTTGATAATGTCCTTGGGACGGGGTAGAAATGAACCTACACTAGTTGCTGTTGTAAAGATCGTCCTGATGTCATGCCTTTTTAATTCTCTGGCGATCCTGTCAGTAGTACCTTTAATATAAGGTAAGCATACTCTTGGTGATTCATGATCCGCTCTCACTTGATCTGTGTTTTCCTGAAATCTTAAACCTTTCTTAATGGAACTGTCGCTATATCCATTTTTCTTCAAAACACGAAACAGTGTATGTTGCTCCGCTGCTGCGTGTTCAGCATCCGTCAATCGTCTAGACCTAATGGCAAGCGTACGCAATACCGCGTTGAGTTGTTGTGGATGGTGATGAGATAGAGCGTTAAGGTATCTATTAGTGTGTGTAGGTTTTCTGTACACTGTATGTCCAAACGTTCCATTAGATTTCTTCGTAACAAGTACATCCAGGAATGGTAGCTTGCCTTCATGGTCTAGTTCCATTGTCAACTGTATGTTTTGGTGACGTTCATTCAGATAATTCAAAAAAGTGTCTAGTTTATCTCTGCCATGAGACCAAATTGCAAAGATATCATCTATCTTGTATCTTGTATTATTATCTCCCGTCGAATTCCCCTTATATATATATATATATATATATATATATATATATATATATATATATGTATATATATATATATATATATATATAAATCAAGGACGAGTCTTTGCCGTTGAAGATAAAAAGTGAAAAACTTTTAAATTGGGGAATCCAGCAAACAATAATTGAAACGACTATATGTTTAGTACCTTCTTTATTATTTTACCAATATTTCGCATCAAACAGTATGCTTCATCATGGTCATCTGAAGGACAATGATAATTAAGTATACAATCTTAAAAAGTAACAAGGTACTTACAATTGAACGTTACGTGGATGGCTGGTAAAGCGTTGAACAGGACTTTCACAAAATAAATTAACAATCACGGCTACACAGCTGAAGTCGAGTTTTCGGCCCGACAACGGTTAAATACAAAACATCAGCAAACCTCTACAGCCAACTGATACACTGCCTATGCGCTTCGAGGCCCGCCTTCAGCTATCAACAATAAAACGAAGAGCCACGCCGACACAAGACGAGTAATCCGAACAACCATAAAGGGTGAAATTTGAGTGGTTTGAAAAAACTATAGTGGACGGATTAAAAGAGAACACAATTTTAAAAATGAAAGTATTACATAAACATAACAAGGGCAAAGAATCTATAAACAATTTAGAGATTATACTGCCGAAGGCATCTAAACTACATTGCTGTTATTAGCACGATGCAAACTCAAGATGTATAATAACCGACATTCAAGCTGTTGACATCTGATCTAAAATTCATGTTATTAGGTGTGTTGTTGATTTCAACCATTTCCAAAAACTCTCTACTCTTACGGTTAGGCACCGTTCGTCTGACATCCACCCCGTCGAAATTAGGTCCATGATTATTATTGATCATGTGTGCGGCCAACGCGCATCTGTGCTTTTTTGTTCGAATATCACTTTTGTGTAAAGTTATCCTCTGTTTCAACGTTTTTCTACAAAAGAATTTGTTAACTCTATCTAACATATTCCGCAATAATGGATACCCTAGGGCATTGATTAGTAAGATCATATTCAATACCCAGGACATGGCTAACAATGAGAGAACCGAGCCTCCCTCGAACTCAAAGTTTTTTAAATTTCCTTACTTGCCGCAGATTGCCCCGAGGATATCTGGCGTTTTTGCTGACGACAGGCTCAGAATAGCTTTTTACAACTATCACCCACTGAGAAATTATTTTACTAGAACGAAGGACAAAACACAGTTAGATTACAGGTCGAATGTTGTATATTCGATTCCTTGCAGGGACTGTGATCAAGTGTATCTTGGTCAGACTTCCACCTGGTTGAAGCAGAGGATAACTTTACACAAAAGTGATATTCGAACAAAAAAGCACAGATGCGCGTTGGCCGCACACATGATCAATAATAATCATGAACCTAATTTCGACGGGGTGGATGTCAGACGAACGGTGCCTAACCGTAAGAGTAGAGAGTTTTTGGAAATGGTTGAAATCAACAACACACCTAATAACATGAATTTTAGATCAGATGTCAACAGCTTGAATGTCGGTTATTCATACATCTTGAGTTTGAATCGTGCTAATAACAGCAATGTAGTTTAGATGCCTTCAGCAGTATAATCTCTAAATTGTTTATAGATTCTTTGCCCTTGTTATGTTTATGTAAACCTTTCATTTTTAAAATTGTAATCTCTTTTAATCCGTCCACTATAGTTTTTTCAAACCACTCAAAGTTCCCCCTTTATGGTTGTTCTGATTACTCGTCTTGTGTCGGCGTGGCTCTTCGTTTTATTGTTGATAGCTGAAGGCGGGCCTCGAAGCGCATAGGCAGTGTATCAGTTGGCTGTAGAGGTTTGCTGATGTTTTATATTTAACCGTTGTCGGGCCGAAAACTCGACTTCAGCTGTGTAGCCGTGATTGTTAATTTATTTTGTGAAAGTCCTGTTCAACGCTTTACCAGCCATCCACGTAACGTTCAATTGTAAATACCTTGTTACTTTTTAAGATTGTATACTTAATTATTGTCCTTCAGATGACCCTGATGAAGCATACTGTTTGATGCGAAATATTGGTGAAATAATAAAGAACGTACTAAACATATAGTCGTTTCAATTATTGTTTGCTGGATTCTCCAATTTAAAAGTTTTTCACTATATATATATATATATATATATATATAATAATAGGTTGGTTTAGTGTACCAATCAACAGCCACAGAACCGCCCCCGCCATTGAGCACCTTACAATCCAAAAATGGCACGTAACCATTGTTCTCCGATTCAACAGTTTTAATAGTCATATACAGTTCACAGTTGAATCGGAGAACAATGGTTACGTGCCATTTTTGGATTGTAAGGTGCTCAATGGCGGGGGCGGTTCTGTGGCTGTTGATTGGTACACTAAACCAACCTATTCAGGCCGCTACATCAATTTTTACTCTGGACATTCATTCAATCAAAAAATAAACACCATTAGTAATTTAAAAAACCGAGTGTTGAAAATATGCGATCCTCAATTCCAGCCTTCAGCTCTTAAAAAACTTCAGGAAGTATTTACAAATAATGGTTTTCCACTCAAAGTAATTAATAAGATATTGTATTCCTCAAATACCAATAATCCTCCAATTAGAAGCATTTTTGATCCACCCAATAACCAACCATTGTCTTACATCAAGTTAATGTCGTTACCTGTTGTTACACAGAAACTCAAGAAAGTCTTTAAACCATTTTTTTCTGATGATATAAAATTAGTCCACCACTACCCTTTTAAATTGGCACAAGTATTCAGTAAGACAAAAGACGAAACCCCTTTGCTCTATAAATCGAACCTTATCTATTCCATACCCTGCACTGGGTGCCATGGTAAATATATTGGTGTTACCACGCAGTGGCTACGTAACCGCATCAGCTTGCATAAGAGTGACTGTAAAACAATGAAGACAAGATGTGCTTTGGCTTGTCATGCCATTGAAAACGGCCATACATTTGATTTTGACAATGTGAAGATACTTGATTCGGAGGGCAATTACCATAATCGAATGTTTTTGGAAATGTATAACATAAATTTCAATGATGACACTATTAATTTTAAACAAGATGTGAATAGCCTGAGCATCATTTATTCTAACATTATAGAGTTTGATAGAGGCAAACGCAGTAATAATGCATTGTTTGACAATTCGACGTTCACATTCTGAAAGTTGGTATCAGCACCACTGTCTAAGGAAAACTCGTCTGTCGATGTTATTTTTTCTGTTGTCACGTACCGCTCTAGACAGCGTGTCGCCCTGTCGAGTTGTGTCCCGTCCGTAAATCTGTGCACACGTCATGTCCCGTGCCTCATGTAAAAGTAAAAATGTCCATCGTTCTATGCAGATGTCTCTTGAAATGAAAGCTCTTGCCGCCTCTAAAAAACTCCAAGTAGGTTCACTATTGTTGTTATTATTCATCTGTTTTATTTGTAATTGTTTTCTTGTAGAGTGTAACTGCCTGAAGAAGGACACATGTCTAGTCCGAAATATAGCTTTTTCCACAAAAGTGAGTTTTAATTAATCTTTAATATCGTATACCCGATGAATTTTCAAGCCTGTTTATAATATCACGATCGAACATTTAATTCCTGTATATATATAACTAAAACTTTAAATTTTTTTGATCGTGGAATTAATGTGCGAATTCACTATTTGTTTGGGTATCGATCATTGGAGAAAATTAAAGAAAACTCTTTAAATCAATGCAATATTTCGGGTCTTTATTGATCCTTCTTCATAGCATGGTCTAAAAACAAATTTACAAGTCTTTACAAAACAAACAGAGCATTAACGGCGGACAAACTTACTTCGAGTCTTGATGAGGCAGCGAAAAATCAGAGACAAATACATTTAGACGAGACGATCGCGCAGCATTTCACAGAAACTAACAAGACACTTGAACATTATACAATATACGAATCACAACAACCGTGGCAAACCGTGGGGTGTCGTACGATGCCCACCTGTCATCTGCAACCACCCACCAACCTCCGAAAAAGTAATGTATGCGTGGAGACCGCATGTTGCCAACCAACCTATCTCAAGGCAATATAATTTTGCGTGACACGACACTTAAACAAACCAGCCTCAAAAGCCTCAAAATGCCAGTGACGAGCTTTCAACATTCTCCGATTTAGAGTGATTCCTATCATAGTCGATTATAAAGGCGTATATGTTGCTCAAATTTTCCACATCTAGTTTAAAATTTACTGTGTTCTCTGTAATGTTTATGTAATACATCTCTAGGAACATTCTATTGTTATAGTTTGTTTCAGTGTCAAGCACTTTCACTTCATCAAAGTTGAAACTGTGCTTATTTTTGATCGCGTGGGCCGCCAAGGCGCATCTGTTTTTTTTTTGGTGTTACAGTCGCTTTTATGTAAATTTATGCGGTTTCTAAGCCACTGAGAAGTTACACCTACATACTTTCCATCGCAATCGTTGCACGAGACACCATACACAACATTAGATCTAAACAGTAGGGGCACCTGATCTTTAATTTTTCCAAAAATAGTTTTTAGTTTATTTGGGTAATGTTGTACAATGTTTAGGTTATCACGCAGAAAAGGCAGGAACACTTTTTTAATTTTACTTTTCTGCGTGATAACCTAAACATTGTACAACATTACCCAAATAAACTAAAAACTATTTTTGGAAAAATTAAAGATCACGTGCCCCTACTGTTTAGATCTAATGTTGTGTATGGTGTCTCGTGCAACGATTGCGATGGAAAGTATGTAGGTGTAACTTCTCAGTGGCTTAGAAACCGCATAAATTTACATAAAAGCGACTGTAACACCAAAAAAAAAAACAGATGCGCCTTGGCGGCCCACGCGATCAAAAATAAGCACAGTTTCAACTTTGATGAAGTGAAAGTGCTTGACACTGAAACAAACTATAACAATAGAATGTTCCTAGAGATGTATTACATAAACATTACAGAGAACACAGTAAATTTTAAACTAGATGTGGAAAATTTGAGCAACATATACGCCTTTATAATCGACTATGATAGGAATCACTCTAAATCGGAGAATGTTGAAAGCTCGTCACTGGCATTTTGAGGCTTTTGAGGCTGGTTTGTTTAAGTGTCGTGTCACGCAAAATTATATTGCTTTGAGATAGGTTGGTTGGCAACATGCGGTCTCCACGCATACATTACTTTTTCGGAGGTTGGTGGGTGGTTGCAGATGACAGGTGGGCATCGTACGACACCCCACGGTTTGCCACGGTTGTTGTGATTCGTATATTGTATAATGTTCAAGTGTCTTGTTAATTACTGTGAAATGCTGCTCGATCGTCTCGTCTAAATGTATTTGTCTCTGATTTTTCGCAGCCTCATCAAGACTCGAAGTAAGTTTGTCCGCCGTTAATGCTCTGTTTGTTTTGTAAAGACTTGTAAATTTGTTTTTAGACCATTGAAACACCTTGACTTTCTATTCCCAATGAAAGCTATAAAATATTTTAACAACAAGTTCCGGAACCTTGAGCTCTACCTGTGCGCTCATGCAGTCCTTGGGGTTGCACCGACTAACTCTGGGAGAGGGCGTGGGGATAAACAACATCCAAACGCAAGGTGTTCCGAAATGGGCGCCACACAATCTCAACCCCGCCGTGGACTATCGCTTGATTGTGAAAGCTGGCTGAAAGAGAAATGATGCCACACAGGGACAAGAAGAGAACCAAAGTTGCCGGAAAATCAAGTTTATTAAATGCCCACAGACAAATAAAAGTAAAAAAAAGTACACCACAATACAGCGGTAGCTTGGGCAGATATCCACTGACCAGCAAGGTCGACCACCGTTCAAGTAATCCACACCTGAACGAGTCACAATAATACAATTTATCAAATACACCAAAATATCAAATAGCAACGCTTCGGCAACGTTAGTGCCGATAATTACCCTGAAAAACAAAAAAAAACCCGAAAGATAAATGCGACAACCGACGAACACGTTCTTGGCCAAGCACGAAATTCACCGCAGTATCTGGGATAATATTCCCCTGACGTGAAATTAAATTAAATCAATCCGACCGAAAAGCGTTGGAAATTTGATTAACAATAGTGTCAAAATGGATGAAATTAATAATTTAAAATAAGGCAATATTAAATAAATTATTGTCCCAAATGACCAGGACAATTCAAATTCAAAATTAAATTGTAAATTAAAATTCTCAAACCTTACAGAAACACTTTGCCGGTACACCTTCACCCGACTAACCTAACCTCAACGTTTATCCAAAATAAACAACCGAGTAAATTTAGAAAAGGCAAAGATAAGATACACTTATCTAATTAAATTAAATTAAATTAAATTAAATTAAACCAATCACATTAAATCAATCTGTACAATTGAAATTTAAATCAAAATAAAAAACAATTATTAACGAGGTTGAGGGAGGCTAGCTACCGTTGCATCAACGCACAACAACGGTCCACCGCAACAGCTGTTTGTTGGGGTAGGTGAGGTTAGAAACCTTCCGGACAAAGATATGATAATGGTGAACGGCTCACCCAAAGTAAATTATACAATGAAAGAAAAATACAACTAATTACGACACGAATAAACTTCCGGCAGCACTGCGTCAAGGGCGAGGGCCCGGTGGAGATATAAATATAAGTCAAACCTTGACCTCGGCAGCGAAGGAATGTCCCCGTTCCACGAAGACACCCGCAGTCCTAGCAAGGCAAACTCTCCGCAGCTTCCGACGCTCTACTCCACGAAACTGGTCCTCCGATCGAAAGGGTTGTCCTCCGATCCAAAGACGAAAACGTCCCCAGACGAAGACACCACAGAAAAGGATAAACGCCACCAGACGTAGAGTAAATATCCAAGAGGTCCAGACGACGAATAAATATCCAGCGATGAATAAATATCCGACGATGAATAGACGTAGAATCAATATCCAAAGACGAAGAATATATCCGACGATGCCCAGACGACGAAGAAGAAGCCTAAAAATATTCCTCGCAATAAGGAACCAATTCTCAAAGTAATAAACGAACCAGAGACTCACCCTAAGATCTTGAGCGGGCTTAACCGTGAATCCAACAGTAATCTACGTCCTAGATCCGCACAAAAGGCGACGTTCCAACCATATAACACACTCCAATGGTTAAAACTTCTCAGCTCGGGAAGGATGGTTCCGCATACAGCGAGAGATACTTCGTATACCAGCAAGGCACCAAACAAACGAGTAACTCCAAGTCACTTCCACACAGCTTCACGTAGACTCCAGGATAAAGTTGACGGACAGCGATTTGTCTAACAACCAAGACTCGACAATTCAGAGGAACAAAATGCGGTCCTATATATAGCCTTGCTTCCCGCTCTAACCGGACCAGAAACTTCGCAAAAAGGCAATTAGAGGGACTTTAATCAAAGGAAACCAGTCGTCAGGAGCAGAAAAATCCACGGAGACTCACAATAACCCGGTCGACCAAATCTGAACAGTAGTTTAAGAGAAAACAGGAGAAATGAATGGGAAAATACACTGTCTCGAACCCCGCACAAAAACTAGCCCTACTCAAATACGCAACCTTATTCAAACTCTGTTAATAGTGAACCAAATTCCACGAACGATGACTTGATGTAGAGCTGAATTTTTCCTCGTCACACAAAACAAAAAATCGTCGCTCTACGACGTCGCGTCGAAAAGTTACGCAATTAAATCGATAAATCGCCCAAGAGGTACAGGAAGCGCCATCTTACTGCGGATAGCGGAAAACGTTCCAACTCAAGCTACCCATGCAAAATCCCGGGGACCAACCAGTAAGAATTCAACTTGTGTGCAAGACCTGACAAACTTGAACGCGGCGACAGTAGCAGAGCATAAACCGTTCAAAACATTCCGTAAAAACGGCAGTGTAACACCATGCTATGAAGAAGGATCAATAAAGACCCGAAATATTGCATCGATTTAAAGAGTTTTCTTTAATTTTCGCCAATGATCGATACCCAAACAAATAGTGAATTCGCATATATATACATATATATATATATATATATATATATATATATATATATATATATATATATATATATATATATATATATATATATATATATATATATATATATATATATATAAAACAATTGTGTGGGGAATCCAGCAACAATAATGGAAAAACGTCAAGTTTTGTAGAACGTTCTTTATTATTTCAACCAATATTTCGCAGTGTGATTACACGCTTCATCAGGGTCATAATTTGAACGATAATGAGAAAGAATAACAATAGCTGGTGACGAAGGTGATGCTCTATAAACCACGGTATCTCGTTTCGTTGCTGTCTATCACGGTGGTGCAGTAACAATTTAATAACGTCATTTCAGTATGAAATGGCGCTGGCTCATACTGAAATGACGTTATTAAATTGTTACTGCACCACCGTGATAGACAGCAACGAAACGAGATACCGTGGTTTATAGAGCATCACCTTCGTCACCAGCTATTGTTATTCTTTCTCATTATCGTTCAAATTATGACCCTGATGAAGCGTGTAATCACACTGCGAAATATTGGTTGAAATAATAAAGAACGTTCTACAAAACTTGACGTTTTTCCATTATTGTTGCTGGATTCCCCACACAATTGTTTTACATTGTTGTCACCAACGGCAAAGACTCCTTGTCTTTATATATATATATATAAGTCAAACGTTTTCGGTCATCTCGTGTAGAAAATATACTTTATTTGCAACGTTTCGACAGACTCACATCTGCCATTATCTAGCGTTTAAAACTAACTACAAAACTTTTAAACTATGTCAAACAAACTAGTGTCAAATGTATCGCCTTCTATTCTTCTATGACGGTTGCCATAGTCGCACGAACCCGACTGCGTGTCATGGAAGAATAGAAGGCGATACATTTGCCACTAGTTTGTTTGACATAGTTTAAAAGTTTTGTAGTTAGTTTTAAACGCTAGATAATGGCAGATGTGAGTCTGTCGAAACGTTGCGAATAAAGTATATTTTCTACACGAGATGACCGAAAACGTTTTACTTATACATAACGATCGTGAAAATCTAAAGTTAAATATATATATATATATATATATATACATCCTGCTATACATACGGCGTCCTTCAATTGACCGATTCCATTACATGTGGCGCCCGGTTTCGATATGGCGCCCGTATACGGGCGCCATATCGCCAAACTGTGCTAAATGTGATCGTAAGCGTGAACATGAACCATAGGCAAATTTTTGGAGGACGCCATAAATATGAATATGTGGAGCAAATTCGTATACTTTAGTTCCGTGCTTGACCGTCGCCGCGGGTGGCGCTGCAACGTGTATACTGACGGCGTATACCTTCATACCAAGCCATCGATGATACGACCCCCAGTTGATTTGGCATCATCGGTAACTGGTGTCTAAACCGGTTTTGTTTGTTTCACCCTCCTTTGTACGGTGTTGAGATGGAATAGTATCGACCGTACACGGTGTTTTCGACTGACCTCAGCGTTCGTTTAATGCAATGTATCAACATAGTGCGGTTGCCGGTTAGGTGGTATATTTAGGTGGTAAATTAAACTGTTCGATTTTATTTAAATGTTAAATTAATTTTTTCTAGTACACAGTACCATTATTGCGAAGCAAAAAACGCACTATTGAAAAAAATATCTCCGCTGCCATGTGCTTGCGATCGGATACTGAAAGTTTGAGTTAATATCTTCAGTTTTTTATTAAATGTAGGTTGTAATAACTCAACCAAATTAAGTAATACTACCATAGGTGCGACTGATATCAGCGAGTTATTTTTCTTTAATTGTCGCTTTCATGTATTGCGTATTTCATGTTACACTCATGTTTTGTATCATTTTGGTATAATGTTAATTGCTTGGTAGTTTGTTAACTTGTTTAGCCGTTTTAATTTTGTTAAATTGTTGTAAATATTGGCAATTTATGACTACTATCGGTTGCAAAAGCATTGCGCCCTGTGTTTGAATGCTTATAACTCAGCAATGACTAAACAAAAAACATGCGTTTAACCCCCCTTTTATTTCCATATATCATGAAGACCATTTGAAGCCGTTCGCACAGTATTTATATGCGTTTTATTGCGATTTTTAAATCGATCACCGTTTGCGACAATTAAGAACCAGTTATCCACTGATTAGCCGGAGTTTAATCTATGTTGTATTTTTGTTCTTTTTTTGGTATTTTTAAAATAGCAGACGTATTGTTATTAATTTTTGGGAAAATGTATTATTTTAATAGTTTTCATATTATTTCTTATGAAAACATTGGTTAATCACGATAATGTTCATAGATGTTGCTGTTTTTTTGTCTATGTAACAACTTTTTATCAGTTTGCTCGATGACGTACCAACGTCAACAATATTTTAACTGTATTTCCTAATTAAATTTTAAATAAGAAAGTGTTAATCAGTACCGATATAAAACCGGTAAGGATCACAACACAAATTAATAAGTTTTACCATATTTCAAAACCGTGCAGTTTAAATTTTATAACAATAGTAAAAATACTTTAATTATTGTATTTTCTACAATTAAACAGTACAAATTTGTCCGTTGCGATAAATAAAAAATCTGTACGTATTTCGTAGCAGGTTTCGTGTCATGAAATGAACTTTTATTGCTTATTGATGGATATAAAACAATCGAAAGCACGTTTCATAGAAACCCTCCATTCTTTAAGTTTTTTTTACGACTTAAGATGCTAATGTGTATTTTGACAAATCGCAATTTATTACACATCTTTCAACTTGTCTATTGTGCAGTTAAAGCTTTTGTCTGAAATAGTAAAAAATGATGTCCAATCTTGACTACTTCAACTGTTATGACACCAATTGACGTGTACTTACGTACGTATATAAATAATTACCTGAAGATTTATATACCTACTGGTATACATATGATAATATTATGAGCTGCCTTGGGTGGCAATTTGGAATATTTTTTCATTTAAAAATTGTTATGTTTTCATAAACATATGTACATTCATATAAAACAATAACTATTAATGTAATATAATTACCAAAAACAGCTAATCGGCTGTTGTTTTTCGCTCGCTACTGGTCCCCTTAACTATCAACTCAATTGTGATGCTATTCCAATATACGTATTAAGTAAAATAAGACGATTCTTTTCGTCCTTATCGGTACTAAGATATTTGTTTTTTTAATAACATTGTTTGCCCCTTTATAGAAATTTACTAATGCATAAAATCCAATCTATAGACTGGTTGTTAAGTTAACTTACATTAGGGGCAAAGTTTGATTTTTTTTGGCCAGCTGGGAAAAAAGTCGAAATGACGAGCGTATCTTTAAATTTGATAAAATTTGGTACATTTTTTCAGTTGTCTCGTGCTCTTGTAGCCCGCAGGCAAATTATTTTGAAAGTTATGTTATGTAGAAATTATTTGGAAGAAGAACAAACTTTATTTCAAATTTGTTTGTTAGTTGCTTTAGGGTTACGACTTATGACCTTTCAAAACCAGGGTTCAATACTTTTTCGACCGATAGTAAAAGTTGCGACTGTTATTTGGTATGTTTGATCCGCTTTTAATGTATTGCTATCACGTTCATGCCTTTTGTAATTTTAATACCTTAGGCAGTCTACTTTTACTGACAAAATAATTGAATGAATAACATGGTCAGCTAATTGACACTGGATCCCCGACAACCCAAAAAGTATCGTTTTTCGGTTTAATAATTTTAATGATAACGGTTTCCGAAATCTATCGGTTTTTAGAATATCGCAAAAACTCTTCTTTAATCCCTTATTCAAAAAAACCTGTGAGATAATCAGGACAGTAGTTTTACATATAAAAAATAACAGCAATAATAATTACTATTTTGTATGTGAAAGCTAATAACATAAAGTAACAAATGATGAAATATTTATCGTAGGATACGAAATTTTGTAGATTACCGACCGAAGATGATGTCTCGTAGAGTAGTAGAGCTCCCAATCCCGGATTATAATGATCCCGGGATTAAAGGTTCTGTAATCCGGGGATTCCGAGATTCACGGAAACAAAACTTGCCGGACCAAAACGCCTGGAATGCCAAAAGTTAGCAAATCCAGTTAGTAAATACACTACACCTAAAATATACTTGATTGGACAATATCTTTTACCCCGAAACATGATCAACGTTTTCAAATTTTACTTATTTTAAGTAGAAAACCAAAACTGGCTGTTTAAAAGGTGTTAAAGTGCGCGTATTGACATCAATAATAAACAAAATTTAAACTCTAATAGATAATAACTTGCTCTTCTATCTTAAATTAGTACAAACATTTTACGTTTTCCGTAAAATGTTTAAAGAATTGTCACCGCAAAAGAATTTTATTTAAATTTTCATATTAACGACAATAAATATTTTGATGATTTTTTATTTTCTTCTTTAAGACAAAATTGGAAAACTTTAGAATTCATTCGTCATGGCTGCTTATTATGCAAATAGACAACCTGCTTGCATTTTAAATAAAACAATCATTGCTTACAAAAAAAAAAATACGTATAATGACTTTTATACCCGTTAACGCGTCTTAAAGTAAAGTGCTATTTATTGTTAAAAATTGATGAAACATTTAGTGCAACTTCTTACAACTTCTTAAAATATTAAATATCCAATTCCTTGTCATGAATAAAATGAATATTACTTGTATGTCTTTCGATTTGGTTAAATATAGTTCAAAAGCCAATATACATTTTATCTAAGTGCACTTTTTGACAAAACTTGTTACTAAAAAAGCGAAAAATTCGATAAATGTGCAATAAAAATTTTTAAAAATGACAATACTACCGCTATGACAGCTCATTACAAACTCGATGTGTTTTGAACCATGACAGAGAAACGTACCTAAATATTTTGTTTTTTAGTTTAAAGTAAAATCCTTAAACTGGAAGTAACTTTCAAATTCGAACAAGAAATAACATCGTTCGTTCGATTGAAGTGAACCATCGAAAGATTAATAACAATGATTAATAGCAAATTATTTTTGGTACAATTTGGGTTTCATTTTACAGTTAAATATATTCATTGGTATCTTTATTTTATACTTATTTTAATTTTTTGTTCGCTGCTTTTTATACCTATCTGGTATTTACTAATTTTATATTCTGTAGTACATCATTGAATACAGGAAAGTAACAGCCACTAATTTTATTTGTGTATTATGTTTATGTTTTTGTTTCTGTTTTACGTACAGTAACTAAACGGACTTAACCAAGCTGAACAGGTTTATTCTTGCCTCCATATTCAAGTATATCTACTTCTTGCAATATCTGCTCCTCCTATCATAGCAACATGTTGGTGTAAATGAACAACTTATGCTTGATAATTTATCTAATCAGAAAGGGTACTGTTATAGATTGAAGTTTCATTCAGTGCCCACATTTCACCAATAAAAAAATAAGAGAATAATTTAGATTGAACTTTTTCGTGATCCCGGTATTTTGATTTATAATCCCGGGATCCCGAACAAATTCAATATTTAACGGGATACCGGGATTGGAATAATGCCTAGGCATCGAAACACGTCTCGATAAAATTAAAAACTGTGTAAAGAACAAGAGATCTTGTTTTCTTTCAACAATAATAATTAGTTATCAAAATAATGTTTCAAAACATCATTAGGTAACACTCCCCGTGTTCGTAATCTACATATTACAAAATGTGTTTATATATTTTTTACCAAAAAGCAATGTGTTACAAGTATCTTATTGGTTTTCAACGAGAACGAATTCACGACAAATTTCTACTCGAAGTCGAGGGGAGACAAGCGCGTCGCAGGTCATGAACCGTTTGACCTTGTACCAGTCTCATTAAAACCGTTTAGACATACTATTTATGCGGCAACACTGTCGGCTGTTGCATACATTGCGGCTTGAAAGTAACATACACTGTGGACGCCATATACGCGGCGCAATGAAGTGAACCTATACACGGACGGAGTCCAGATAATCGGCGATTTGAAAGGACGCCACATGCATTGCAAAATGAAAGTATGTGATTAAAAATCAAGAAACAAATGTGGTTACCTACCACTGAAAGTCATAGGAAACAGTATATTTGAACGAAAATATTGTATACACGACTCCTTCTGGTAGACGCCATAAGTATGTTTTTTGAAAGGACGCCACATGTATAGCAGGATGTATATATATATATATATATATATATATATATATATATATATATATATATATATATATTAACTTTAGATTTTCACGATCGTTATGTATATGTAAAAAGTTTTCGGTCATCTCGTGTAGAAAATAAACTTTATTTGCAACGTTTCGACAGACTCACATCTGCCATTATCCAGCGTTTAAAACTAACTACAAAACTTTTTACATATATATATATATATATATATATAACTTCAGACACAAGTAACGTGGGAAATTCGGTCAAATGGGCGAAGTAAATAAAACTCCTTTTATCTGGTTCGAATTTTCGTCTTTAATTTAAGACTTCCTCAGGAACAAGCTAATAAAATACAAACAAGGGCTTAATTACTGAACTGTCAAACTTATAAATAACGGACAAAATGTTTCTACTTACAATTAGAGTATCATAAAAGTTTGCAAAGCGAGAGCATCCCCAGAAAAATCATGTCAAATTACACACCGAAATCAATACACATTAAAATAAACAGGCAAAACTAACCACAAAACAAACTATTGATCGACACATGTCTTCACAACACAAAAGTAAACATAACCTGACTGACCGAGTCCACAGTGAAACAGAAATGGCAAGGTCACCAACACTACCACCAACCCTATCGCGTTACTATTTGAAATTATTGTTTATTAAAAAAGAATAAATATTACTAAGCTGACTAGTGTCAGATTTAAAATTTAAAGTATTTCTCATGTTAAGCTGAATATGGTACATTTCCAAAAACAACCTAGATTTATAGTTATTTTCAACCGCAATAATTTTGGTATCCTCCCACTTCATATTATGGTCCATCTCGAGCGCGTGTTGTGCAACAGCACAGTTCTTTTTCCCTAACTTTAAATCGCTTTTGTGTAAAGCTAATCGGGATTTAAGCCATTGACTGGTTTGACCATAATATTCCATAGGACAACCACCACACGGAATACTATAAACAACATTGGATCTTAGAAAATGCGGGGTCTTGTCTTTTATCTTTGAGAATATACCACTAATTGTTCTATTATTACTAACAACAACACGGAAATCATCATTCTTGAACAAATGAACCAATCTCACTGAAAGACCATCAACTTGAAAAAGTTTTTGATACCTTACAGAGGGAACTGCACAACCATCATCCATTGCGTGATCACGGAAGGGGCTATTAAAAATTAACCTCTAAACAAGAGCTCTTCACTGTGGACTCGGTCAGTCAGGCTATGTTTACTTTTGTGTTGTGAAGACATGTGTCGATCAATAGTTTGTTTTGTGGTTAGTTTTGCCTGTTTATTTTAATGTGTATTGATTTCGGTGTGTAATTTGACATGATTTTTCTGGGGATGCTCTCGATATGCAAACTTTTATGATACTCTAATTGTAAGTAGAAACATTTTGTCCGTTATTTATAAGTTTGACAGTTCAGTAATTAAGCCCTTGTTTGTATTTTATTAGCTTGTTCCTGAGGAAGTCTTAAATTAAAGACGAAAATTCGAACCAGATAAAAGGAGTTTTATTTACTTCGCCCATTTGACCGAATTTCCCACGTTACTTGTGTCTGAAGTTGTTACAAAGTCACGGTCGTTATTTCGTTTACACTATATATATATATATATATATATATATATATATATATATATATATATATATATATATATATATATATATATATATATATATATGAATATTGAATAACATATTACCATTAGATATTATAAACCTGCTTGTGACAGCATGGTCTGCAATTGTATATGTCATAATATATGGCATTGTTTGTGAACCCAAGACCGGCAATCAAGTAACCGTAATATGCTTATGACAGCATAGTTTGCAAATAGCTTGCATGTGATAGTAATGCTCATCTTATATTTATGTACAATATATAACCGTAGAGAAAAAGGGACAAAAATATATAACATATCATCATTGATGATAAAGTTAAGAATAAAATATAGTATGTTATGATTATAATAGAAACTTGCTTGTGACAGCATACTTGGGAATTAGCTGTTTGTGATGCTCATAATATATCAAATCAAATCAGTACATTTATTTCCAAAAAATAACAATACAGTGTTATTACAGAAAGTCAAAACCAAAACACACAAGAAAACGCAATATAATTAAACAAAAGAACAACTAAATTAATTCACATAGGCTAAAATTAATTCACAAAGGCTAAAAATTCTAAAATTAATTCACAAAGGCTAAAAATTCTAAAAATTCAGCGTATACGAGTATAGGTAAAGATATTATATACATATAACAAAACTACTCACAGTTTTTGAAAACGCATTTGTTTGCATAATAATATAATCGGCTATTATAAATATTTTGCAAACAAAAGAGGAGGTTTTCATGGAAAATCGTTCATCCGAAGAAGAACGGGCGTGAAAAATCAAAGACTCTCTACACAAAAACCAGTACCTCCGCAAAGTACAGGTCGTATCCAACGCAATGAACGAACAGGGGAGAACAGCAGGAAGTAAATGTACAGGTTTGAAAGACTGCTAGACTTTCTTACAGTAGCTGATGTAACGTTACTAAAATTAAGATGGAAAATTAGCTCGGATGTTGGGTAAATTTGCTTTTTGTAAAATGTCCCGCCCAAAACATTGTGCCTGCGAGGCTAATTAGTCACCAATAGAAATGGTTAATAGTAACTATACTCAAATGTATAAAAAATGGTGATATTCCGGAGGAATGAAGAATTTAAATAAATTACAGGGATAACCTGGAAATTACCCAGGGACTATTGCGTAGCTAGCACAATGCTCTAACCAACTGATCTGTCATTCTCAGTTGTTATTAAATTGATAAAAATTACTAAATGGTAACTTTAGACACCTATTTACCAGTCGGCGTTAAAGGATAGGATAAAAAATATCTAGATTTAAATTTAACAATGTACCTCATTAATGTCATTGTATGCCGCTTAGATTATCCCCTGCTTACCAATTATTTTATCAAAATAATGAAACGGTGGCGAAAGATAAGAAAAATGTTTTTTTGCCGGTTAGTTATCTAAATGATTTTCTGCTTTCAAATAAAACCGCAGAGAATTGTCAGAAAAGGTTAATGATGTAATTAAACTGCTAGAATTTTGGGATATGGAATTAACTATCATAAACGTAAAGTACATAGTTTATATTATGCGCTAAGTAAGAAATACTTTTAGGTTGCACTCGTAATTCCGTTACAACTGCAATTTCGTTACATTAAAAAAAATAGTACTAATTTTCTCTTACCTCAACACATTCAAAAAATAAAAATGTAAATACGTGTATTTACAAGATTCTTAGGGGTAATGATTTGTCCAGCTGGAAGCTATGATGACTCTTTATGAAAATTTTCGATTGAGTTTTGTTAAATTGGGGCGTTAATGCTGTAATAAACATCTATGATATTTCGAAAGACGTCATTAGTGGATACAAAATATCCCAAAAACAGTTCGAAAAAATTCACAACACATTATATTATTCAGATGCGTTAAAAACCCGGATGGGGTATTCAGAGACTGAGAAAAATCAGAACAGAGTTTTCTTATAAATTTATTTAGAATTACTGGCTCTATTTTTTAAATAGAGATGGGTTTTCCAAAAACACATCAAACTGTAATATTACAGGTAGTGTTGATAATACGACACCCTTATCTTATATCATCTGTATGGACAGTACAATTTTACCATGTAGTTAGATTGGCCAGGGAGACTGGATATGATGCAACAAATATTTACTTACAAGCATCATATACTACAGGCATCTTTAGACAAACATGAAACAGATTTCAGTCGAGAATGTGATAAAACAGTACAAAAGGGGAGTTAAGCTGCTCCTTTTTTAGGGATATGGTAGTTGAGTTTGAAAGCAAAAAATTGACATTTTTGCATCTCGGACGATGACAAATTGTAAAATTTTATTTCGTGCTTGAAATATCCGGAAAGTTTTGTTGTTTTGATGCTTTTGTCAATTGGGTGAGAAGCTGGGATAATGGTCCTTCTTTGGCCCTCACAGCTGTCGTACAAGTCATTGTAGAAAGCTGGATACCTGAAGCGTTTTAGATATCGATGTATCAATGTTAGGATCCAACGGTAGAATTAGGTAGTACTAGGTTTTGGAATTTTCAGTAACTAATGTTTGACAATCAGCCATATAACAAATTTTTGGTAATTAGCACAAGAGCTTTATTAAGCACAAGAGATTTATTAAAGGCGCGTTTTACGACCGAGTTTGTCAAAATATAACGTTACCTGGGAATCAGAGATAGTCCTACGGTATGTACAATGCTCATGACATATTGGAGCTGTTGTCCACCAAACTTGTAGCGTTGATGGCACTAGCTACAAGACAGAAGATAGCTTGATATTAGCTTTATTAGGATCGTTGGAAGCTATTTTGAAGTTAATAATATCGATTATCGTTTTTTTAAACAAACCTTATATGGGAGAAATAAAATTTTACTGTTTATATCTCTAAACCTCTACAAATATATTATTTATGAGACGAGGCTAAAATATTATTACAAGATCAAACGAACTTACCTAAGTAAAGTTCTATCTTGATTATATGAAGCCACATCGAAATAAATAATCACCCACCACTCCCTAATAGCCCCGTAGGTAACAGCAAACATTTTTTCCCGGACTCTGAGGAGATGAAATTGTGAATCAGGCATATGCCCGCCCGGGCACAGCAGGTAGTTTTTCAGTTTTTTACTCTAAACGTGTGGTTCAGTACAAGAAATGAGGAGACTACATATATATTATTTATTTCGACGAGGCTTCATATAATCATTTATTGTATAAAAAATAAAGAAACCATAAACGTCAATCGATAGAAGAGTCGGTTCTCTCCGACATGACACCGCTAAGGCCTTCCTTCCCCGCAGCCCCCCAAAGACCATAGAGCGTCGGAATTCACGGGGAGTTTCAGCACGATATTTTGTATGAAAAATGCTTTAAACTTTAAACCTATGAATTACTGGGTAGCCTATAGTCTATATTTCATTATTCTAGCTCTTCTAATAACGGAATTGCTGGCATTGCATAATATAGCTTTTTGTGGGTCAACCACTAATCCAATGATTTTACAAAAATGCACATTGAAAGCTAGCATTCCGCAGGTGATTTTACTATTTAATTCGTTAATATCTTTGGATTATTTCCGGAGTAATTAATTGCTAAAGTTAAAGCAATGAAATTTACGGGACAAAAACAGCGCCAATTCTTCTTAATTTGGAAAAATCGGGAAAACGACAACATATACAGCTTTCTAATTTTCATGAGTTGTAGCATATTAATCAAGAACAGCTCCAGAATTGTTTCAGAATTCAGAATTTCAGAATTTTTTCGGCCCAAGTTCTGCGAGTAAATTGTACAATCGAATGTAGTGTATGTAAGTATTAGCTGACATATGATTAATATGACTGTTGTAAGTGCTGACTTAGGTATGAATAGGTGAAGGAGCTAGATATAGGTGATTGCAATTACTAGTATTAAGTAGACCGTCAACGATGAATGATGTAATTATATGGGAATAAATGTATCATAAGTGCCAACGTTGTTGTATTCGATGTAGTTGAATACTTTAATTTCGTGGGTTTCTTCAGTAACACAGGGATTGAAACACAACTATGCGTTTTATACCTTTTATTCGCCTCGTCTTACAGTGCCTTATGGTCTAATTAATGTGCGACTATATTCTATCGTTTCTTGTAGTAGACTAACTAGAACTATTTATGCACACTTCGTGGAAGATCACCATTTTATTGATTGATTGGTCGTATCAGCCAATCATGTTCTATTGTAATGTGTGTTACCTTATATGGTCATGTGCAACTAAGCAAAAAGACAAGTTGGTATACTTCCAAAATGTGTGTCATGTTATTATAACTATGGTGAAATCATTTCACAACACCTCCCCCCTTAATTTGGAAATTTGTAGCTTGGGTTGCTACTAATTTCATTTAAACTATCTTCTAAGGTTTCTGTTGAACCAGTGGCGTAACTAGGAGTCAGTGGGCCCGTGTGCGAACAGAAACAATGGGCCCCCACTTTATTTAATAGTTTGAAACCCGTAAACCCTTATTTGACTGCCCAGTAAGACTTTTTATACTGTTTATACGTTTTTTATACTTTATACAGTGTGTCTCACGGAACGTTGGATTTCATGAGTACTTTTGTTATTATTGGAGAGAGAAAGTAGGTTAAATGGACAAAGTAGTGCATATTTATGTGCACTTTTATAATCCTTTCAGAAAACAATTGAATTCCTAATGGTTTCCAAACTACTTTGCGAAAACCAAAAAAAATCATTTTTTAATTATGGTCATAATCATATGATCATATGATCAATTCTTTATTTGTAATCCCATCAAAAAACCGTTTTGACATTATAAAGGCTCTTTTTTCCCTGCAATTTGATTATGTCAGTTAACATTTTTTTCGTTAATGAATTCGTCAGAAACAGTGGAAACTTTTGTTTTTCTTATGGACGCCATATTGGTTTTATACATGTTTGGATTCATCATTTCTTTCTGAGTAATTTGGTATGCCACATGCCATATTTTGATTACAATAAGATAATAGAAACTAAAAATTGAAGACTGAAAATTGTACACTTCCAGAAGTGCTGAAAATCGCATGGTGCCATGGAAGACGTTTTGTGAAATAAAGTGATATCTACCCATCTGTAACCATTTATTGAAAAAAATTGGTGAAAACTTAGAATTCATAAAAAATATAATGGTCCGATGAAACATTTTTCTAACTGCAGTATTTTTAACTGAAACGCACTGGACCCGTTTGGTTTTAATGTGTGGTGCGGTATAGTGGCCAACCGATTAACCGGACCAATTTTTTTATAACAAAAATCTAACTTCGGTGATGTATCGGCAATATTGCTCTCTGAAGACGTGGAAGAAAGAATGGACGATATACTGTTGGCCTTACGATAAGGTATGTGGCTCCTACAAGACAACTGCACATAATGCCCGAATTGTGAGGAATTATTTAGATATAAGACATAAACGGAGAGTAATTGCTACCTATTCAGAAGTATTATGGCCACCAAAATTGCCGGATCTTACTCCTTGTAATTTTTATCTATGGAATGACTTATAAAATAAGGTGTTTATAATTTTGGAAACGTTGGGGAGTTACGTGACACTGTCATAGCCGCTTTCAATTCGATTGACAGAAGAAACCTCGGTAACGTCACCAGATTACGGAATGCTGTGAAAAATGCCTTCGTAAACATGGCGAGATTTTGTAAAACATTATTTAGTTTGTTGAAATGTTGTTACTTTTTTATGTTGTGTAGTTAGTACAAATAAATACATTCCAAAAGTTTACTGTAACTTGATTATGGGCACATAAATACTGTATCACTCAAATGTGCTTTTCATGACACCTGAAAATCGCATTTCAGATATTAAAGAAAAATTCCAATTCTCTCGGCTTGTGTTGAAGTACAGCAAGTGGCATACCAAATTACTCAGAAAAAAAATTCTCAATCCAAACATGTATAAAAGCAATATGGATGGCATCCATAAGAAAAACAAAAGCTTCGTTTGTTCTGACGAATTCATTGGCGAAAAATTTTAAACTAACAAATTCAAATTGCAGGGAAAAGTGCCTTTATAATGTTAAATCGCTTTTTTGAAGGGATCACAAATAAAGAAGTTATGACCATAATTAAAAAGTAACATTTTTTGGTTTTTCAAAATAGCTTGGAAAGCAGTCTTGAAAGCTATTTCCTCTATTGTTAGAATTAAAAGTTTATTGTTTGTGTTTATAGATCTTAATAAAATTGTATTATTACTAATACTTTTTGTTATTTATGTAACAATAAATATATCGTATCGAGTTTAGATTGGTATCCGTGGAGGCCTGCGTACTTACTTTTTGAAATGCTCGACTTCATTTATTTACGTTATCCTAGCATCTTATTGCAGCCCAGGGGCCTAGAAACAGCTCAGATCTCCTTTTTTTAACCCCGAAATCGTATCCCGGGCTCAGGGGGGCTATCAGTTAATTTTTAGAACAATTATGAGAAAAGCCAACATATCGTCAACTTAAAAGTAAAAGTCACTAACTATAATTTTTACAATTTATGGAAACAGGAATTAATAGTAGCCATATGCTTATAAATGTGAATCTTATACGAGGAGGCGATGACTAAGTATTCTAAGTTGTCTAAAATCCATTAAATCTCTAGAAAATTACATTATATTTACTGGTATTGTCCTTCTTAAAGTCAGGTTTTCGAAATTAATAGATTTTAGTTAGTGACTTTACCTTTAAGCCGACGTCTCATATTTTTCGCGAGACCTCCCAAACACCAGGCCGGCTCCAATGGGCGCCCCTGGCTCGTGGGCCCCCTGGCTCGTGGCCCCGTGTGCGCCGCACACCTCGCACACCTGCTATTTACGCCACTGTGTTGAACCCTTATTTTGCTCTCCGGTTCCACTGATCGTCTCTGTTATTTTTTTGAGGTTGTTTACGTTGATTCAAAATTTTTTTAATTTTAATTTAATAAAATACGATCAAAGCAAAGCCAAAAACAAAACAAACTAAAAGTAGATAATTTGTTGTATAGTGATGAATGTCATGGGAAGTGACTGTTGTTGATTTATCCATTTCCTTTAAGAATTCCAAATTTTTACTGAATGCATCCAAACTAACAATATCGTGTGTAATATTATTATTAAACATTGGTAAATGGTTAAAATTTGGTTTTTGACTTAATATTACATTTTTAAAATCTATTATATTTGGAACAAGGGATATATTAAACTTAACTTTTAAATTAGTTTCAGTGAATGGCTTAAGAATTACATTATCCGTAATTGCGTTGCATTTTGGATTCAATTCCAAAATGCATGTATTATTCATTAAGGGTGTAAAATTGCTATTCTCACTGCATGTTATTTGAAGTGTGGTAGTAGTTGGTACCGTAAATATCCATTCATTTCGAGATTCCAATTTTATTATTGAAATTGGTGATAATTTAATTAATCTTTTGTCACAATTTTCAGATAATAATCCGTTTATATAAAGTGTTACTTCGCAAGTTTCACCTGCTCTAATAAAATGAAAGGGATTTTCTTGTTGACAAATAATGTTATCCTTAGTGGTTTGACAATTATTAATGTAATCCTTATCAGCTATAAAAAAATGTTGTTTATTATTATCTAACACTAAGTATGGTTTGGAAGGTTTGATATATGCTAATATGTCGTCCTTTACGCGCACTGGTGCGCTCGTCACTTTGATTAATGGGTAATATTCCTTGTTCACTAGCGGCACACGTAGCACAATTTTTAGGGTGTTATTGTGGAGGTACATATTTAGCTCCACCAATTTATATAAGTCGTGAGAGTATTGATTCATTAGAGGTACAGGAAAATTGACTTCACAAGGATTAGATGTTGATTTTTTTTGTAGTTCCGTTATAAGAGTTGTTGGTCCTAATAAGTATGGGTGAATACCCTTATTAGCATAAACTAAAATATCTATTAAATGATCTTGAAACTCATATAGTTGATTTGTTATTAATTTATATAGAGAAAATCCTTCTTCAAATTCTTCAATAAATTGTAGGCGACTTGAAACATTGTTTACAATTTTGGATACGTTGTTTGAGTACACCTCGAAGTTTTTTTAAATTACTCTCTAATTGTTGGAAAATGTGGTTGTTTCTTTGACTAGTTGCATTAAATACCTTCAAGGCACTTTCGAAAGTAGAGATTTGATGGTGCGATAATTCGATTATTTTATTTTGTTTATATTGCAAGTTTTTAAATTGATTTGTAAAAAATATACCGTCATCCGCATCCAGGGTTCCAAATAAAAGTTTGGAAACATGGTATACGAAATCAAATGCAGATCTCTTCTTTCTCTGAATTTGGTCAGACCCTAACAAATCTAGTATGAGCGAATGGAATGTTCTCCAAGTTTTGTGTACTTTTTCGTATTAGTTTCGAGTAAACTCGACATGTCATGACTTCAGCGTGCTTTGTTTCATTGCAAATCGTGGTTAATTTGCCTGTACTTACAATTACTGCTTCATAAAGGTTTCGGTAGTTACTTAAATCTATATCCGAGTACAGTTTCCATACTCTATCATATAATGCAAGACTATTGGCTTGTTCATAATATAACCCTGTGCCGTTATCGATGGAAGTGACGTTGAACAATTCGTGGGGATTGGCAGTTTTGGCGACTGAGGAAAGTAGTAGGATCAATTTCCACATCTGAAAAGAGATAACTACGTGGTAAATGTTATTCGAATACTCTCAGTCTACTGTTGTGTACTTTTACACGTTTAGTACCGATTAAAATAGTGCTATTTACGTCGGAAGTTATTTCAACAATGTCATAAGGACCTTTATATAATGGGTGCAATTTATTTTTCTTATTGTTGTTTTGAAGCATTACTTTATTACCAACATTTAATTTTACTGGATTTATTATCCTGTCATGATAAAGTTTTGATTTTTCTTTATTTTCTTGGAGATTTTGTCTGGCTAATTCATGTGAATGTTGTAACCTTGCCTTTACTTCATTTTGGTAAAGGTCGTAGTTATAACATATTTCAGGAGGACGTTTTAAGGCTGTTGGCATATTTACTTGTCCATCAAACATTAATTCAAATGGGCTGTAATTTGTAGAACTGTGTATGGATGTATTGTACGTAAACATCCCATATGATCACCAACTATCCCAATTATCCTTATCCTTATTTACAAATGTTCTTAAATATTCACTAATGTTTCTATGGGACCTCTCAAGGCTTCCGTTAGATTGTGGATGGAAGGCAGTTGTTTGAATTTTTGAGATTTTTAAAAGTTTGCAAGTGTCCCTGAATACGGAGCTTAAAAAATTTGCTCCTTGATCTGTGAGAACACCGTCTGGAGTCCCAAATTTACAAATTATTTTAGTTACAAACTGTTCTGCAATAGTTTGGCTTTCTTGATTTGGTATCGGAATTGCTTCGCAAAATTTTGTTAAATCATCTGAAAATGTTAATATGTACTTATTTCCACTTTCGGTTTCTGGTAATGGACCTACTATATCAAGGAAAACCTTTTCGAAGAGTTTTGTTGCTGTTGTAGTAATGACCATTGGCATTTTTGTTTGTGAGATTTATTCATTTGACAGCTTTCGCATGATTTTATAAAACTTTTTATTTCTTTCATCATGGTTGGCCATTTGTAAAGTTTTCTTATCTTCTTATATGTTTTACTAACACCTTGATGTCCGCCTAGTGGATTAGAGTGAAATTCCTTAAAAATTTGCTGCTTTTTATGCATTGAAGAAACGTTGGACACATTATTATGAAAAACTGTTACAACTGTTACGTTTGAATTTTTAAATATGTACCGAAACATAGGGCGAATCATGTCAATTTTGAAACGCGTATAAGGTGAGTATTTAGTGAAATTTGATATCCCTATGGTAGATATTTTATGTTCGATAAGGTAATCGCTAAGTAATTTAATTGAACTAAATATATCTGCATAGCTCATCGTTTCCTTTGTTGTTATACAGATATATTGTATGCCATTGACCGTGAAGTGTGACGGCTCGGTTATCGCTATGGTATCCGATTTCAAGTTCTCTTGTACAGCTGATTCTATTATGGGCGTGTTAAGGAAATGTTTATTTGTTGTTATGAAATAGATCCTTGTTAAATTTGGATCGGCACCTTTTATTGCTATATGAGAGTCGATTACGTTATTATTTGTAATAACTTTTGTATTTAATTCATTAAAGAAATTATTGTAATTTAGATCTACAATTTGACTTCTAGTCTATATTATGTAAACTGATTTGGCGTGTTTTTTCTCACCATTTCACATGCGAAAAATTGGCTTCTTAATTCTTTATGGAAAATATGGAGAGGCCTTTTCGCTATATGGACAATTCTACGTTGCGTGAGTTTTTGAAATCGACGCAAAAGGGCCTCTAGGGCGTTTTTGTTTCAAAATTTTCCAAAAAGCGAGCGATTTTGGTGAACGTGCCTCAACATTCCTACAGCTGTTTATTACGCGTCGTCATGGTTGCCAGCTAGAAACGTCAAAAGCGCAAACATAACCTTATCATAACCTCAAACCTATTTACATTGCAGTAGGTATCTACAGAGCTAAGCGATTTGTTACGTCCCCACAAGTATGATATGAAAAACCTATAACCATGTTGATCGTATAAAAATATGTATTAATTTGCGTTAGTTTTTGTTACGTACGAATGCATACTTAATACCTATACCTACGCATAATTGGAAAGATATGTAAAATTTGACAAACTGCGAATATTACCGCGCAGTTAAGTTACTACGAAAACACAGTAAGTAAATTAATAGAGATGATTAGCGTTTCGACTTTCGTTTAGTAGGGCCCCTTACTTACCCTCTAATTGACAACAGTTTGAGAGGTAGCTCTTAGATGGTACCAATGTACACCAGTCGGGTCGGGTCTGCGCACAGCACCAAGTCAAGAACCATCACCTAACCTAACGTCCTAACCTAATCTAATATTTTGATGGTGAGATTTCCCAAACAACCGCACCCATAGCATAAGGTGAATTTATTGCAGATTATTTGTAATACACATTTACTTATTTATTAATAATTTCAGGATGTAAACAAACTGTCGTACGTAATTTGTACGTATTTAGCCCCACATACAATAGATCTTCCAGGTCAAAGTATATCGAAAGACATAGATGCCATATAACTCAGTCTACCATACCAGAGCCCCTACAACTACAAGAAAGCCGAAGTTAAAGTAGTGTGCGAATTGACAGAGCGCAAGAGAGAAGCCTAGAACGTGAACATCAGCTCATTATGCCTGAAATGGGGATGACTCGAAAGAAAATAAACAAGAATTGTTCCTCTAATCAAACATTTAGTACAATAATTTGAAGGAATGAAACTATTTATCGTTATTTTAAAGTTACATTAATTATTATATTTTAATATATATAATGGGTAACATATATGATGTGATAAATAGCCTGAGGAACAAGGAATCTAATTTTGGGTTAATAAAAGTTATCTGTTACTTCGAACAAAACAGATTTGTATATATCAGAGCAAATGGGACGAATATCAACATTGGTGATTCGGAAGGGTTATTGAAGTAGACTTATCGCATTGGTCTATCGTAACTCTTGGTCACCCGTAATGTTATTGTCAATTTCATATACATACGCACATCAATCATATTACAAAGAATACAATTTCGAATCAAGGTCTGTATTGCTATAACCATAAATGAGGACAAACTTTCGATTTAGTTAAAATCTATTTATTTCAACACGTTTTTTCACAGCTAAATGTGGCATTTTCTACGGCTAACAGGTGGGATTTTACGTATGTGTAAATTGACAAAACGTTTTCTCCGGGGCGATTATGGAAAAAGATTCTATTCAAATTAACAGTTACATGTTACGAAGAAATATTTAAGTTTGTAAATAATCCATTTTTACTTATTGTTTTCTGTAATATATACACATGTATACAACAATGATGTGCAATGTTCTACCAATATATATTATATGCACAGTCTCTGTAAAGGAACTAATTTAATTTTTAGCCTCAATCATGTTTTAGTTTCTTAATTATCATTGCTTATTTGTTATTTAAAAATACTAATGTTATTATACATGTATTACATATTCTGCAATATATGTACAATGTTATTAATCTACAATACCAATCTGTATAAGTAGTGACCAACCAAGCAGTAGAGTGTATAAAATGAACTTTTTGGAAAATCAAAGTTTTAAGTTGATTTATGTTATCTCTATGGACCCACATACAACATCAACAAGATTAACCCAATTAAGAAAAAAATAGGTCTCCCACAAGAGGCCTAATATTTATAATTTTTTTCAATTGTTTGTTGTAATTAGGTTAAAGTTTTTTTTAAGTCGAAAATTTTCAACTATAGTTTGTGAAATAATAGTATATAAATATTACTTTACTGCAAGATTTAGATTTCCAGCGCTTGGCATAAAATTGAGTAAATTTAACAACTGAACCTTTTTTTGTATTCCACGTAATGGAATAACTGGGAACAAAATATAACAATTGTTTTTATTTTTCAAGTGACAAACATTTTAATAAATTCTAAATAAAAAAAAACATCAGAAAAGCCTTCTATATAAGAGTAGATTGTAGTTGCTGGGCCAACAACATGCCATTATATGAAAAATAATTTAGTGTTTAATTTGACAAATAGACTATTATACAAAAATACATTATATAAGTTGATAAAAAGGTGTCTCTGCGGACCCACATATACAACCAACAAATTTTGCCCAATTGAAAGCAATCTGAGTCTTCCACAAGTGGTCTAAAATATTTTTACATTTTTATTAAGATCATGTTTACCACTGGAAAAAAAAACAATTGTTAGATTTGTCATCGTAATTTGCATTGATTATATAATCAAATAATTATGAAAGTAAGCTAAATTTGTTAAAACTACTAAATTTTATGCAATTTAAGTACGTGGCATTAGAATACTATATTTTTATACTTTTGTTTCACACCATACGTATTGTTAAAATTATTCAACTTGAAAAGAAAAAGCAACCAAAAAAGAATCAAATTTATTGCGACAAATTATATTTTTGTTTTCAATTGCAGGAGACTAATTTTTTTTTAATTGAACTATTTTTGTTTTATATATGAGTCCATAGAAACAACTTTATAGGTAACAACTTAAAAGTTTGGTTTTGGAAAAAAGTATTTTTTAAAGACTGTAGTCGTAGTGTATATGCGGTCTATCGATTCCTGCGATGTACCGATTCACTGATCTACCCAATAGGCGGTCTATAGGTCCACTAGTAATGATATTAATGGGTGTAGGATCATTATCTGGTATTCGACTTAACGCATCAGCGTTGGTATTTAATTTTCCCGGTTTATACAAAATTTTGTATTCATATTCTTCGAGTTTTAATCTAAACTTCATGAGCCTACTGCCCGGATCCTTAACTGAAAATAACCAAATAAGTGGTTTGTGATCACTCAAGATAACAAAGGGCTTGCCATATAGGTATGCCCTGTAATATTTGACCGACCAGCAGACCGATAACATCTGAAGTTCAATGGTGCTATAGTTGCGTTCGGCCTTATTTAGGGTACGGGACGCAAAAGCAATTGGGCGGTCACGTCTTATCACACCCTGCGATAGTACGGCACCAATTGCATGAATACTGGCATCCGCCTTGAGTATAAATTCTTTGGAAAAATCCGGATATTGAAGAATTGGAGCTTCACATAATTTTTTCTTAGGGGTTTCAAAGGATTCTAAACACTCCGGGGTTCAATCAAACTTAATATCCTTTTTTAATAGTTGAGTCAGTGGTTGAGCTATTTTTGCAAATTGTTGAATATAGCGGCGATAATAGCTTGCTAATCCTAAGAATGACTTTATTTCTGTTTGATTTTTGGTATGGGAAACTTCTGCACACAACTAATTTTTGCTGGATCAGGGGCTGTGCCATTTTCCGTGATGACATGTCCTAAATACTGTAGTTCTGGTCTCAAAAACTCACATTTCTCTGGTTGTAACTTTAAATTATGAGATTTTATCCGATCAAAGATGTTTTTTAATTTATCGTTATGTTCCTCTAGAGTTTTTCCGTACACAATAATGTCGTCAAGATAAACAAAACATTGAATACCCTGAAGACCGATTAAAACTTGGTTCATGAGTTTTTGGAAAGTGGCGGGTGCGCCCTTTAAACCAAAAGGCATACGGTTGAACTCGTAATGACCATAGGTCGTCGAAAATGCTGTTTTCTGTTTGTCTTTTGGTGACATAAGGACCTGGTGATACGATTGGCATAAGTCTAGGGAACTAAAAAATTTTTAGTTGCCTAGCTGATCTAGGATTTCTACTATGTTAGGTAGGGGATGCGCGGAAGAGATTGTTTTGTGGTTTAATTTCCGAAAATCGACAACTACTCTCCAACGCTTATCACCGTTAATATCAGCTTTCTTAGGGACCACTAACAAAGGGGAATTATAAGGGGATTGAGATTCTACGATTATATCGTTTTGTAACATGGACCCAACTTGAGCCTTAATTTCATTTTGTGGATGGAAGGGTAATCTGTATGGCTTTATATATATATATTGGAATTTCGTCTTGCGTAGGAATAGAATGCGTAATTGTATTAGTACGTGGTAATAAATCTCCTTCTAATAAAAATATTTCTTGATAAGCTTTACATAATTTAAGAATGCCATCTCTTTGGACATTATCCATGTGATTAGTTCTAACTGAATTTTCTAAGTTTTGTAATCTTTCTATGGAACAAGGTTCTATGTTTGTTATGGTAGTTAATACGTATTTATTAAGGGCTTCAAATTCTAGCCTGGGATTTTTCAAATTTATTTCGGTCTCATTTGAATTTATGAACGGAATTTTAATGTATCCGTTGACAGGTTTAACAAGGCAGTTTCCCACAAAGATTCCTGATTCTATTTCATTTGCTAAACACAACGCCTCATCTAGAAGGGTTGTTTTAACGTTAGCAATTAATCTAGTACGGGTGGAATTTTTATTGCATTTATTTCTTCCATGTGGTTCATGCTTAGGGATAGACATGGATTGTCTATCTTAAATTTTATAGATTTTGTGGCGTAGTCGATTTGAGCCTTGTATTTTAAAAAGAAATCTTTACCTATTAAGCCATCGCTTTTAATTGGAAAATGATTTGGAACGAGATGAATATCATGAGGAATACTATGCTCACCGATTTTAAAAATGGCCTTACAAATGCCGTAACATTGATAAGAAGGTTCACCGTTCCCTTTTAATTCGGCTTGATAATCTAAATAACAAATTGTGTCTCCTAACAGACAATATTTTTTTATTATTGTAATTTGACTCCCACTGTCTACAAGAAATTTTATTGGTAGATTGTTACAAATATCTACGGTTAAGGATACTTCATCAAGGATATTTGAAAAAGCATTTACTTGAAAGATGTTAGGTTTTGGACGTGTAAAACATGTTTTTATAGGTTCTGTACACGGCTCGAGTTGCCAATCTCGGCCGGTTTGCCCGTTTCCCGACTGCAATTCAGATTGCGTTCCTAAAGAATTGAGTTGCGGTTGTTTGAAACGATCCGCGCGCTTCTTTTTAAAACAGTCGCTAATATGATGACCAAACCGTTTACAATAAGCACATTGAATTGTTACAGCGTTTGTTGTTAATTTTACTTCTCGCTTTGGAAACGATGGTAATAGATTGTTTGCACGTTTTGAATAACAGTCATTTTCTAAATGACCTATTTTTGAACAGAAGTTGCACGTTTGTTTGTTTGGTTTGTGAAAATGTGATTGACTAGGTTTATTTCTTCCTGAAATATTATTCAGACGTTCTTCATCAACAGCTGCTGTAATGGCTTCACTTAGGCTTTTAAATCGTGATGCCTTAATTAATGTTCTATATTAATAATTTAGGCCCTGTACAAATGCTTGATAAGCAGATTGTTCGTTTAGATTGTGTACTAGAATTGCTGATGTTGCACCTTGACTCGCTATGCAAGCGTCATCTAAATCGTGTAGAAGTTGTTCTATTTTATTCGCAAATTCTCGTACGCTCTCTTTTTCACCTTGCACACTATTCAAAAGTGCTAGTTGTAATTGAGCTATTGATCTTGTCTCCAAAAATTGTCCCTGAAGGGCTTTTTCAAACCTAACCAATTTGTAAATGATTTATGTTTAACCACATGATAAGCTGGTCGAGACAATTTTGTGATAATTAATCGAACGAACATTTCTTGGTCTGTATCTGTACTGGCGGTGGCGCTAACAATATCGCAACAAGTCAGAAATTTGTGAAAGTCTGCCCTAGTACCATCGAATTCTGGTATTATTTTTAATGCAACATTTATGTCTAATTTTGTGGTACTCATGGTGTTTATTTCAATACATTCGTCGATAACTTGGGAATTTATTGAATTTTCTGTAAGATCCTCTAATACGACTTCACGGTTTTGAGTTTCACTACGTGTTTCCATAAACAAATTAGGTTACTCTCAGGACTTATATAAAGAATAGATGGGCTCACGATTTTTGTTGATGGGTACGAAGGCACAAGTAGGTGACGTTGGCCAATGGGCGCGGCTGCGATGACGTTGTTCCTCGGGATCGGTTTACCGTTGGTTTTTGGCAGCAGTATGCTACCCCTGGCTCAGCTCCGTTGGAATGGCACGTACGCTGTCGCTGGTGTTTCCCAAATTCTCTGGAGTTACACACTCCTTGGAAGTTTGTACCTTGGATTTGACGGTAACTGGTATACTACTCCGGGTCGGCTTCCTTGGAATGTCTCGGCTTAGAATTTTGGTGGTAGTTTGATGTTCTCCCTGGTCTGTTACTGGCAGCAATCACTGATTTGTTGCAATGTTACTGCTCAACACGCGACACCTGACACCATATTTGTTGTATTCGATGTTGTTGAATACTTTAATTTCGTGGGTTTCTTCAGTAACACAGGGATTGAAACACAACTATGCGTTTTATTCCTTTTATTCGACTCGTCTTACAGTGCCTTATGGTCTAATTAATGTGCGATTATATTCTATCGTTTCTTGTAGTAGACTAACTAGAACTATTTATGCACACTTCGTGGAAGATCACCATTTTATTGATTGACTGGTCGTATCAGCCAATCATGTTCTATTGTAATGTGTGTTACCTTATATGGTCATGTGCAACTAAGCAAAAAGACAAGTTGGTATACTTCCAAAATGTGTGTCATGTTATTATAACTATGGTGAAATCATTTCACAACAACGTGTTTAAGTGTCAACCCATCCGATATACGTAGTATATCACACCGCTCTCATATGACTCCATAGCCCGTCGAATTCAAGACCGCGCCCATAATGTGAAAGATCAGCTAATTGAACAAATAAAAGCAGAAAAATATTTAGCTTTGCTGCTTGACGAATCTACAGATCTTACCAGTAAAGCAATTCTATTGGTGTGAGATTTTAAAATAATGGAGACGTGCAGCAAGTGTTTTGTTTTTTTCTGTTTACTGCCATCAAAAACCACGTGTTCAGAAATACTCAAAGGTGTGACGGAGTATGTGGTCAATCATAGCGGACTGGACCTTAAATTGTGTGTAGGTGTATGTTTTGACAGGGCTGCTGCAATAACGGGACGATATTCTGGAATGGTTGCACAGATTAAAAAACTTTGAATGAAATTCGACTCACATTGCTTCATTCACCGGAAAAATCTGGCAAAATAAAAGTACCAGAATCAGACGATGTTTTCTTTAGGTCGTGAAGATTGTTAACTATATAAAGTCAAATGCTTTGAACTCACGGCGTTTTGCTGTATTATGCGATGAACTGGGGACTGATCATAAGCAACTCTTGTTACATGCTGAACTGCGTTGGTTATCGAAGAGAAAGGTCGTTTCAAGAGTATTTGAGCTTCTGAACGAACTATCGGCGTCCAGTCCAAGCAAAAACCCAACTACGCCTAACTTTTCGTGGATGTAAATTGGGCGGCCAAGGTCGCCCAATTTGGCTGACATCTTTGCCATCTTTATGATCTTAATGCCTCGATGGAAGGAAGGATGGTTTCCTGTTTTACCATTGTGGACTCGATAGATGGACAGAAACGACAACTTAAAGCATGGAACGATCGATTATCACGTAAGTGATTTGGCATGTTTGCCATCTTAGAGACATTCATCCACGGTGCAGGGGAAGACCTTGATGTTACATCGCTATGAAAAGTTATTTGTGAACACTTGTTAAAATTAGAAGAACGTTTTGAGTTTAATTCCCCGTAGAAGAAGATCCACAGAAAACAAACTACAGCAAAAAATTACAATAGACCTCATCGAAATTATAAAAATAACGCTGACAACAAGCAACACAGCAATCTTCTCTACAAGCCACAGCAAGTAGCACTGCCAATCTTCAAGAATGTACTACAGAACAACATCGTCAATAGAAAGAAACCCCATCTTGTCATTGGAGATATGAACATAAACTTACTCAAGAAAGACAGAACGACACAGGAATATATCACGGCATTAACTGAAAGCAACTACAAGATAATTAACAAATTGTCAGAATCACAATACACAAGAAGAAACACAGAGGGACCTCACTCGATATTAGACCATGTAGTAACGAACAGAAAATCAAGCGCAATAACTACCAAAATTATTTTCTCTGACATCTCGGATCACAACGCGCTACTGACTACACTGAACCAACCAATTCAGCGAAAACGCTTTTATAAGCATTATGAAACAACGAGAACTGACTATAGCGAGATTGAAAAAGAAATAACCACACTAAACGAAAACGACATATTTGACTTCGAACAACTATCAAAGACTCTACAAAGTATAATACACAGGAACCAGACATCTATAAGATTAAAAAGGAGAGAAGATCACGAATGGATAAACACAAAGATATTAGACCAAATAAACCAAAGGAATAAGCTATACAAACGACTTAGCAAAAACCCAAATAACCAATACTTAAAGGAAAAATATAAAGAAATCAAGAAGAAAATCAAAGAAATAATAAAAACTACAAAACAATCATATTATCGACGAAGTATTGAAAAGTGCCAGTTCCACCAAAGAATGATTTGGAAACGAATTAACACCATCCTGGGAGCATCTGCCAAAAGCGCGACTATTGAATCTATAGAAGCGGACGACAACATAAAAACAAAGGAACCGAAACAGATCGCTAATACAATCAACTCTTATTTCATTGAAATTGGAGGAAAACTTGCTGAAAATCATATCCCATCAACATCAAAACAAGCAAAGTAGCGACCACACCACCAGTAACTTTAAAAACAAAGATCAAAAAGTTCCGCCAGACAAACGAGAAGGAGATGGACCACATCATCAGCACATTAAGCAACAACTCAGCACCGGGTTTTTATGAAATTACTACTAGAACAATAAAAGTAAACAGAAAACATCTTGTCCCCATATTGGCAAAACTGACAGATAAAGTGCTAGATGAAGGAATCTTTCCAGACTACCTAAAAACCACGGAAATAATTCCGATCTACAAATCAGGAGACAGAAAGAAGGCAGAGAATTATCGACCCATAGCACTGCTCTCAACGCTCAGCAAGGTTCTCGAAAAGACGATACAAGCACGCATAGTTGAACATGCCAAACAAAACCAAATAATAGGACAACAACAATACGCCTACCAAACAAACTCTGGAACAACAGCAGCCGCAACCGACATGATAAGTGAAATAAAATCAAACCGAGACAAAAATAACACTGTGGTGGCGCTCTTCATAGATTTAAGGAAAGCGTTTGATACAATCTCAAAAAACATACTGGTACAAAAGCTAGAGACCATGGGAATTACTGAAAAAAGCCTAGCACTCATAAACATATATTTGACAGACCGGCCAGTGGTAACAAAAATTAATAAAATTAGAAGTGACTCCCGAAAAACAGTTTGGAATCCCACAGGGCGGGAATCTCCCTCCATTCCTTTACCTACTATATACAAATGACATCTTCCAACTGAAACTGACCGGAACTCCATATATCTACGCAGACGATACTTGTCTTATTTACTCTGATAAAAACATGCAAGACCTGGAAGAGAGAATTAACAAAGACATGGACACACTCTCGCACTGGTACAAAAACAATCTGCTGACGGTCAACGAAAATAAGACAGACTACATCATATTCACAGACAAAAATAGCAACAAACAACTAAACATTAAGATCAACGGTGAAAAAATAAAACAAGTAAGAGAGGTGAAGGACTTGGGACTGCGGATAAGGGGCGATCTAAGATGGGACTCGCACATCGAAGAGGTGATACGGAAGAACGCAAGAACAATCGCTAAAGTAAGAAAACTACGACATTTCCTGAATGAACGAACAAAAAAGACTCTATACCACGCGGTATATACAGCACAGACGAATTATCTCCTACACATATGGTCAGATACAACAAACAAAAATCTACATCAATTAAAAACCCAACAGAACAAGCTGTTGAAAACCTTGTACTCGCTGGACAAATACACCCCGACCAAAGAATTATACAAGATCACGAAGCAGCTCTGCATAACAAAAATGATTAAACTTATCAACTTAGTATTACTACACAAAATAAAGAAGAACAAAATAAAAACAAACATTAAACTCAAATTCAGTGATGACTTCCATAATTATAAAACACGAACACATAAGCATATAAGAACCGAGAGATTTGGAAGAAAGTCAAATACACAAACAATATTCACGGGGACTGTACAATTATACAATAAACTTACAGAACATATTAAGAGCCTCTCCCCACAAATGTTTAAATCAAAGGTCAAACAACTACTGCTGGACGACAGACTATAACACGAATATGAAACACAAACAACCCTCCATACTAGTGATGGGACATCGATGCAAAATATCGATGTTCACCATCGATGTTACCATCGATACCAACTATCGATGGTAGAAAAACATCGATGTTTGAAAACATCGATGTTTTCAGCGGACAGCGTTTTTGTCTATAATTTTCTATAATAATACATCATAATAACTTCTGCTTGTTCACCTTATTTTAATTTTGCTTTGTTTTATTTTCCAATTGTAAACACAAAATGAGAAGGACTAGAAAAAAACTAACACACGCCTAGATTTCTTTCTTTTTCATACTTTCCATATTATTATTCAACATAGAATGTATTCAAACTTTAAAGCGCTATTATACAAACTAATCTCTATAAAATGTTTACATTTAGTGTTTGGTTCTTTTTTACTTACATAAAGGGTAAATCAACGTGCTTAGTATTTACGTAACATTGAATTTTTCAACAAGATAATTGTAGCACCTAAATTTTCACCCTTACACAACGGTATCCCTGGCACAACTAATTTATTTTTTATTTTGCAGAGTAAAGTAAAAAGAAATCACTAGTCTTAAGTAAACACAAACTGCAGCAACTCATGTTGGCGCGACCTAAACGCCCGGATCCTATATCTCATTGTTGATGTTGTTGCTGCACGATGTTTGCAAAACATCGATGTCAGCATCAATGTTTGAAAAGAAAAACATCGATGGCAAAAACATCGACCATCGAACCATAACATCGATGTTTCTAAAACATCGATAAACATCGCCCACCACTACTCCATACCATTAGCCCGAGGACGGACTACCCGACCCCGAGGTGAAGCAAGAGGGATATTTATGTATATATGTATTGTCATTGATATTCTAACATTTATTGTAATAGTGTGGCTTTACAAGAATATTTATAATATATAATATATAATATATAATATATAATATAATATAATATATTTACAAGAAGTTTATTTATTATTAAATGGATGGGTGCGAAATCCTTTCATTTCAATACAAGGTGACTTACCAATCGTCATAGAAAATTTATTGTTGGAGCTAGCAGCTAACCAACGCTTGAAAGCAAGCTTTGATAAATGGCATTAAGTCACTGGCATCGTTTTGAATAAAAGTTAAAACTGATTATCCTGATCTCTCAGATATTGCCATGAAGAAATTTCTACCTTTTTTACAACGTACCTCTGTGAGATCGTATTTTTAATAATGACCGTAATTAAAACAAAACAAAGAAATAGAATGATCCATTCCATGTGGCGCTGTCATCCATTCAAAAACGCATAGAAAAACTAGTAAAACGTATGCAGGTTTTGCCATAAGTTTTTGGTATTTGATTGACTTGAAAACCCATATCTATCAGTTAATAAAACCGTACAACTAAATAAAAACCACCTAGCTCACTACACCTGAATATGATACCGGTCCGTAACACACTAGGACAAAAAATACCGGTCCGCTACAATAGATAGTTTGAGTAGCGCTGATATACGCCACAAGAACAACTAGAGGTTCGGTCGTAAATGGCAAGGGTAAAATTAGAAGATAATGAAATACATTTAATTGGAGGCGTGACCTGCAATACTTGTCGGGTTACTGCGTCGATTCCACTTATGGTTAATCCGTGTGGCAATGCATGCCGGAAAACAATTGCAACAACCAACTTAACCTATTGTACAAATGAACTGCGGATCTGATTTCGTATCCGCATAAGGTTAACATTGTTGTTGTGGACCAAGCCAACAATATTTTTGCTCCGTCCATGATGCAATCAGCAACTGTTTGTTCGAACGAAGTCTGGCAAAGCGAACACCCAAAGATTTTGGCCATATTAAATCCCCAGGAGCGTCATATTACACCCAACATGGTTTAACAACGGAAAACCTAGATCTATCCGCATGTATAAATAGCAACTTCGAACAAGCCTACAAGTGGGCAATTTGCAAATTATATACGAATACGGTCCACCGAAGATGTCTGGCACAACGAGAAGTTATCACAAATACGCTGGCACCACCAATTACACCGAACGCAATAAGCTCTCTCATCAAGAATAGATAAGGGTTTATGACCGAGCATTGGGTGAAGTACTCTACATCACGCAGTGTCTATCAAAAATAGTGCATATCCAGAGATCTGAAAAGTGCCATCATGAGCTACCAATTTCTGTGGAAAACTCATATTTCATGACGCCTATTACACACATCATTCAAACGTACGTGGAGGAGATTGATTGTAACGCCCTAACCCAGGCGCTGTATTAGATCGTTAAAAATGAATAGGATTATCACCATATCCCGTAATTGTTCTCCCTCAGTCTCTCTCTCAGTCCCTTGCAGTTGAGGAAGAACCTAAGTTAGTCTTCGAGTCATTCAACCTATTGGATCGAGTGGTTTATACACCCAAAAAGAATTAGGAAGAATCCAGAACACTTTAACTTTTGGGATGGATAGAACTACTTGATCATCGTTAGAAAAATATCTGGCCTTGATACAGATTACCAAGTGAAATAAGAAAACTCGCCCACTCCACCATTCAGCATCTATCGGGTTGGTTTTCGGAGATCGGGAGGCTTATGAGTGGCCTAATTGGATTCTACGTTATTTTAAGTTTAGTAAAATATGTAAAATATGGCTATTTATAAGGTAACAGGTTGCGGTATTGCTATCCTCTCCAGCCTCTGAAATACCTTGATCATGCTCATCTTGCATAGGCATTCCACACCGGCCTCCAAGGGATGAAGATATATAAGCCGGTCGCTTGGAAGACACCCGACCAACAAATTCTCAGTCACAGAGTCAAGTCCCGACCCGGCACTGGACAAAGGCATAAATCGCTACAAAGTTGACCTAAAATTTTCCATGAGAAATGTATTCATATGTTAGGGTTGCCATTTGAAAAATCGACTTTTTGCACTTTTCTCGAATTCACCTTTGATCTTATAATTTGAACACGCTGTATAACTTTTAGAGTAGTTCTACGGATCTGTCGATAATACGTTTCCTTCACAACAATTTTGCTAAGAAATTGACAGTCACCATCTAGCTGCCATTTTTTAATGAAAAAAATTTAATCTGAAAAATGACACGTTAGGTATAGGGAATATAATATAAAGTTGATCTAAAATTCAATGAAGATTTCAAAAAATGCGATAAAATATAGGGTGTTCCATTTGAAATATAAAAGTCGGTAAAAGTCTGTGCTGTCCCCATTTTTATGATCGCGATGGTACTTGTCGAAGTTCCACTTTTTTGTTGGTTGTACGTGTATGATGTTGTACTATTGCTGAATACAATTCTGGTCAACGGTTCTTTAAAGACTAGTTTATATTCAATCCATACATATATCAATACACATACCACTGTGGTATAAAACAGTACTAAGGCGATTAAAATAATATATGGGTGATATTCAACATAATTACAAATGGGAATAATATTATTTGCAAATTACCCGACCCTTGCCCCCACCCCCCTTATCCACTATACCCAAGGTTTTTCGCGAGAACCTTATTTTCGGGGAAATTCGCGAGAAATCGCTTCTTATAACTGCAGTCAGACCCGGCCATAGAGTAACTATACAGAGTGACCGTGGGATTGGTCGTCTAAAATACTTTCTGGCATTAGCAACAGATGGCGCGCTGTATGGGTTATGGGATATATTCGAATAAGTTAGTCTAGACGAGAACCAGCAGACAGCCACACAAAGTCGATGGTGCTGTTGGTGCTGTTCACAGAAGCAAGCAAGCAAGCAAGCAAGCAAGCAAGCAAGCAAGCAAGCAAGCAAGCAAGCAAGCAAACAGTATCTTAGTGTCTGATTGTCTAAGTGTCAGTGTTGGAGTGTCGGAGTGTCTGAGCAGCGCCGTGTTAAGGGGGGCGAAGGGGGTGCCCATCCCGGGTGCCAAGTTTCAGGGGCGCCAAAATCCTACCTAGAAGGAAGGAAATTTATAAAACGTGTTTTTAAAGATACATAATGAAGGAATTATTAAAACGAATTTATAAATTCAAAATATAATAAAATATAAGTAGTTATTTTTCTTTGTTGCACGTATGTGGAATTATTTATTACTGAACCTACAAAAATAATACTAATCAACATGGGTACAGTATTAAAGTAGCACCATTGCGTTATACATCTATTATATACCGCACAATTTTGATGTGCAACTGCCAAGAGATTGTAGTCCCCGAAGCGACATCTATATTTAAGACGCGCGAATTATAAAGTACTTCCTTCTTCTGCCACTCTCAGTTTATTTTGTTTTACCTCTGCTGGGAAATCCCCGAGTTCCATTGTTCTGTATGGCACTGAAAATGGCAGATACGTGTTTGTCATATTACTATGTTAGCTTTCGTCATTAAAGTATTATAATTTTCTTAATGAATGATTTAAGTTATTACATTTCATTCTCAGTCATCGATATCATAGTGAATTGTGTTACAGAGAATTAGGAAGAGAAAGATCTTTTGTGAATGTGTTTAACAAAGTATAATATAATATTATTTCATTTTTTCCTTCTTTATCACGTTACGACGGTGGGTCATACAACATAATATATAAATTTTTCAAATAATATAACATCAAAAGTAAAAATACACTATGTATACAGGATCTCCCACGACTAGCTGCCATTAGAAGTTTATGACGAACCGAATGAAATGAGAGATTAAAAATAGTACTTTTTAGGTATAGGACATTGTACACAAAGTTAATCTAAAACTTTTCATAGAATTGAGAAATGTATTCATATCTTGGAAGTGTCATTTGAAAAAATCGACTTTTAGTGCTTTAGTCGAATTCAACTTTGATCTTATAATTTAAGATGCAGCTTTTAGAAGAATTCTACCGATGTGTCGATAATATATTACAACTTTTTCCAACGGGTACAGGGGATAATTTATAAGTAATTGAAAGCAGCTGTCCATTTTTTATAAAAAAAGTAATATCTCAAAAATGACACATGTTAGGTATAGGGAGTGTAACATAAATTTGAACTAAAATTTAATGAAGATTTAAAAATGTGATAAAATACAGGCTGTTCCATTTGAAATATAAAAGTTGACATCATTTCCGGTGTAACCGGAAGTAACCGAAAACTCAAAATATTTTAGTTGAGACGATCCTGTCCAACAATATAAGTCCACAAATTTTTAATCTCTCATTTCATTTGGTTCTCCATGGCTCTTATGGCAGCTCGTCGTGGGAGACCCTGCATATTATTTACTTATATATTTTATAATAGTTAACTTAAAAAATGAGTAAGGAAGTTTGTCGGGCAATTCCGTCATACGAAGAAGCAACCGTAGACACGTGTTTCGGACTATTAGTCCTCATCAGTACGGTATAGCCAAGGAGTAAGATGGACACTCAATGGAAAAAACACTCAAATGGAGACCATAAGGGGGGTGCCCAATGTCGCCAATTGGTGCTTCAGTCACAACATCTTCAGGATTCGAAGACTAGATGTGACGTCGCGCCGGAGGTGACGGACACCCCAGGCCCACCATAGCCCATGGAGGTATAGATGAAAAACAGGTTTATCGACGGTAAGATATTCAAGGAGAAAGGAAGTTTGTCGGGCAATTCCGTCATACGAAGAAGCAACCGTAGACACGTGTTTCGGACTATTAGTCCTCATCAGTACGGTATAGCCAAGGAGTAAGATGGACACTCAATGGAAAAAACACTCAAATGGAGACCATAAGGGGGGTGCCCAATGTCGCCAATTGGTGCTTCAGTCACAACATCTTCAGGATTCGAAGACTAGATGTGACGTCGCGCCGGAGGTGACGGACACCCCAGGCCTGGGGTGTCCGTCACCTCCGGCGCGACGTCACATCTAGTCTTCGAATCCTGAAGATGTTGTGACTGAAGCACCAATTGGCGACATTGGGCACCCCCCTTATGGTCTCCATTTGAGTGTTTTTTCCATTGAGTGTCCATCTTACTCCTTGGCTATACCGTACTGATGAGGACTAATAGTCCGAAACACGTGTCTACGGTTGCTTCTTCGTATGACGGAATTGCCCGACAAACTTCCTTTCTCCTTGAATATCTTACCGTCGATAAACCTGTTTTTCATCTATACCTCCATGGGCTATGGTGGGCCTGGGGTGTCCGTCACCTCCGGCGCGACGTCACATCTAGTCTTCGAATCCTGAAGATGTTGTGACTGAAGCACCAATTGGCGACATTGGGCACCCCCCTTATGGTCTCCATTTGAGTGTTTTTTCCATTGAGTGTCCATCTTACTCCTTGGCTATACCGTACTGATGAGGACTAATAGTCCGAAACACGTGTCTACGGTTGCTTCTTCGTATGACGGAATTGCCCGACAAACTTCCTTTCTCCTTGAATATCTTACCGTCGATAAACCTGTTTTTCAAAAAATGAGTGTTTTGTGAAAATTAAAAGTTATTTTATTTAATGATTTATTTATTTTCTGGTGTAGTTACCTATATAAATTAAGGGATGCAAAGAGTCCTTTCAATTCGGTGCGTGTGTGCGTGTGTGCGTGTGTGCGTGTGTGCGTGTGTGCGTGCGTGCGTGCGTGCGTGCGTGCGTGCGTGCGTGCGTGCGTGCGTGCGTGCGTGCGTGCGTGCGTGCATGCGTGCGTGCGTGCGTGCGTGCGTGCGTGCGTGCGTGCGTGCGTGCGTGCGTGCGTGCGTGCGTGCGTGCGTGCGTGCGTACAGGCTGTTCCATTTGAAATATAAAAGTTGACATCATTTCCGGTGTAACCGGAAGTAACCGAAAACTCAAAATATTTTAGTTGAGACGATCCTGTCCAACAATATAAGTCCACAAATTTTTAATCTCTCATTTCATTTGGTTCTCCATGGCTCTTATGGCAGCTCGTCGTGGGAGACCGTGTATATTATTTACTTATATATTTTATAATAGTTAACTTAAAAAATGAGTGTTTTGTGAAAATTAAAAGTTATTTTATTTAATGATTTATTTATTTTCTGGTGTAGTTACCTATATAAATTAAGGGATGCAAAGAGTCCTTTCAATTCGGTGAGAAAGCTTACAAGCGCTCAGAATAAATTTGCAAGAAATTACGAATTACTATTGTAAGAAAAATAAAATAAATGATTAGGTGCTGCCAATATCATTCTCTCTATTCTATTATATTCTATATGTTCTATACTCGAACTAATAATAAAATTATGAAATATAATCGGAAAATAGTGTGTACCTTACACCCGTACCATACTTATGTTGTTTTGAACACCAATCGTATCGACAGTGAGCACTGCATTGCTCCTGAAGTATTGTCATAGTATCAATTAAATTCAATGTTGAGATAGTACGAAAAGATGAAGTTAAAACTATACTTAAAGATAAAATATTATATTATGTTAAAAATTCCCCGTTCCTAGGTCTTATTTTTTTATAGCTTTGGTGCCGATACTTGGATAGTTTTAACCCATTAACTCGAAAAATCCTAACAAGTTAAAGTTAGAATATTAATTAAATTTTGAAGAACATGGCAAAGAAATCGGGAGCGGAGTATCAAAACCTGCGGCAAAAGTGTGAAGAAGAACCAAAGCAACTCGCCGGAACATGGCAAAAATGGCTAACTACTCAGAATACTGATATTGGCTGTTCTTCATCATGCAACGTTTATTTTAGCCAGACTGTGGCCGTGTGGTAGCGCGCTTGGCTATCAGTCTGGGGGACGTGGGTTCGAATCCCACGCCCTGCTTTCAGAGTAAAGGGTTTTCTGTGGTTTTCCTTTACTCCACGACGAGTGCTGAAAGCCAAACAACTTAAGACGTGCCACAGACGCGGGCCATAATAATGATAATTCGGGCCTGCCGACGCCCCCGTAGTGGCGAAAGCTGTTAGGGGATGTTAAGGCGTGGATTATTATTATTTCGAATAGAGAGAAAAAAGCGATGAATGGCATGAATGGTGTTACGGAAGCGGAAAAAAAAAGAAAATTATTCAGTGTTCTTGGAGACATCTGAAGAACTAAACTCATTTTTCCTGTAATAATGTAGGCGTAGAAACAAATTTATATGGTCCTGCTGATCTCGTCACGTGGGTACATCCATATAGCCATTCATTCATCGGCGGGCTTGTGGACAAGGGCACTAAACAGGATGAAGGGGCAGATTATTAAAAATCAGCTGATAATGAAGGGCAACAATTTTCTTCAAAATGTTTAAGATCATGCCAAATGGAGAATCTCTACGACGAGGTTAGCTATATTTACAGCTTTAAATGTTGTGTAATCAAAATATGCAATTAGAACATTCGTTTTTGAAAATGTTACACTAGAATGTACCCAATACACACAGATTATTGTTCTTTTCATCAATTTTCTTTTCATTTTTCATTAATGTTATTCATTAATGTTATCTTATTATGTGTAGAAAGTTGTTTTATTTTGTTTGGTAGTATGCGTATGTAAGCGTATGTACCTAATTAATTATAGTATTATTCTTTATTCCGACTTTTATTTTTATTGATTAAATTTACAGCAATTTTTTATATAGCAATATTGGCAAAAACGATGGGGGAGGCGCGTTCGCTCTGTTTACGCCCCGCGCGCTGTTTTGTGTTAACACGGCCCTGTGTCTGAGTGGCTGGGTGTCTGAGTGTCTGAGTGTCTGAGTGTCTGAGTGTCTGAGTGTCTGAGTGTCTGAGTGCCTGAGTGTCTGAATGTCTGAGTGCCTGAGTGACTGAGTGACTGAGTGTCTGAGTGTCTGAGTGTCTGAGTGTCTGAGTGTCTAAGTGTCTGAGTGTCTGAGTGTCTGAGTGTCTCAGTGTCTCAGTGTCTGAGTGTCTGATTGTCTGAGTGTCTGAGTGTCTGAGTGTCTGAGTGTCTGAGTGTCTGAGTATCTGAGTGTTTGAGTGTCTGAGTGTCTGAGTGTCTGAGTGTCTGAGTGTCTGATTGTCTGAGTGTCTGAGTGCCTGAGTGTCTGAGTGTCTGAGTGTCTGAGTGACTGAGTGTCTGAGTGTCTGAGTGTCTGAGTGTCTGAGTGTCTGAGTGTCTGAGTGTTTGAGTGTCTGATTGTCTGATTGTCTAATAAAGTTAATGAATTGTCTCCCAAAGGAGTGCTTATCTACGCGCTCTGAGCTCAATTTGGATCGATTGCAACTGTATTTATGTTTAGTTCACCATACGTTTGCGTGATTCGAATAGCTCCAGCTTCTTGCAACCCAAAGTAGCTGTTTTGGTTGCGAGGAAATCTGAAGTGGAGACCGGAGAACGATGCGATCACTTGCTCCCCTTAAATACTTGGACGTTTCGGCTCTTTACAATTTATCAGTCAACAAACTTTTTCTTTTACCATTTTAGAAGTTTGAACAATTGCCACGAAAAGTTCTCGTTGGCGATATTTGCTGTGTCGTTCGCTGGCCGATTCAGATATTTTGCTGATAGGTCACTATACATCCGGTGAACATTGAATAAATGAAATAGGAGGATGTCGCCGGATGGGGGGATCGGGCGGTGAACGACGAACAGCACAGAGATAGATTTAATTGAATATAGGTAGCGTAAGAGTGAAGTGTAAATATAGGAAGAATAAAGGGACTTGTAAAAGGGACTCGAAGCGTATCCATTATCCCCCCGACTACCAAGTGATTGAAAGGTGTTACAGAAGTTAATATAAGGTAAGTGACGTTAATTATTATTATAGAGAATATCAGTTGGTACCTCAGCATTAGATTAGTGGATTAGTAACCAAGCCAGTAGCCCCTAAAGTAGGAAATCACGAGGTTAACGTGACAATTGGTGGAGGCGCTAAAATTCCCAATTTTTAGATTTAATTAATTTTTTTTGCTTTTTATTTTTTCGTAAGTACGTACAACAATAAGATATAGTAATGTCTAAGACTAGGTTGCAGGCTAAAAGGCAAGCAGTTCTAGGGGATCAGAATATTGATTTAGATCTTGTTTTAGAGGATAACGCATTTGGGAGAAGTTTAGTTACTCCAAGATCCCCAACAAACATGAGTACACCATTCCCTCTTACATCCACAGAACCACTCCCGATAATAGTTAGTTCTGCGGCCGGTGCAATTCCTAAAGCTCCACGATTTCCACCACCCGCGCCACCAGCTAAAAGTATTCTGCCGACAGATATTCCTTTTGATGATGCCGATTCGTCAAAGGCCTATGAACAGGTTCCCATTAGACATTCGCCCCAAGCGGGATGGGCATTAAACACGCCATTCTTGCCGCCTCAAACACCTCCAGGGTCATTAAGACATATCTTTACAAGTGCATGTAACGCCCCAAGATCAGCTGCTCAAGTACAATCCCGGTCAACTCAAAAGAAGGTCACCCTAATATCACCTCCCAACCAAAGTTCATTCCCAAATCCCCAAGCTTCTAACGATACAGGTCTCAGAAATAACACCATTTCAGACATCCATCAACATCGCAATCCTATCACTCCAAAATTTATGCAACCGCCCACATTTAGACCGAATCAGGACGATCCTATCCAATTTTTAAAGGAGTATAGAATGGTCGCCCAAACTAATGCGTGGGACG